>CADEHL010001058.1:5287428-5817428 GCA_902827135.1 Harpagifer antarcticus
TCTGTTCATATAAACAATGTGTGTGTGCCTCATCTCCCAGTTCAGCCCAGTGCTTCATACTGGGTGTGTGTGCAGGCTGAGAGGCAGAGCACAGCAGTGTGTACCCATTCCACCCTCAGCTGCAGTATGGCTCCGTGGTAGAAGAGATCGCTGCTACAAAAGATAACTTAGTTAACATAACAACTGGCATGTTTATCTTTGGTTGTCATGGAGCGGTGAGTTAGCCTTTTACCCCTATAAAGTAGTGTTCATATTTGGAGATTATCCTGCTCAACAAAACCTATAAATATCATAATCTAGTGTTTGCCACAGATCCTATTTGTGTGATATTATGGAATCCCATTGCTTGTTGTGGAGAAAGCCCTTTGATGCTAACTCGGGGGTCAGTGTAATAAAACATGTCATCACTGCACCACTCTATTCTCAACAGAACATATGTGCTCTTCTTTGCATGCTTGTTCTGCTAAGAGGTGTTTGGGAAACTGTCTACAGAGGTAGTGAAAGAGTAATTGCCCATTACCCAGTAAGGTCCTAGAAAAAAGATGATACAATATTACGAGAACTGAATGGGTAATAACGTTTATTTTTCCTTTTTCTCCTATGTGCACTCTCTCAATCTCAATCTCTCAATCTCTCTTTGCTCCATCATCACATCCTGCAGAATCTGACGTGGGACAAGATGGCACCCGACACAGGAAGACAGACGTGTTTTAATGTTCTGATTGCATAAAGGCACATGTCATATACTACCTTAAATAATAATAACATACTTACTTTATACTAAACTAAACTATTATACTATACAAACTTAACTTTTTTAATTTGACCCTTTTACATACATTTGTATTATCTTGTTAAGATATGCATATGCATATGAATAGTGTTTAAAAAACACAATTTGTGTATATACTGCATTATGTTTCTTTCATTATGTGTCTTAAGTTAGACCAAGCAATGCTTAAAATTACATGAAGCAAAAATATAAAGAAGTACAAAAGCACCCAACTATTCTAATAATAAATGTGTTTGAACTCTGGATAATCAAATGTGGGTGTGACAGATATTCTCCTGTATATAACTTTAAATTAAATTATTTTTTCTCTACTTAAAGGAGACCTATCATGCTATATTTAAATGATATATTGTTTGACCATACCTATATAAGGTATATTTATACATTTTATTTTTCAAAATACCAAACAGATCATTTTTTAGCCATGCCTCGTTTCGCTCATTTTCACTCTATTCCAAACCTGTCTATGAAAATTCTGAGCAGCAGCTGACCACGCCCCCCTGCAGAAGAGGGGGGCATGAGCCGGCGGGAGTCACGTTACCATGCTTGCTGTGATTACAAGTGTGGAATACACATGTCATCTCAGAGCAATGCATGTGTTCAAGCATATTATCAATTTGATCCAGAAACTGAAGCAGCGGAGGTTTTGGTGGAGGTGCAAACATCTCGGTTGCAGCAGGACGTTTCTGAATGGTTAGTTGACAAGCTGTTGTCCCTATTTATTTTTACTCTGTTACGATGCTTGCTACTTATTCCGTTAATATTTTTGGCTAATTAGCAAGAATGCAATGTGTACAGTTTTGTAACTTAGAGTTTGTAACGCAAAAACAGCGATACATATATATATTTATAAAGGGAGACATTCATATTTTCAGCATATATACAATGGCCTCATTGCGTTTAATAGTTTACAGTCCTTTTCTTCCAACATCGTGCAACAACCGTTGGAAAGTTCAATAACTCAGGGTGATAAAAAGTATAACTCCAACAACACCTCAGTTGTCAGCAATGTGTGTTTCATGTGTTTTTAAAAGCTCAGTTATTGACTTCTTTCTAAAGGGGTACATGTGCAACTTGCGCCACGATGCCTTCTGAACCAGAGAATGTGTGCTGCATGGAGATACCACACGTAACATTAGCTTCACTAAGTTGTCTGTTTAGAGAATACATTTTTCACATGTCATTCAATATATGTTTATCACACTAGGTGTCAAGACGGATGCAGGAACATGAGGACTCTGTAACCTGTATGGTGGACCATCCTGGATTGGAGCCTGTGTGCCTAAATGTGTTGTCCCTGCAGAATGCATTGAATATTTACAGAGCTGAACACAGTTGGACTACAGTTGAGGCAAATAGAGCAGTGAGTGGTTTATTTGTTTTGACTGAAATTGTAAAACGAATGCTAATATTGTTCATGGAAATAAATACTGGTGTATATGGCTTTATGCAATCTTTCATTCTGTCATTGTACATGTACCATTATATTATATACTACACAGCAATGGCATAACACACCCATGTGTACGACAAAAAAAGTCCACACACAACCTTATGCTTTTGAAATCAGAATATTCTTTACCCATCCCAACATGAATAATCACGACACATTTGATATCAACTCGGAACTTTATTGTCAAAATCAACGGTTATTTGAACCCATAAAAAAAAACTAAATGTACTTGTATTTTGTATAAATGACACTAAATATTTTTTTTATGATTTCAGGCGTCACAGATATCTAGCCTACAGAAGTTTTGTGAGCTGGTGCTGGGGCTTCCTTGGACGCAGGATCAGATTCGTGATTTCGGCCTGCGTTGTCCTCAGGATTCACAAGGAGCTTCCTGATCCGTGAAATGTCTATGTTGGGTTCAGACAGCAGCCAAATTGAACCGTGTAGCATACCCGGCGATGACCTCCTCCCTGTCAGGTTGCTCATAATGGTGCAGGGTCCACAAAGACTTGGTCGAAGATGAGGTCCATCAAGTTGGCCACGTAGCCTGTGCAATGTTAAAAAAAAAGCACAACAAAAGATGTGGTTTAGATTAGTAAATGCATGTAAAAAACTGAAAGTTCTTTCTAATTTTTTTATTTTATATTTGTAAATAGTTGTATAATAAATATTTTAAACGCTTACGGAATGTGGGGTCAGTCTTTACTGGTTTTGCTCTGCATTCTCCCTTCCTGGCCTTTGGGAACTGCAGTTTATATACAGAGGGTTTCCAGTGGATGTAGTGGCTTGTGCATGCTCAGTGTTTTCATTGTAGTGCAGGGCTGCCAGGTAAAGTCTTTCATTTCCGCCATGAGAAAAATGTAAATAATAGCAAAGGATGTACAAATTGTCACTAATTAGTAAGTAACTATGGTTTATTTTACCTGCACAACATTCCAAGAAATGGAAACACAACATTCTTTGGAGCAAAGCGCAGGATGACGGCATGGCAACGGAAGTGTTTCGACACCAACACTTCTGCAGGGAATTTTAGCCTGGACAGCTGTAACATAATTGTATTTGACATTAAAAACAAAACAAAAGATAAAACAAAAATATTTTACAACAATGAGAAGCACACAAATTAAAGGCTACAACATCAGAATGTCAAGATGTATCCAAAGAACATTTGAAAAACGTGCTTCTAACCTGTACTTCGATGTGAACCAAGAGTCCTCGAGGATAGCTATGTACGAACAGTACGGTACTTGGGTGGGTCAGTCTGACATGCAGAATCTATCACAGGTAATCTGCTGGTAGCATGTGAGGTGCTGGCCTGTAAAGAAGAAAACATAGTTAGAACAAAATCATCTCAATTTAGTATTCAGGATGAGAAAATACAATTTGGATAAATATAGTCTGAAATCCCAAAAGATGGGGCTTAAAACTCTCTATTTAGCAAAGCTCTTTGCTTAGCCTTTTCCAATCTGAGTTAGTTTTGAACCGTAACGTGCATGCTGTGTTTCTGACTCAATACAGATGATGTGTTGGAGAGGGGCTGAGCTCAGTAGACTGACTGTAATGAGTGCTAGCTGCTAATTAGCCTGTTGCTAGAGGCCAGGGCTTACCAGGGCTTTAGCTCCGTTTTACTCTTGGTGTGTGTGTCCCCTCGCATACATACATACAGTGTTGTATCCTAACACACCCCCATTTATATTCATGTGCGCAAACAAGTAAACATACAAAAGCTTTTACATATAACGCTGCAAAAAACGGCATGTCTCATTAGCGTAGCGTAGCTTAGTTTACAGATCGATGATATCTGATCGTTCTTACAGACTACAATCACAAAAGCTTTTACATAACGCTGGAAAAAACGGCATGTCTCATTAGCGTAGCGTAGCTTAGCATAGTTTACAGATCGATGATATCTGATCGTTCTTACAGACTACAATCACAAAAGCTTTTACATAACGCTGGAAAAAACGGCATGTCTCATTAGCGTAGCTTAGCTTACAGATCGATGATATCTGATCGTTCTTACAGACTACAATCACAAAAGCTTTTACATATAATGCTGCAAAAAACGGCATGTCTCATTAGCGTAGCTTAGCTTACAGATCGATGATATCTGATCGTTCTTACAGACTACAATCACAAAAGCTTTTACATAACACTGGAAAAAACGGCACTTACCTCCAGAAGATTACGTTTGTTATTATAACTTACTCAATATGACTTTAGAGGATACAAAATACTAATACATAGGAGAATAAATACTTGTGTTATCGGCTAGGGCGTGGTTTTACAGCCTTCACACAGATCGCCATTACGGCAGTGTGAACATGTTCGCAAATGCCTGATAATTAAAATAAAAGACAAAGCAAAGACTGCGGAGCGTACAAAATAAAATGTTACAAGAACATATAAACACCTAACCGATTACTATTTGGGTTTGAGGCGACATTGATACGGCGAAGCTACATGCTACATACTACATATACAAGCTAGAGATAGCTTTATCAGGAAAAACACAGCTAAATAAAAACTTACAGCTTCAAAATTGGATGTGTCCTCACTGGCCTGGTCCCGGATGGCTGGTATTGATCCCGGGTGTAGCATTAGTTTGGAGGCATATCCGTGTTGGACTTGAGAGAAGTTCATAAACATGTCCGTGGTAAAATGTTTGGAACACACACACAGAAATCTGCCGGGGTTTGGCACATGTCCCTTGAAAATGAAGTCTATTCACAGATTATTCTCTTTTTGCACTGATGGCATTGCATGCAGTCCCCTGTTCCGAGTCTTGCAGCCAACAACAGCACAACGTTTAACTGGCTTAGACATCCTAGCAAGAGCAGGCAGAAACACAGATGTGACTGGGGTTGATTTAGCCTGCCGATAGCCTATATGCGAATGAGAGGTTTGGCAATGCACGTGGCCGTGGCTCATTCCCCTGATAGGTGGAGAGTTGACCAATAAGCGGAGTACGTCTTTGTGACGTAGAAAAGTGTTGGAATCTGGATCCATTTTTTTCAGATCCGTTGCAGCCCCTTTTTTAGAGATTTGGCGAAGGAGCAAAATAGAGAGGGTTGTGTTTTCTGACACTTGGTGAGTTCCCTGGAACACCGGGGACACATAATCATGTATAAAAGACGTACAAAGGTGCATTTTGCATGATAGGTCCCCTTTAACTAAACCTTGACAACATTTTTTTTTTAGGGAAATCCTGTTATAGATAACTGTCCACTCCTTTGTCATTGAAATGTCTCTGAATCATCATCTAATAAAGTCTTATTTTACAACTTAACGATATTGCCTGTTGAATGTGACGGTGTTGGTGAATCATAGTCAAGTAACTTTGTTTCCAAGCAAGATGAAAAAAATACTTAAAAAGAGAAAAGTATTAAACCCTAACTAAAGCTTGATTGTTTTGTGTTTTAGGTGCTTTACAAGAATAAAGACATACTTATTTTAAGCCTAAACAAGTATCCGCACCAGCCCCAGAGTTACTAAGAACCATGCCTCCATAGAAACACACCTGCAGAACTTTATATATGTCACAGTTCTGTCTAGGTTTGGGTGTTTTCACTGTTCTCTGTCATGTTTTCCTCCTGTCGTTAGTGTCCCTGTGTGTTCTCCTCCCTCCTCACCTGTGTCTCGTTAGCTAATTGTGTTCACCTGTGGCTCTTGTGTTTTTCTCCTCCCTCCTCACCTGTGTCTCGTTAGCCGATTGTGTTCACCTGTGTCTTGTAATTATCCCTCCCTGTATTTAGTCTTGTCTCGTGCTGTGTTCAGTGTCGGTGCTTCTTTTGTTGGTGACGGACTTCACCGGTGAGTGTTCTGTTTTTGTCTGTATTCGTTCCATTTAGCCTTGAAATAAAGGTTTATCAAAGTTATCTGCGCTTGGGTCCTGCTTCCTTCACTCAACCGTGACAGAAAGCACCGACCAGAGATGGACCCAGCAGATGACCCATTTGAGGTGGAATTACAGCATTTTTCCTTTGCTTTGGCTGGCTGCTATGATTGGTGGAGGGGAGCGTCCAGTGTTCGGCAGAAGGAGGCCGCTCTGGTAGAGGCGCACCGGTTGGCTATGGAGAAACCGGACTTGGTGAAGTTCTTACCTGACTGGATGTTGAACTTCATCTGGGTGTGTGATTTCCAGCCTGCGGACTATAAACGTCTCGGTGTGTTCCGTCTGGAGTCAACCAGTGCTTCCGCCCCAGTTCCTGCTCCTGTCCAAGAGGCGTTTTCTGGAACTCGGCTGGCTTTTGGAGGTCCACGGAGCCTTCAGGCGGCTTCTAGGAGAAGGAGTCGCAAGTCCAGGCTAGCAATCCGAGCCCCAAGAGTCATGGTTCCGGCTACAGAACCGGCCTACACAGCCATAGTTCCGGCCCCAGTACAGGCCCCAGCAGCCATGGTTCCAGCCCCAGTTCTGGCCCCAGCAGCCATCATTCCGGCCCCAGTTCTGGCCCCAGCAGCCATCATTCCGGCCCCAGTTCTGACCCCAGCAGCCATGGTTCCAGACCTAGTTCTGGCCCCAGCAGCCATGGTTCCAGCCTTAGCTCTGGCCCCAGCTGTCCTAGTCCCTTCTCTAGTCCCTTCTCCAGTCCCACCTCTAGTCACTTCTCAAGTCCCTCCTCGAGTCACTTCTCTAGTCCCTTCCCTCATCCCATCTCAAGTTCCCTCTCGAGTCACCTCTCAAGTTTCCCCTCAGGTCTCCTCTCGAGTTCCCTCTCAAGTCCCCTCTCTAGTCCCCTCTCGAGTTCCCTCTCGAGTCACCTCTCAAGTTTCCCCTCAGGTCTCCTCTCGAGTTCCCTCTCAAGTCCCCTCTCAGGTCCCCTCTCGAGTTACCTCTCGAGTCACCTCTCGAGTTCCTTCTCGAGTCCACTCTCCAGTTTCCTCTCAAGTTCCCTCTCAAGCCCTCTCTCGAGTCCCCACTCAAGCCCCTACTCATGTCCAGTTGGAGGTCCCGCAGACTAGTCTTCTGCCGGGGGTCCTGCCAACCCCATGTCCTGTACCGTTGGAGGTTCCGCTGGGGGTCCTGCCAACCTCATGTCCTGTCCAGTTGGAGGTCCCGCAGACTAGTCTTCTGCCGGGGGTCCTGCCAACCCCATGTCCCGTCCAGTTGGAGGTCCCGCAGACTAGCCCTCTGCCGGGGGTCCTGCCAACCCCATGTCTTGTCCAGTTGGAGGTCCCGCAGACTAGCCCTCTGCCGGGGGTCCTGCCAACCCCAGGTCCTGTCCAGTTGGAGGTCCCGCAGACTAGCCCTCTGTCGGGGGTCCTGCCAACCCCATGTCTTGTCCAGTTGGAGGTCCCGCAGACTAGCCCTCTGCCGGGGGTCCTGCCAACCCCATGTCTTGTCCCGTTGGAGGCCCCGCCGACTACTCTCCTGCCGGGGGTCCTGCCAACCCTTTGTCCGGTCTCGTTGGAGGCCCCGCCGACTACTCTCCTGCCGGGGGTCCTGCCAACCCTGTGTCCTGTCCCGTTGGAGGCCCCGCCGACTACTCTCCTGCCGGGGGTCCTGCCAACCCTATGTCCTGTTCCGTTGGAGGCCCCGCCGACTACTCTCCTGCCGGGGGTCCTGCCAACCCTGTGTCCTGTCCCGTTGGAGGCCCCGCCGACTACTCTCCTGCCGGGGGTCCTGCCAACCCTATGTCCTGTCCCGTTGGAGGCCCCGCCGACTACTCTCCTGCCGGGGGTCCTGCCAACCCCATGTCCTGTCCCGTTGGAGGCCCCGCCGACTACTCTCCTGCCGGGGTTCCTGCCATCCCCATGTCCTGTCCCGTTGGAGGTCCCGCCGACTACTCTCCTGCCGGGGGTCCTGCCAACCCCATGTCCTGTCCCGTTGGAGGTCCCGCCGACTACTCTCCTGCCGGGGGTCCTGCCAACCCTATGTCCTGTTCCGTTGGAGGCCCCGCCGACTACTCTCCTGCCGGGGGTCCTGCCAACCCTGTGTCCTGTCCCGTGGGGGATCCTGCCGAAGCCTGTCCCGCCGGCTCCGGTTCCTGTCCGGCCGACACCGGGTCCTGCCCGGCCTCCGGAGCTGTCTGGTCTTCGCCCTCGATCCCGACCCTCTGTGAGCCGCGGTCTTCGTCCGCGGGCCCGGCCTCCTGACTCTTCCTGCCGCTGCCCTCGTCCTCGGGCCCGGCCCCCTGACTCTTCCTGCCGCTGCCCTCGTCCTCGAGCCCGGCCCCCTGACTCTTCCTGCCGTGGTCTTCGCCCTCGATCCCGACCCTCTGTGAGCCGCGGTCTTCGTCCGCGGGCCCGGCCCCCTGACTCTTCCTGCCGCTGCCCTCGTCCTCGAGCCCGGCCCCCTGACTCTTCCTGCCGCTGCCCTCGTCCTCGAGCCCGGCCCCCTGACTCTTCCTGCCGCTGCCTTCGCCCTCATGCTCGGCCCCCTGAGTTCGCCCGCTG
This sequence comes from Harpagifer antarcticus, assembly GCA_902827135.1. Lineage (NCBI taxonomy): Eukaryota > Metazoa > Chordata > Actinopteri > Perciformes > Harpagiferidae > Harpagifer > Harpagifer antarcticus. The sequence continues at coordinate 5,296,071 of CADEHL010001058.1, forward strand.
TGGCCTTCGCCCCACCATGGACTCTGCCTTGCCCCCGGGCCGTCCGCCCGAGACCCCCACCATGGACTCTGCCTTGCCCCCAGGCCGTCCGCCCGAGTCCCCCTTCTCGGCTTCTGCCGTGCCCCCGGGCCGTCCGCCCGAGATCCCTTCCTGGTCCCCTACTGGGCTCCTGGGCGGTCAGCTTAGTCCCGTCCTCCGGACCCCCTCCACCCCCCCTGGTGGCCTAGGGATACGTCCCTCCTCCGGACCCCCTCCACCCACCCTGCTGGACTTTTTTGGATTTTTGTGTTGGGGTTTAGGGACGTCTGGAATCCGTCCCTTGAGGGGGGGGTTCTGTCACAGTTCTGTCTAGGTTTGGGTGTTTTCACTGTTCTCTGTCATGTTTTCCTCCTGTCGTTAGTGTCCCTGTGTGTTCTCCTCCCTCCTCACCTGTGTCTCGTTAGCTAATTGTGTTCACCTGTGGCTCTTGTGTTTTTCTCCTCCCTCCTCACCTGTGTCTCGTTAGCCGATTGTGTTCACCTGTGTCTTGTAATTATCCCTCCCTGTATTTAGTCTTGTCTCGTGCTGTGTTCAGTGTCGGTGCTTCTTTTGTTGGTGACGGACTTCACCGGTGAGTGTTCTGTTTTTGTCTGTATTCGTTCCATTTAGCCTTGAAATAAAGGTTTATCAAAGTTATCTGCGCTTGGGTCCTGCTTCCTTCACTCAACCGTGACAATATATGTCTACTGTTTGATGCTGACCAGTGTTTTCTTGGTAACAATCAGTTACAACAATCAATCGTAATATGTTTTTCATAAGTTGTTTACAAAATTATGGAGCCAGCAATAAAGGAGTACATTTTTTACATACCATAGATGACACTACTATAACAACATATACTTTTTTTGTTATGTAATCCTGAACTGCTACATTCTTCCAAAAGGCTAATATTTGTTTAGATTTTCTAAACAATATATACATGGATATTTATTTCTATGCATTACACAAGTTATCAATTCTAGGTACCATTGATGCATAAAACGATGAGGAATACTGGAAGGAAACAAAGCCAACAAAACAATATCTGAAACACAAGAAACATTAGCATCCACAGTGAGTTTAAGGATAAACCACCTGCAGAGGTATGATTTCATAACTAAAGGCTGGGTAGACTATTTACAGTGTACAGTAACAGTTTATTAGTGGGTACCAGATTTAAATAAAAAAAAACTCTTAATGGAGCACTTGAGGGTGAATCAAATGTTTCTGGCTTGATGTTCATCACATTTTTGATCCTATGATAACATGATATAAATGAACATGAGCGTTGTAGATTTCATAAACTGATTCATAATTGAATAACTGGCCACCACATATTTAAAAATGAACTATCAACCAATAATTTATTTTGAAATGCTGTATCTGTGAGGCTGATTTCCTGTAAAGACCAGGCTGCAGTTACATGCACGTCCACAGCAGGGCAGTGTTGGACCAAAAACACACAAAGTGATTCTAACTGAGTTATTGTTTCAGCTGCCAGTAGATTTAGCTGGAAAATATATTATAGAAAAAGAAAATCAGTGAAAAAGCAAACAGTCATACATTTTGTACATTTGCCACTGCCAAACCCCTCAAATTGACTCATAAATGCCAAACAAAAGTTGTTTTTAAATTTTGAATTATTTTCCAAATGTAATACCAAATAAAAGTGAGATATAGGAAAGAACAGTCAAATTCAAAGAAATTAGTATCGGTTAAGGATTTACTTGATGGTTAAATGAGTAATTAAGCTCCTTTAAATCTTGAACTTCTGGTTAAATATTGAGAATAAACAAGCTAGGGAAAGCAGCATTGAAATATTTCAACACATTATTACTGATACATTATTTTGAAAAAAGTAAATATTGGACCCATTTTTGCACAAGCTACATATCCTCCAGACATTCTGACACTAAAATGTAATATTTTCAAGCAGAAAAATCAGAAGAAATTCATTTCTTCCAAGTCTCATTTGTCTGATTTGTTTGTTTCACCAACAAAATCGAACATTGGCTAGCCTTAGCAAACTCATATTGAAATGCTGAACATCTGGGTTAGCTGGGTAGATATCTAATATTAGCTAAATTAAATACCAATACCCTACACAACGCACATTTAGGAGACAGGAAGTACCATTTCAAACCATTGGCACCAATTGTATTGCGCTATATTTTTACTTACTTCCTAGTGTATATCTATCTCTCTATTGACCAAACCTGCTACAGCTGTCCATCGCAGCGCTGCGTCTATGGCTTTTCCAAACAAGTTTAGATTTGACCATGGCAAGCACGAAGAAAGCATCAACGTTCCTCTGCGCGACTGCATCATGGATATATAAAGAGAATGTTGTCATCCTCATCCAAACATGCTCAAGTAATATCACTAGCTTAGGAAAAAACAATATGAAGCTAAATTTAATACATTTACCAAAACGCCAAAAACAACCCGCATTCCCTCACCCTCACTTCCCGCCGCTTGGAGAAAACTTCACTTCACAAAAGAAAGCTATAGGGAATGGTAAAGTAACATCCTCAATGGCAAGACGTCCATCTTTCGAGGATACTAGCAACCACAACCAGCGTTTTTATATGTACAAAAGTGGTGGGGCACAAAAAACTCAGATGTCTATATATAAGCTTCTGCAGTGAGGTTCATGGCTGGCGAGGCACTGGCACTGACTCTTCAGGTTTACAAATATTATATTTTGACCTAAATCAAAATATAATATTATTTTCAAAAGCTTTTTTTGTCTGATGCTTCAATTAATTTTAAACAGACAGTTCAACAAAAAAATGTAATTTTATCATTTAAATATTGAATTGTTCTCTCTTAGTAAGATCCCATTTTCAATAAAATTGCAGTCTTTCCTTGACTTGAAGATTAAGTCCATTTGCCTATCCTTCTGGACAAAAATCTCTATTACTTTTTTGTAAAAGTCCTCCTTATGTTAATGTAGTTTCAAAAGTCTATCATAATCTAATCTAATCAATAGATTTATGATTCGAAAATTATAAAAATATGGTAGACATGTGGATATTATCCGGCTGAACAAAACGTGCATTTATCTAACAGCTACGTTTCCCACAGACCTTATTTGGAGCTATTTTCTAAAATCCTATGGAGAAATCTCATTGCTTTTTTGTCGAGGGAAGCCATGCGCAGCTTACTTCCGGGTTTTAGGATGCCTCACTGCAGCTCTCTCGTCTCCTCTTCACACACCACACTTTTCGGGGCACACGTACTTGCAGCCAATCAGCTCTGAATGATGTGAGATGACGTATGGTGGGGATGGCAGCACTATGGTCATTATTTTTTTGCCACACACATTAAATAGGAAAATATTCTGAGCATGGGCAGTGTAGTTTTTACAGTCACCGTTCACTTAGACCAGGGGTGGCCAACCAGTCAGAGGTTAAGAGCCACATTTTTTCTATTTTACTGCAAAGGGCCACATCAAACACACAGTCACTGATACCGCTTGTTTCAGTTTTTTGTTTTCTGGAGACAAGATTTCAACCACGTCACAGATGCATTTGTGTGGCATTGGGATATATTTTTTAAATCCTCTGGAGCAGAGAGAGGAGCTGTGGATTATTGTTATTGATTAATGCATCAGTGTTTCTTAGGGTCAAAAACACTAAACTTACAACTTAAAATGAAAGCGTTTAGTTTATTTAATAAAAGAGCACATGTTCAATGTGAAAAGGGACAGTAGTTATAGATTATTTGCAATTTGGTGCTATATATATATATTAAAATAAATAAATAATTATATATATTTTTTAAATATATATAACTCCGTTGGCGAGGCGCAGCGCCCCTCCAAGACAATGGTAGGGGAAACACTGGATAGTGTTTAATCAACGATAGGTGTTCCCCCCTCAAAGGTGATTGGTTCACTGCATTGCAGGTATTATTGTGATTGGCTCTTGGGCCACATCAAAATTAGACGCGCTGTCATCCTCTCATACTGACACCACACACACACACCTAGGCAGAGCCGGGACGAAAGTAACACGGGACGAAAGTAACAAATATCAGGTTTAACTGTCAGGAGTAGCTAGTGTTGTCACGATACCAACATTTTAGTTTCGATACCAAGTCAAGAATTGCGATTCTGATTCTTTTTCGATACTTTTCTTAAAAAAAGGGAAACAGTCTTAAATGTAATTATTGTGCTTTATTTCACACCAGAACCATAACACAAACTTTTAAACAATGAGAACAATAAATACAATAAATGACAAGAATTCGTATTAAATCAAATTAATACATTTCTTACAGACAGGCCTCGTGGTGTCCGTAGTCTTGCCCTCACTGTCAGAGATATAGCTCAAATACTTCCACATTTCTCTTCTGGTGTCTTTTTTGTCAACAAGCCGAGGCGCAGCGGCAGCTGCACTCCCACTTGCAGCCATGCTTCTCGTTTTCTCACATGCTCTGGCAGCTAGCGCGTGCACGAGAGAGGGGAGGCACTTAGAGCGTGCTTGAGAGGGGCGGGACTGCAGGCACGGCTGCAGAGCAGGGAGTGGAAGCAGAGCGCTGAACACACACGGCTCTTATTAAACGGTGCTTTCTCACCGGAGTACTTTCCCCCGTCATTCTTAAAGTACTGATACTAATGAAACGGAGGAATAGTAACGTTTTTAACGGCAGGGTATCGCGGTACCTTTCAAGTATTGGTACACCGTGCAACACTAGTCAGGAGTCAGTGTCTCTCCCCCAAACTCACACATATACAATTCGATATGAACTGAAGAGCCGCATGAAACTAGGCAAAGAGCCGCATGCGGCTCGAGAGCCGCGGGTTGGCCACCCCTGACTTAGACAGTAAGAGGGAGGGGCAGGGATCGGGGTTTGTCCCACATGGCTCTAAACAGCTCAATAGGCACACACTGTAGACACTAATTAGAAGAACACAGACTAAAACAGCAATGTACAGACGAATCAGAGGATTAAACATGATCTTAAAATATATTTAATATATTTTTTAATTTATCTTTGCATTTTTTTGTAATCATTATTTTTAATACTTTCTGCTGACACTAGGTGGGGCTGTGCCAAGGGAAGCCAGGCATCCCCTGTTTTTTTCGGAGTGTAGTTATAATTTTAATAAATAAATAAAAACACTTCGTTTAGTTTCGGAAATTCTTTGTGTGTGTTTGCTGCCGGCCCGTCTCTCCCCCATTCTCATTGAGTATTTCACAAAGAGTGAAACAGCGCCCATCTACATGTTATGGTGAAACAGTAGATTGGCACTCATTGTTGCGAGAGGAGGCCAGCCGAAATTGGCTTCCCTTGGTGAAATAAAATGGAGAGATTGACCAATCAGATGAGGCTCACGTGATGCCCCTGCCAACCTGTGATTAGGTCAGGACCATGCCAAGGGAAGCCAGAGGCGGCTGGCTTCCTTGCCTCACAATCCAATCAATCGCATCAACTTAGTGTTGCAGTGACGCCGTCCTAAAACCCGTAAGTAAGCTGCACTCGGTTCCCTCGACAAAAAGCAATGGGATTTCTCCATAGGATTTTGGAAAATAGCTCGAATAGGTCAGTGGAAAACGAACCTGTTAGATAAATGCAAGTTGTGTTCAGTCGGATAATATTCACATGTTCTACCCTACTTTATTAATTTTCGAATCATAAATCGAATCGATAGAAGATAGATAGCGTCACTGCACCACTCTCCACCGCCGTTAGAAAGTAGCAAGCAACTGAAGCAAGTGCAATTATGGAGGGTGAAGATTTGGAGTATTTACCTCAAAAATAATTGTACTAAACTTCCGCTACAGCAGCAACAACAAATACAATCTGATGACAGGCCAATGCCAAAACTGGAGAAAAGGAGCGAATCGGACATAAAACGTTAAAGGTCTCCTGATTAGTTTGTGAATGAATGCTTATTAGAGTTTGGGCTGGAGAGTGCGTGCGGACCTGTCGGTTAGATACAGGCGTGTGTAAGTCCTGCATCTGTATGATACAAATGTGTGTAAAATGATACCGGGTGCTGTAATCACTCATCTGTTACTGGTAAACTACAGGCCTGTCTCTCCTCCTCCCGTTCCTGTCTAAAAACTGAACGCGCTGTCTTTAAACAACTCTCCTGTTATCTCCATCAGAACAAACCTTCTGGATCCACACCAGTCTGGTTTCAAGGCAGGTCACTCCACAGAAACTGCCCTCCTTGCTGTCACTGAGGAACTGCACACTGCCAAAGCAGCATCCTCTCCTCTGTCATCATCATGTTGGACCTGTCAGCTGCATTCGACACGGTGAACCATCAGATCCTCCTTCGCACTCTCCAAGAACTTGGAGTTTCAGGCTCTGCACTTTCCCTCCTCACCTCATACCTCAAAGACCGTACCTACAGGGTAACTTGGAGAGGGTCCGAGTCCGACCCTTGTCAATTAACTACAGGGGTCCCTCAGGGCTCTGTTTTTGGTCCCCTCCTCTTCTCCCTGTACACAGACCTCGCTCGGATCAGTCATTAGCCCGCATGGTTTTTCATACCACTGCTATGCTGACGACAACCCAATTAATTCTGTCCTTTCCCCGCTCAGAGACCCAGGTCGTCGCACGCATCTCTGCTTGTCTAGCTGACATCTCTCAGTGGATGTCTGCTCATCACCTCAAGCCCAACCTTGACAAGACTGAACTGCTTTTCCTTCCGGAAAAGATTGTCCCACTCTTGACCTGACAATCAACATCGGAACCTCTGTTGTTTCCCCGACTCAGACTGCAAGGCATCTGGGTAATCCTAGATAACAACCTGTCCTTCACTGCAAACATCCCTGCTACAACCCGTTGCTGCAGATATATACGCTGTACAACATGAGGAAGATTCTTCTGACCCAGAAAGCCACCCAGGTTCTGGTCCAGGCTCTCGTCACCTCACGCCTAGACTACTGCAACTCCCTCCTGGCTGGTCTACCTGCATGTGCCATCCGACCTCTGCAGCTCATCCAGAATGCAGCGGCTCGTCTGGTCTTCAACCTTCCAAAATGTTCCCACAACCACTCCGCTCCCTTCACTGGCTCCCGGTAACTGCTAGAATCCACTTCAAGACACTGGTATCTTGCATACCATGCTGCGGATGGATCTGGCCCTTCCTACATCCAGGACATGGTTAAAACTGTACACCCCAGCGCGTGCCACTCCGCTCTGCATCAGCCAAACGGACTCGCTGCACCCTCGCTGCGAGGGGGACCCAAGTTTCCCATCAGCAAAAACACGTGGGTTGCTATCCTGGCTCCAAAATGGTAGAATGAGCTGCCCATTGACCATCAGGACAGCAGAAAGCCTGCACATCTTCCGGCGCAGACTGAAAACTCATCTCTTTCGACTCCACTTCGAGCGATAGAATTACTAACAAGGCACTTATATACTAATAAAGGACTGGCTTATCTATAGCCAGTTGAGTAGCACTTGAAATGTTTGGCTCTATGATACCTGATGTACTTATATGATTCTGTTTTCTTCAGGGTTGTGTCCTTCCTGGTCGTATGTACTTATTGTAAGTCGCTTGGATAAAAGCATCAGCTAAATGCATGTAATGTAATGTAATGTTATTTATATTGACCACCACACCCCTCGACCCCCAAAAGAAAGGACGTATTATTGGCTTCTGTTAGAAATTAAAATCAATGTTTTGATAGCATAATGTACCTTAAACATACCGTCAGTTTAAATGCTGTTTTATACTGAAAAACCAGAAGTTCCTGTGCACAACCAGTTGTTAAGTCTTTATTCTGAAAATCCTTCATCTCGGTTAGCATTTAGCATGAGGCTAATATACCATTTACTATAGAGGTGAATTTAGCAGTGATATGATATGATATGTTCCCTGAAACCTACTGATTTCAACACTACAACTATAGACGTTGAGATATTATTATTGTTCAATATTAAATGAAGGTACAGTTTATTTGAGTACGTTATTGTTTACAGATGTGGGTAGCATGTGACAACATCAGGAACGACCGGAAACCAAACTGCCATGAAGTATTTCCTGTATGTTTTGGAGTATGATTACAGCGTTTAGAATGTGTTAAATGAAAAGTCATGAAAGAGTTAAGGAAGAGAAAAGGCGTGTTTAGATATATTGAATGTACAATGTCTGTATCCTCTGATATGTAAAACAACGGACATTAAAACGTGGAGAGCCGGCCGCAGGGAGGAGCCACCAGAGGATATATAAACAGCGGGACCTGAGGGGTTCGGCCTCTTTCTTCACCTGCCAGAGCCAGAGACACAGCTGCTTTTCTGTCGAACAATATCCTGTTTGTAACATTACCGCGCTTTTTCTTAATTAAAGTACCAATTTTGAACCTTCTCAGAGACTCCATTTAGTCTCCTTTTTAAGCTTCTCTCCTGGACGCGAGAAAAATGATCACGGTTTACAATCTGGTGTTTCCGCTGACGTGATCTTCGTTGAACCGGGAGAGACTACAACCAGCTGTTTTCCGGAGATGCGGCATCCGTTCAGACACACAACGAGCTCGTATCAACTCGGTAAGGAGAAGCCTGTTATATCGAATTCACTGCAATGCACATTGCTTGAACTTAGTTTTAGTTGACAGTGTAAAATGCATCCTGAAGCATATTGCTTCTTCTCTCTTTTGCAGAAACTGTATGTATTTGTGTCAGGTTCATATGTGCACCAAAGATGGATCGAGGTACAGAGGGAGATGTTTCAGGGGCCCCCAAGAGAGTTACAAAGGCTGATAGAGACACGGTGGGCATGTAGGTACAATGCTTGCAAGACCATGAAGGACAGACTGCCAGCCATCATACGTCTACTGAAAGAAATCTCTGAGGAGAGACATTGTGATAGAGCTGTAGAAGGCGGGAGTGGCTCAGTCTGAATGGGATTGGACTTTGGACCGAAGGGTTGCCGGTTCACGTCCCCGATCGGACCAAAAAAATACGGAGTGTGGACTAGTACTGGAGAGGGGCCAGTTCACCTCCTGGGCCACTGCCGAAGTGCCCTTGAGCAAGGCACCTAACCCCAACTGCTCACTGGCGCCGGCTAGACTGGCTGCCTCCGTTCTGACCTCTCAACTGCATGTGCATGTGTGCATATAACTGTGTGTGTATTTGTATATTCTAAAAGGTGTGTACTGTATGACCTGTAAAAAACGCATGTGTGTGACGACAGAGTGGAAACTGAATTTCCCCTCGGGGGATTAATAAAGGTCCATCTTCTTCTTCTTCTAGAAGCAAGGGGTTTATTAGCCCAAATAGATCCAAGTTTGTTGGCCTCCTTGGAACATTCACCAGTGTTTTTGGTGAGGTTAAACATCTGTCAGATATTTTACAGTCCACACAATTAGATTTGGGCACAGCTGTTACACTTGTTGACTCTCTTGTAGACATATTGGAGAGTTATACTGCCCTACAAAGGCAAAAGACCGTAACTTCGATTTTGGTCGAAAATGAGTTATTGTCATTTTTGGAACATTAAAGAACTGCTTTATCATGTGGACAAATATTTTGAGTCAATTTTGTTGTTTGTTGGGAGAAAACAGTGTGTGCTCTTTGCCGTAACTTCCAAAAAGCCTAGAGAAGCCAAGGCAGAATCCCGTAACATCAGTAACGGTTCTTTGTCTTTGTTTCGCTGCACTCCAGAACGCTCAAATTGAGTTACGGTACTCTGCCTTTGTTTTGATGCGCTTCAAATTGAAGTTACTGTTTTACCGCGCTGGAGTTACGGTGTTATACCTTCTGTCATCAAAGCATTTGACACACACAGTATTTTGAATAAAATGTAAAGCAAATATTGTTGATAGATAAATAGACAGATAGATAGCTAGATAGAGGGCCTAGCGTTACTAACGCCGTTAGCTAGCTTAGGCGTAACAGTATCCTCTGCTGACATCCCGCCAGTATCATGCAGCTCGCGGATCCAGTAATGAGTGACCCGAGAGTAAACTAAAATATACTATAACTAGTTTAGGTAGCCTAGTTTGAGAGGTAATTAAAATAGCTAGGCTACGTGGATATTCTAACCTGAAGTGTGTGTTACTTCGCTCACCGCTGCAGGTGATCACGAAGAGCTGCGTGCAGAACGGGACTGGCCTGAAGATACATCGACCAGAAGTGTAGATCTGCAGAAGGTGATCATGCTCCCACGAATGCCTGGTGTCAAGTCAGCCGTCTTCACAAAACGGATTGTGGCTTATCATGAAACCATCGCGTCAGTTGGGAAAAAGACCAACAAAAAGAATACCATCTCTGTTGTCTGGCACGAGGGGATTGCAGGGCGGAGTGCTGCAGAAATCACATCCGCCTATTGGACCTATCAGCATTGGAGAAGGAGCGGGACATCAAGCACATTGTCTACTGGGTAGACAATTGTAGCTCTCAAAATAAAAACTGGTGCCTTTTCTCTTCACTTGTGTCCATAGTCAACTCACAGACCATCTCAACTGAAGACATCACCCGTAAGTTTTTCCAGCCAGGGCACACATTTATGAGTGCGGACAGTTTCCATCATGGCGTGGAGCAGGAGATGAAGAGCAGACCAGGAGGAGTGGTCTATGATTTTGACGACTTCCTCTCTGTGGTGGGAAACTCTAATTCTAAGAAAGTTGAGGTGGTGGAGCTAAAAAATGAAGGCATCAGGGACTGGACGGATGGCACATCTGCAGTCAAATCGAAGAAATTACCCAAACTGGCAGACCTTAAAGTTGTCCAGTTGCAACGTGGATCAAGGAGTATGTTGTGAAAATATCCCATGAATATCCTATTCTGGAGCTCCCTGCATGTGAGCAACACTGATGAAGAATAATGAGAGGAAGAACAAGAAGGATACCCATCACTAATATATGAATAAGATTAATTGTTACCAATAAGGCATTTACATCACATTCGATTTAATTTAGTATCTAATTTATGGGAGAGAACTTTATGGAAAGAACATGAATTCTAATTTTGTATACCATCAGCATTTGCATTAAATACTATACATTTTACTTTCTATGCAAGTGCATTTATTTGTAGGATGTGACTTTTATACACTATTAGAAAACGTACACACTACATCATCAACAAGTTTTATTCCCTCTACGTTTTATCTGAAAACGTTAACTGATATTTAACCTAGGGCATTGTTACCTATTATTGCCATTGCAAAATCAGATGTAACTTACAATTTAAGGAATAAGAAGAGGAGTGTTAGTGTTGTTTCAATTCAATACAACAATGGGTTTATAAAATAGGTCATAATGATGTGAGTTGGTAATGCAAATTTGTCACCTTCAAATACATGTTAATTCCATCTCATTTGCATTATATTTTATTTAGGTTTATATTATATTGAGCCTAATTTGCACCATGATCACTACATTTTATGTAGATGTTATCATTAGTAACATAAACTGATGTTATATTGTGATCAGCAACCAAGTGAGCGATTACATGGAAGTTAATGCCTTTGCCTGGTATTACCCCTTTTTATTTTGCAGACAATGCAAAGGCAGAGTACATTAACTTCCGAAAAAGGTCAAAGGTCAAGTTTGAGCTCAAGATTTTTATGTAGATATTTAACTTCATTAAAAAAACAAAGAATTGCCACATTTTCAATATTCTGCCTACAATTAATTTAGCTGGACAACAAAACAACTTTAAAGTCATTTTTCTCAGTTCTATACTCTGGCGAGTTAAGGTCTTTTGCCTTTGTAGGGCAGTATAGAGAGGGCTGTCTTTAATGATATCTGGGACAATACAGTGACCATTGCTGAGCAATGCAACATCAGTGTTGCACCTCCAGGACGTCAGGTCATACCAAGCTCAAGGCTTGAAGGGCATTACATATCCACTCCAATAATTAAAAGACAGGTCAACACGGATAAAGAGTCATTTCGGATAAGTTCATTCATTCCCATCATTGATGTGCTTCTCTCTGAGGTGAGAGAAGATGTTCTAAAGAAAACTGTCATAATGCAAGGGATACAAGCCTTGAATCCTAGCAGTCCCACATTTTGTGAGAAAGATTTGGTTTTTCAATTTGCCTCATAATACAACTGCAGCACTGAGGATCTAGAATATGAGATTCCCCAGCTAACGCGCATTATTCAAAGGAAGCAAACTAGTGGGTGGGAAACACCAAACTGTTTGACAGAGCTCACAGTCTTCCTTGAGCCATATAAGGAGGTGTTCCATGAAATGTTTTAAACTGTGCAAAATTGCACTAGCATTACCGTGAACACTGCATCATGTGAGCGCAGTTTTTCTGTGCTTAAGTTAATCAAGACTGCCTTGAGAAATACTATGACTAATGAGAGCGATTGAGCAATGGGGATGTTAAGTGTAGAATCAAGAAGGGCTAGGGCCTTAAATCTTGATGATTTTGTGGATGCATTTGCCAAAAAACACAGCAACAGGCGAATAAAATTGTATTGAGCTACTACTGACTGATTGTTGCTCGTATTCTTACATTTAGGTAAATAAAATGTATCTTGGTTTGAGACTATTGATAGGAATACATATGACTTAAAGGGCACCTATCATGCAAAATGCACCTTTGTACGTTTTATACATGATTATGTGTCCCCGGTGTTCCAGGGAACTCGCCAAGTGTCAGAAAACACAACCCTCTCTATTTTCCTCCTTCGCCAAATCTCTAAAAAGGGGCTGCAACGGATCTGAAAAAAATGGATCCACATTCCGACACTTTTCTACGTCACAAAGACGTACTCCGCTTATTGGTCAACTCTCCACCTATCAGGGGAATGAGCCACCACGTGCATTGCCAAACCTCTCATTCGCATATAGGCTATCGGCAGGCTAAATCAACCCCAGTCACATCTGTGTTTCTGCCTGCTCTGCTAGGATGTCTAATCCAGTTAAACGTTGTGCTGTTGTGGCTGCAAGACTCGGAACAGGGATGCATGCAATGCCATCAGTGCAAAAAGAGAATAATCTGTGGCTAGACTTCATTTTCAAGGGACATGTGCCAGAAGACCCCGGCAGATTTCTGTGTGTGTGTTCCAAACATTTTACCACGGACATGTTTATGAACTTCTCTCAAGTCCAACACGGATATGCCTCCAAACTAATGCTACACCCGGGATCAATACCAACCATCCGGGACCAGGCCAGTGAGGACACATCCAATTCTGAAGCTGTAGTTTTTATTTAGCGGTGTTTTTCCTGATAAAGCTATATCTAGCTTGTAGTATGTAGCATGTAGCATGTAGCTTCGCCGTATCAATGTCGCCTCAACCCCAACTAGTAATCGGTTAGGTGTTTATATGTTCTTGTAACATTTTATTTTGTACGCTCCGCAGTCTTTGCTTTGTCTTTATTTTAATTATCAGGCATTTGCGAACATGTTCAGACTGCCGTAATGGCGATCTGTGTGAAGGCTGTAAAGCCACGCTAGCCTAGCCGAGATAACACAAGTATTTATCTCCTATGTATTAGTATTTTGTATCCTCTAAAAAATCATATTGAGTAAGTTATAATAAGTGTTAGGATACAACACTGTATGTATGTATGCGAGGGGACACACACCACGAGTAAAACGGAGCTAAAGCCCTGGTATGTTGTTGTTGACGACATGCATACTAATCTAAACCACTTTTTGTTGTGCTTTTTTTAACCTTGCACAGGCTACGTGGCCAACTTGATGGACCTCATCTTCGACCAAGTCTTTGTGGACCCTGCACCATTATGAGCAACCTGACAGGGAGGAGGTCATCGCCGGGTATGCTACACGGTTCAATTTGGCTGCTGTCTGAACCTAACATAGACATTTCACGGATCAGAGGACAACGCAGGCCGGAATCACCACTCTGATCCTGATTCAAATAACCGTTTGATTTTGACAATAAGGTTCCGAGTTGATATCAAATGTGTCGTGATTATTCATGTTTGGATGGGTAAAGAATATTCTGATTTCAAAAGCATAAGGTTGTGTGTGGACTTGTTGTCGTACACATGGGTGTGTTTTGCCATTGCTGTGTAGTATATAATAGTACATGTACAATGACAGAATGAAAGATTGCATAAAGCCATATACACCAGTATTTATTTCCATGAACAATATTAGCATTCGTTTTACAATTTCAGTCAAAACCAAATCCAGGATGGTCCACCATACAGGTTACAGAGGCCTCATGTTCCTGCATCCGTCTTTACACCTAGTGTGATAAACATATATTGAATGAATGTGAAAAATGTATTCTCTAAACAGACAACTTAGTGAAGCTAATGTTACGTGTGGTATCTCCATGCAGCACATGCTCCGGTTCAGAAGGCATCGTGGCGCAAGTTGCACATGTACCCCTTTAGAAAGAAGTCAATAACTGAGCTTTTAAAACACATGAAACACATAATGCTGACAACTGAGGTGTTGGAGTTATACTTTTTATCACCCTAAGTTATTGAACTTTCCAACGGTTGTTGCGATGTTGGAAGAAAAGGACTGTAAACTATTAAACGCAATGAGGCCATTGTATATATGCTGAAATATGAATGTCTCCCTTATAAATATAATACAGGACTGTCTCAGAAAATTAGAATATTGTGATAAAGTTCTTTATTTTCTGTAATGCAATTAAAAAAACAAAAATGTCATACATTCTGGATTCATTACAAATCAACTGAAATATTGCAAGCCTTTTATTATTTTAATATTGCTGATTATGGCATACAGCTTAAGAAAACTCAAATATCCTATCTCTAAATATTAGAATATCATGAAAAAGTATACTAGTAGGGTGTTCAACGAATCACTTGAATCGTCTAATTAACTCGAAACACCTGCAAGGGTTTCCTGAGCCTTGAAAAACACTCAGCTTGGTTCAGTAAACTAAATCACAAGTATGGGGAAGACTGCTGATCTGACTGCTGTCCAGAGGACCGTCATTGACACCCTCCATCAGGAGGGTAAGACACAAAAAGACATTTCTCAAAGAGCAAGCTGTTCACAGAGTGCAGTTTCAAAGCACATCCACAAAAAGTCTGTTGGAAGGGGGAAATGTGGCAGGAAACGCTGCACAACCAAGAGAGATGACCGCAGCCTTAACAGCATTGTGAAGAAGAGTCGCTTCCAGAATTTGGGGGAGCTTCAAAGACAGTGGACTGAAGCTGGAGTCCAGGTATCAAAAGTCACTGTTCACAGACGTGTCCGGGAAATGGGCTACAATAGCCGTATTCCCATGGTCAAGCCACTTCTGAACTCAAGACAACGGAAGAGGCGTCTGACTTGGGCTAAGGAAAAGAAGCACTGGACAGTTGCACAGTGGTCCAAAGTCCTCTTTTCAGACGAAAGCAAGTTTGTATTTCATTTGGAAGTCAAGGCGCCAGAGTCTGGAGAAAGGCTGGAGAGGAGCAAAATCCAAGTTGCTTGAAATCCAGTGTGAAGTTCCCACAGTCAGCGATGGTTTGGGGAGCCATGTCAGCTGCTGGTGTTGGTCCACTGTGTTTCATCAAGCCCAGAGTAAATGCAGCTGTGTACCAAGAGATTTTAGAGCACTACATGCTTCCGTCTGCTGAAAAGCTCTATGGAGATGAGGAATTCATTTTCCAGCATGATCTGGCACCTGCCCACAGTGCCAAAACCACCAGTAACTGGTGTACTGACCATGGCATTACTGTCCTCGATTGGCCTGCAAATTCCCCTGACCTGAACCCCATAGAATATGTCGGGTATTGTGAAGAAGAAGCTGAAAGACACCAGACCCAACAATGCTAATGAGCTAAAGACCGCTATTGAAGCATCCTGGGCATCCATAACACCTCAGCAATGCCACAGGCTGATTGCCTCCATGCCACGCCGCATTGATGCAGTAATCCGTGCAAAAGGATTCCCAACCAAGTACTGAGTGCATTAATGGACATTTTCAAATGTTTGATTGTGTTTTGCTGTTATAAATCCTTTTTTTTACTTGGTCTGAGGAACTGTTCTAATTTTTGAAATAGGATTTTTGAGTTTTCTTAAGCTGTATGCCATAATCAGCAATATTAAAATAATAAAAAGCTTGCAATATTTCAGTTGATTTGTAATGAATCCAGAATGTATGACATTTTGTTTTTTTAATTGCATTACAGAAATAAAGAACTTTATCACAATATTCTAATTTTCTGAGACAGTCCTGTATGTATCGCTGTGTTTGCGTTACAAACTCTAAGTTACAAACTGTACACATGCATTTTGCTAATTATCCAAAATATGAATGGAATAAGTAGCAAGCATCGTAACAGAGTAAAAATAAATAGGGACAACAGCTTGTCAACTAACCATTCAGAAACGTCCTGCTGCAACCGAGATGTTTGCACCTCCACCAAAACCTCGCTGCTTCAGTTTCTGGATCAAATTGATAATATGCTTGAACACATGCATTGCTCTGAGATGACATGTGTATTCCACACTCGTAATCACAGCAAGCATGGTAACGTGACTCTCGCCGGCTCTTCTGCTGGGGGCGTGGTCAGCTGCTGCAGAATTTTCATAGGCAGGTTGGAATAAAGCGAAAAAGAGCGAAACGAGGCATGGCTAAAAAATGATCTGTTTGGTATTTTGAAAAATAAAATGTATAAATATACCTTATATAGGTATGTCATACACTATATCATTTAAATATAGCATGATAGGTCACCTTTAATCTTAGGCTCGAGATAACTGATAGCCATTTTTCATAGTTTTCTCAAGCAGACAAATAATAATCAACTATTTAATAAAAATATGTTACCTGAAATGGTACAATTTAAGAAACATTCATTCACTTTGGGTGTTAGGAGATGGCCATACATGCTAGAAAGTACATGTGGAACTGTTTGTAAAGTACAGTTTTATTAATGTGATTGTGACCTTTGTCATTTTGTGCCTTACAATAAAGGAACTATTTAAATTAAGCTGTATTTGTCTTTTTAAAAGGAAAGAACAACTAGCATATATAAAAAACAAAACATAAATCACCAACACATGTATACATAACACAAAACAAGGTTCTTTAAATGTTGTTTGAAGTAAAATGTTAACTATCCGTATATATCACTTCAGATGAATAGTATCAGAAAATGTAAAATAAGAAACCAAATTATATCAGTAGGTGATTCTCTTTGCCATTGTTTTCATCTAGTCTATACTTTTACAACAATTCAATTCTTGGTTTTGGTGGGCCACCCCAAGATTTTCAGTGGCCCCATTTGGCCACCCCTATGAAAAAATTTCTGGAGGCGCCACTGGGTAGAATGCGGCTAAGCTGCACCTTCTCCTCCTCGGCGGCTGAAGCGCTGGGATATCGATCCGAAGAGCCTCTGTGGACACGGGGGCTCCAAGGAGATCCTCTCGGTCCTTCTTGGATAGGGCGGTGAGTCCTAGCCACATGTGACGCAATGCACTGTGGCCACAAGGACATCACCCGGCCTGCTGCGGCGGCCCTTCATGGATCATTTTGTTCATCTGACCGTGATGGTCGGTCCGGATATCGCTCCCATTCTGAGGCGAGGAATGAGAGGTTTGGCAATGCACGTGGCCGTGGCTCATTCCCTGATAGGTGGAGAGTTGACCAGAGTTGACAATAGCGGAGTAGTACTTTGTGACGTAGAAAAGTGTTGGAATCTGGATCCATTTTTTTCAGATCCGTTGCAGCCCCTTTTTTAGAGATTTGGCGAAGGAGCAAATAGAGAGGGTTGTGTTTTCTGACACTTGGTGAGTTCCCTGGAACACCGGGGACACATAATCATGTATAAAAGACGTACAAAGGTGCATTTTGCATGATAGGTCCCCTTTAACTAAACCTTGACAACATTTTTTTTTAGGGAAATCCTGTTATAGATAACTGTCCACTCCTTTGTCATTGAAATGTCTCTGAATCATCATCTAATAAAGTCTTATTTTACAACTTAACGATATTGCCTGTTGAATGTGACGGTGTTGGTGAATCATAGTCAAGTAACTTTGTTTCCAAGCAAGATGAAAAAAATACTTAAAAAGAGAAAAGTATTAAACCCTAACTAAAGCTTGATTGTTTTGTGTTTAGGTGCTTTACAAGAATAAAGACATACTTATTTTAAGCCTAAACAAGTATCCGCACCAGCCCCAGAGTTACTAAGAACCATGCCTCCATAGAAACACACCTGCAGAACTTTATATATGTCACAGTTCTGTCTAGGTTTGGGTGTTTTCACTGTTCTCTGTCATGTTTTCCTCCTGTCGTTAGTGTCCCTGTGTGTTCTCCTCCCTCCTCACCTGTCTCGTTAGCTAATTGTGTTCACCTGTGGCTCTTGTGTTTTTCTCCTCCCTCCTCACCTGTGTCTCGTTAGCCGATTGTGTTCACCTGTGTCTTGTAATTATCCCTCCCTGTATTTAGTCTTGTCTCGTGCTGTGTTCAGTGTCGGTGCTTCTTTTGTTGGTGACGGACTTCACCGGTGAGTGTTCTGTTTTTGTCTGTATTCGTTCCATTTAGCCTTGAAATAAAGGTTTATCAAAGTTATCTGCGCTTGGGTCCTGCTTCCTCACTCAACCGTGACAGAAAGCACCGACCAGAGATGGACCCAGCAGATGACCATTTGAGGTGGAATTACAGCATTTTTCCTTTGCTTTGGCTGGCTGCTATGATTGGTGGAGGGAGCGTCCAGTGTTCGGCAGAAGGAGGCCGCTCTGGTAGAGGCGCACCGGTTGGCTATGGAGAAACCGGACTTGGTGAAGTTCTTACCTGACTGGATGTTGAACTTCATCTGGGTGTGTGATTTCCAGCCTGCGGACTATAAACGTCTCGGTGTGTTCCGTCTGGAGTCAACCAGTGCTTCCGCCCCAGTTCCTGCTCCTGTCCAAGAGGCGTTTTCTGGAACTGGCTGGCTTTTGGAGGTCCACGGAGCCTTCAGGCGGCTTCTAGGAGAAGGAGTCGCAAGTCCAGGCTAGCAATCCGAGCCCCAAGAGTCATGGTTCCGGCTACAGAACCGGCCTACACAGCCATAGTTCCGGCCCCAGTACAGGCCCAGCAGCCATGGTTCCAGCCCCAGTTCTGGCCCCAGCAGCCATCATTCCGGCCCCAGTTCTGGCCCCAGCAGCCATCATTCCGGCCCCAGTTCTGACCCCAGCAGCCATGGTTCCAGACCTAGTTCTGGCCCCAGCAGCCATGGTTCCAGCCTTAGCTCTGGCCCCAGCTGTCCTAGTCCCTTCTCTAGTCCCTTCTCCAGTCCCACCTCTAGTCACTTCTCAAGTCCCTCCTCGAGTCACTCTCTAGTCCCTTCCCTCATCCCATCTCAAGTTCCCTCTCGAGTCACCTCTCAAGTTTCCCCTCGGTCTCCTCTCGAGTTCCCTCTCAAGTCCCCTCTCTAGTCCCCTCTCGAGTTCCCTCTCGAGTCACCTCTCAAGTTTCCCCTCAGGTCTCCTCTCGAGTTCCCTCTCAAGTCCCCTCTCAGGTCCCCTCTCGAGTTACCTCTCGAGTCACCTCTCGAGTTCCTTCTCGAGTCCACTCTCCAGTTTCCTCTCAAGTTCCCTCTCAAGCCCTCTCTCGAGTCCCCACTCAAGCCCCTACTCATGTCCAGTTGGAGGTCCCGCAGACTAGTCTTCTGCCGGGGGTCCTGCCAACCCCATGTCCTGTACCGTTGGAGGTTCCGCTGGGGGTCCTGCCAACCTCATGTCCTGTCCAGTTGGAGGTCCCGCAGACTAGTCTTCTGCCGGGGGTCCTGCCAACCCCATGTCCCGTCCAGTTGGAGGTCCCGCAGACTAGCCTCTGCCGGGGGTCATGCCAACCCCATGTCTTGTCCAGTTGGAGGTCCCGCAGACTAGCCCTCTGCGGGGGTCCTGGCCAACCCCAGGTCCTGTCCAGTTGGAGGTCCCGGCAGACTAGCCCTCTGTCGGGGGTCCTTGCAACCCCATGTCTGTCCAGTTGGAGGTCCCGCAGACTAGCCCTCTGCCGGGGGTCCTGCCAACCCCATGTCTTGTCCCGTTGGAGGCCCCCGCCGACTACTCTCCTGCGGGGGTCCTGCCAACCCTTTGTCCGGTCTCGTTGGAGGCCCCGCCGACTACTCTCCTGCCGGGGTCCTGCCAACCCGTTTCCTGTCCCGTTGGAGGCCCCGCCGACTACTTCTCCTGCCGGGGGTCCTGCCAACCCTATGTCCTGTCCGTTGGAGGCCCCGCCGACTACTCTCCTGCCTGGGGGTCCTGGCCAACCCTGTGTCCTGTCCCGTTGGAGGCCCCGCCTACTACTCTCCTGCGGGGTCCTGCCAACCCTATGTCCTGTCCCGTTGGAGGCCCCGCCGACTACTCTCCTGCCGGGGGTCCTGCCAACCCCATGTCCTGTCCCGTTGGAGGCCCCGCCGACTACTCTCCTGCCGGGGTTCCTGCCAACCCCATGTCCTGTCCCGTTGGAGGTCCCGCCGACTACTCTCCTGCCGGGGTTCCTGCCAACCCCATGTCCTGTCCCGTTGGAGGTCCCGCCGACTACTCTCCTGCCGGGGGTCCTGCCAACCCTATGTCCTGTTCCGTTGGAGGCCCCGCCGACTACTCTCCTGCCGGGGGTCCTGCCAACCCTGTGTCCTGTCCCGTGGGGGATCCTGCCGAAGCCTGTCCCGCCGGCTCCGGTTCCTGTCCGGCCGACACCGGGTCCTGCCCGGCCTCCGGAGCTGTCTGGTCTTCGCCCTCGATCCCGACCCTCTGTGAGCCGCGGTCTTCGTCCGCGGGCCCGGCCTCCTGACTCTTCCTGCCGCTGCCCTCGTCCTCGGGCCCCGGCCCCCTGACTCTTCCTGCCGCTGCCCTCGTCCTCGAGCCCGGCCCCCTGACTCTTCCTGCCGTGGTCTTCGCCCTCGATCCCGACCCTCTGTGAGCCGCGGTCTTCGTCCGCGGGCCCGGCCCCCTGACTCTTCCTGCCGCTGCCCTCGTCCTCGAGCCCGGCCCCCTGACTCTTCCTGCCGCTGCCCTCGTCCTCGAGCCCGGCCCCCTGACTCTTCCTGCCGCTGCCTTCGCCCTCATGCTCGGCCCCCTGAGTTCGCCCGCTGTGGCCTTCGCCCCACCATGGACTCTGCCTTGCCCCCGGGCCGTCCGCCCGAGACCCCCACCATGGACTCTGCCTTGCCCCCAGGCCGTCCGCCCGAGTCCCCCTTCTCGGCTTCTGCCGTGCCCCCGGGCCGTCCGCCCGAGATCCCTTCCTGGTCCCCTACTGGGCTCCTGGGCGGTCAGCTTAGTCCCGTCCTCCGGACCCCCTCCCCCCCCCCCTGGTGGCCTAGGGATACGTCCCTCCTCCGGACCCCCTCCACCCACCCTGCTGGACTTTTTTGGATTTTGTGTTGGGGTTTAGGGACGTCTGGAATCCGTCCCTTGAGGGGGGGGTTCTGTCACAGTTCTGTCTAGGTTTGGTGTTTTCACTGTTCTCTGTCATGTTTTCCTCCTGTCGTAGTGTCCTGTGTGTTCTCCTCCCTCCTCACCTGGTCTCGTTAGCTAATTGTGTTCACTGTGGCTCTTGTGTTTTTCTCCTCCCTCCTCACCTGTGTCTCGTAGCCGATTGTGTTCACCTGTGTCTTGTAATTATCCCTCCCTGTATTTAGTCTTGTCTCGTGCTGTGTTCAGTGTCGGTTGCTTCTTTTGTTGGTGACGGACTTCACCGGTTGAGTGTTCTGTTTTTGTTCTGTATTTCGTTCCATTTTAGCCTTGAAATAAAGGTTTATCAAAGTTATCTGCGCTTGGGTCCTGCTTCCTTCACTCAACCGTGACAATATATGTTTACTGTTTGATGCCTGACCAGTGTTTTCTTGGTAACAATCAGTTACAACAATCAATCGTAATATGTTTTTCATAAGTTTGTTTACAAAATTATGGAGCCAGCAATAAAGGAGTACATTTTTTACATACCATAGATGACACTACTATAACAACATATACTTTTTTTGTTATGTAATCCTGAACTGCTACATTCTTCCAAAAGGCTAATATTTGTTTAGATTTTCTAAACAATATATACATGGATATTTATTTCTATGCATACACAAGTTATCAATTCTAGGTACCATGATGCATAAAACGATGAGGAATACTGGAAGGAAACAAAGCCAACAAAACAATATCTGAAACACAAGAAACATTAGCATCCACAGTGAGTTTAAGGATAAACCACCTGCAGAGGTATGATTTCATAACTAAAGGCTGGGTAGACTATTTACAGTGTACAGTAACAGTTTATTAGTGGGTACCAGATTTAAATAAAAAAAACTCTTAATGGAGCACTTGAGGGTTGAATCAAATGTTTCTGGCTTGATGTTCATCACATTTTTGATCCTATGATAACATGATATAAATGAACATGAGCGTTTGTAGATTTCATAAACTGATTCATAATTGAATAACTGGCCACCACATATTTAAAAATGAACTATTCAACCAATAATTATTTTGAAATGCTGTATCTGTGAGGCTGATTTCCTGTAAAGACCAGGCTGCAGTTACATGCACGTCCACAGCAGGGCAGTGTGGACCAAAACACACAAAGTGATTCTAACTGAGTTATTGTTTCAGCTGCCAGTAGATTTAGCTGGAAAATATATTATAGAAAAAGAAAATCAGTGAAAAAGCAAACAGTCATACATTTTGTACATTTGCCACTGCCAAACCCCTCAAATTGACTCATAAATGCCAAACAAAAGTTGTTTTTAAATTTTGAATTATTTTCCAAATGTAATACCAAATAAAAGTGAGATATAGGAAAGAACAGTCAAATTCAAAGAAATTAGTATCGGTTAAGGATTTACTTGATGGTTAAATGAGTAATTAAGCTCCTTTAAATCTTGAACTTCTGGTTAAATATTGAGAATAAACAAGCTAGGGAAAGCAGCATTGAAATATTTTCAACACATTATTACTGATACATTATTTTGAAAAAAGTAAATATTGGACCCATTTTTGCACAAGCTACATATCCTCCAGACATTCTGACACTAAAATGTAATATTTTCAAGCAGAAAAATCAGAAGAAATTCATTTCTTCCAAGTCTCATTTGTCTGATTTGTTTGTTTCACCAACAAAATGCGAACATTGGCTAGCCTTAGCAAACTCATATTGAAATGCTGAACATCTGGGTTAGCTGGGTAGATATCTAATATTAGCTAAATTAAATACAATACCCTACACAACGCACATTTAGGAGACAGGAAGTACCATTTCAAACCATTGGCACCAATTGTATTGCGCTATATTTTTTACTTACTTCCTAGTGTATATCTATCTCTCTATTGACCAAACCTGCTACAGCTGTCCATCGCAGCGCTGCGTCTATGGCTTTTCCAAACAAGTTTAGATTTGACCATGGCAAGCACGAAGAAAGCATCAACGTTCCTCTGCGCGACTGCATCATGGATATATAAAGAGAATGTTGTCATCCTCATCCAAACATGCTCAAGTAATATCACTAGCTTAGGAAAAAACAATATGAAGCTAAATTTAATACATTTACCAAAACGCCAAAAAACAACCCCGCATTCCCTCACCCTCACTTCCCGCCGCTTGGAGAAAACTTCACTTCACAAAAGAAAGCTATAGGAATGGTAAAGTAACATCCTCAATGGCAAGACGTCCATCTTTCGAGGATACTAGCAACCACAACCAGCGTTTTTATATGTACAAAAGTGGTGGGGCACAAAAAACTCAGATGTCTATATATAAGCTTCTGCAGTGAGGTTCATGGCTGGCGAGGCACTGGCACTGACTCTTCAGGTTTACAAATATTATATTTTGACCTAAATCAAAATATAATATTATTTTCAAAAGCTTTTTTTGTCTGATGCTTCAATTAATTTTAACAGACAGTTCAACAAAAAATGTAATTTTTATCATTTAAATATTGAATGTTCTCTCTTAGTAAGATCCCATTTTCAATAAAATTGCAGTCTTTCCTTGACTTGAAGATTAAGTCCATTTGCCTATCCTTCTGGACAAAAATCTCTATTACTTTTTTGTAAAAGTCCTCCTTATGTTAATGTAGTTTCAAAAGTCTATCATAAATCTAATCTAATCAATAGATTTATGATTCGAAAATTATAAAAATATGGTAGACATGTGGATATTATCCGGCTGAACAAAACGTGCATTTATCTAACAGCTACGTTTCCCACAGACCTTATTTGGAGCTATTTTCTAAAATCCTATGGAGAAATCTCATTGCTTTTTTGTCGAGGGAAGCCATGCGCAGCTTACTTCCGGGTTTTAGGATGCCTCACTGCAGCTCTCTCGTCTCCTCTTCACACACCACACTTTTCGGGGCACACGTACTTGCAGCCAATCAGCTCTGAATGATGTGAGATGACGTATGGTGGGGATGGCAGCACTATGGTCATTATTTTTTTGCCACACACATTAAATAGGAAAATATTCTGAGCATGGGCAGTGTAGTTTTTACAGTCACCGTTCACTTAGACCAGGGGTGGCCAACCAGTCAGAGGTTAAGAGCCACATTTTTTCTATTTTACTGCAAAGGGCCACATCAAACACACAGTCACTGATACCGCTTGTTTCAGTTTTTGTTTTCTGGAGACAAGATTCAACCACGTCACAGATGCATTTGTGTGGCATTGGGATATATTTTTTAAATCCTCTGGAGCAGAGAGAGGAGCTGTGGATTATTGTTATTGATTAATGCATCAGTGTTTCTTAGGGTCAAAAACACTAAACTTACAACTTAAAATGAAAGCGTTTAGTTTATTTAATAAAAGAGCACATGTTCAATGTGAAAAGGGACAGTAGTTATAGATTATTTGCAATTTGGTGCTATATATATATATTAAAATAAATAAATAATTATATATATTTTTTAAATATATATAACTCCGTTGGCGAGGCGCAGCGCCCCTCCAAGACAATGGTAGGGGAAACACTGGATAGTGTTTAATCAACGATAGGTGTTCCCCCCTCAAAGGTGATTGGTTCACTGCATTGCAGGTATTATTGTGATTGGCTCTTGGGCCACATCAAAATTAGACGCGCTGTCATCCTCTCATACTGACACCACACACACACACCTAGGCAGAGCCGGGACGAAAGTAACACGGGACGAAAGTAACAATATCAGGTTTAACTGTCAGGAGTAGCTAGTGTTGTCACGATACCAACATTTTAGTTTCGATACCAAGTCAAGAATTGCGATTCTGATTCTTTTTCGATACTTTTCTTAAAAAAAGGGAAACAGTCTTAAATGTAATTATTGTGCTTTATTTCACACCAGAACCATAACACAAACTTTTAAACAATGAGAACAATAAATACAATAAATGACAAGAATTCGTATTAAATCAAATTAATACATTTCTTACAGACAGGCCTCGTGGTGTCCGTAGTCTTGCCCTCACTGTCAGAGATATAGCTCAAATACTTCCACATTTCTCTTCTGGTGTCTTTTTTGTCAACAAGCCGAGGCGCAGCGGCAGCTGCACTCCCACTTGCAGCCATGCTTCTCGTTTTCTCACATGCTCTGGCAGCTAGCGCGTGCACGAGAGAGGGGAGGCACTTAGAGCGTGCTTGAGAGGGGCGGGACTGCAGGCACGGCTGCAGAGCAGGGAGTGGAAGCAGAGCGCTGAACACACACGGCTCTTATTAAACGGTGCTTTCTCACCGGAGTACTTTCCCCCGTCATTCTTAAAGTACTGATACTAATGAAACGGAGGAATAGTAACGTTTTTAACGGCAGGGTATCGCGGTACCTTTCAAGTATTGGTACACCGTGCAACACTAGTCAGGAGTCAGTGTCTCTCCCCCAAACTCACACATATACAATTCGATATGAACTGAAGAGCCGCATGAAACTAGGCAAAGAGCCGCATGCGGCTCGAGAGCCGCGGGTTGGCCACCCCTGACTTAGACAGTAAGAGGGAGGGGCAGGATCGGGTTTTGTCCCACATGGCTCTAAACAGCTCAATAGGCACACACTGTAGACACTAATTAGAAGAACACAGACTAAAACAGCAATGTACAGACGAATCAGAGGATTAAACATGATCTTAAAATATATTTAATATATTTTTTAATTTATCTTTTGCATTTTTTTGTAATCATTATTTTTTAATACTTTCTGCTGACACTAGGTGGGGCTGTGCCAAGGGAAGCCAGGCATCCCCTGTTTTTTCGGAGTGTAGTTATAATTTTAATAAATAAATAAAAACACTTCGTTTAGTTTCGGAAATTCTTTGTTGTGTGTTGCTGCCGGCCCGTCTCTCCCCCATTCTCATTGAGTATTTCACAAAGAGTGAAACAGCGCCCATCTACATGTTATGGTGAAACAGTAGATTGCACTCATTGTTGCGAGAGGAGGCCAGCCGAAATTGGCTTCCCTTGGTGAAATAAAATGGAGAGATTGACCAATCAGATGAGGCTCACGTGATGCCCCTGCCAACCTGTGATTAGTCAGGACCATGCCAAGGGAAGCCAGAGGCGGCTGGCTTCCCTTGCCTCACAATCCAATCAAATCGCATCAACTTAGTGTTGCAGTGACGCGTCCTAAAACCCGTAAGTAAGCTGCACTCGGGTTCCCTCGACAAAAAGCAATGGGATTTCTCCATAGGATTTTGGAAAATAGCTCGAAATAAGGTCAGTGGAAAACGAACCTGTTAGATAAATGCAAGTTGTGTTCAGTCGGATAATATTCACATGTCTACCCTACTTTTATAATTTTCGAATCATAAATCGAATCGATAGAAGATAGATAGCGTCACTGCACCACTCTCACCGCCGTTAGAAAGTAGCAAGCAACTGAAGCAAGTGCAATTATGGAGGGTGAAGATTTGGAGTATTTACTCAAAAATAATTGTACTAAACTTCCGCTACAGCAGCAACAACAAATACAATCTGATGACAGGCCAATGCCAAAACTGGAGAAAAGGAGCGAATCGGACATAAAACGTTAAAGGTCTCCTGATTTAGTTTGTGAATGAATGCTTATTAGAGTTTGGGCTGGAGAGTGCGTGCGGACCTGTCGGTTAGATAACAGGCGTGTGTAAGTCCTGCATCTGTATGATACAAATGTGTGTAAAATGATACCGGGTGCTGTAATCACTCATCTGGTTACTGGTAAACTACAGGCCTGTCTCTCTCCTCCCGTTCCTGTCTAAAAAACTTGAACGCGCTGTCTTTAAACAACTCTCCTGTTATCTCCATCAGAACAACCTTCTGGATCCACACCAGTCTGGTTTCAAGGCAGGTCACTCCACAGAAACTGCCCTCCTTGCTGTCACTGAGGAACTGCACACTGCCAAAGCAGCATCCCTCTCCTCTGTCATCATCATGTTGGACCTGTCAGCTGCATTCGACACGGTGAACCATCAGATCCTCCTTCGCACTCTCCAAGAACTTGGAGTTTCAGGCTCTGCACTTTCCCTCCTCACCTCATACCTCAAAGACCGTACCTACAGGGTAACTTGGAGAGGGTCCGAGTCCGACCCTTGTCAATTAACTACAGGGGTCCCTCAGGGCTCTGTTTTTGGTCCCCTCCTCTTCTCCCTGTACACAGACTCGCTCGGATCAGTCATTAGCCCGCATGGTTTTTCATACCACTGCTATGCTGACGACACCCAATTAATTCTGTCCTTTCCCCGCTCAGAGACCCAGGTCGTCGCACGCATCTCTGCTTGTCTAGCTGACATCTCTCAGTGGATGTCTGCTCATCACCTCAAGCCCAACCTTGACAAGACTGAACTGCTTTTCCTTCCGGGAAAAGATTGTCCCACTCTTGACCTGACAATCAACATCGGAACCTCTGTTGTTTCCCCGACTCAGACTGCAAGGCATCTGGGTAATCCTAGATAACAACCTGTCCTTCACTGCAAACATCCCTGCTACAACCCGTTGCTGCAGATATATACGCTGTACAACATGAGGAAGATTCTTCTGACCCAGAAAGCCACCCAGGTTCTGGTCCAGGCTCTCGTCACCTCACGCCTAGACTACTGCAACTCCCTCCTGGCTGGTCTACCTGCATGTGCCATCCGACCTCTGCAGCTCATCCAGAATGCAGCGGCTCGTCTGGTCTTCAACCTTCCAAAATGTTCCCACACCACTCCGCTCCCTTCACTGGCTCCCGGTAACTGCTAGAATCCACTTCAAGACACTGGTACTTGCATACCATGCTGCGGATGGATCTGGCCCTTCCTACATCCAGGACATGGTTAAACTGTACACCCCAGCGCGTGCACTCCGCTCTGCATCAGCCAAACGACTCGCTGCACCCTCGCTGCGAGGGGGACCCAAGTTCCCATCAGCAAAAACACGTGGGTTTGCTATCCTGGCTCCAAAATGGTAGAATGAGCTGCCCATTGACATCAGGACAGCAGAAAGCCTGCACATCTTCCGGCGCAGACTGAAAACTCATCTCTTTCGACTCCACTTCGAGCGATAGAATTACTAACAAGGCACTTATATACTAATAAAGGACTGGCTTATCTATAGCCAGTTGAGTAGCACTTGAAATGTTTGGCTCTATGATACCTGATGTACTTATATGATTCTGTTTTCTTCAGGGTTGTGTCTTCCTGGTC
Source organism: Harpagifer antarcticus (assembly GCA_902827135.1). Classification (NCBI taxonomy): domain Eukaryota; kingdom Metazoa; phylum Chordata; class Actinopteri; order Perciformes; family Harpagiferidae; genus Harpagifer; species Harpagifer antarcticus. The sequence continues at coordinate 5,324,551 of CADEHL010001058.1, forward strand.
GTATGTACTTATTGTAAGTCGCTTTGGATAAAAGCATCAGCTAAATGCAATGTAATGTAATGTAATGTTATTATATTGACCACCACACCCTCGACCCAAAAGAAAGGACGTATTATTGGCTTCTGTTAGAAATTAAAATCAATGTTTTGATAGCATAATGTACCTTAAACATACCGTCAGTTTAAATGCTGTTTTATACTGAAAAACCAGAAGTTCCTGTGCACAACCAGTTGTTAAGTCTTTATTCTGAAAATCCTTCATCTCCGGTTAGCATTTAGCATGAGGCTAATATACCATTTACTATAGAGGTGAATTTAGCAGTGATATGATATGATATGTTCCCCTGAAACCTACTGATTTCAACACTACAACTATAGACGTTGAGATATTATTATTGTTCAATATTAAATGAAGGTACAGTTTATTTGAGTACGTTATTGTTTACAGATGTGGGTAGCATGTGACAACATCAGGAACGACCGGAAACCAAACTGCCATGAAGTATTTCCTGTATGTTTTGGAGTATTGATTACAGCGTTTAGAATGTGTTAAATGAAAAGTCATGAAAGAGTTAAGGAAGAGAAAAGGCGTGTTTAGATATATTGAATGTACAATGTCTGTATCCTCTGATATGTAAAACAACGGACATTAAAACGTGGAGAGCCGGCCCGCAGGGAGGAGCCACCAGAGGATATATAAACAGCGGGACCTGAGGGGTTCGGCCTCTTTCTTCACCTGCCAGAGCCAGAGACACAGCTGCTTTTCTGTCGAACAATATCCTGTTTGTAACATTACCGCGCTTTATATTAATTAAAGTACCAATTTTGAACCTTCTCAGAGACTCCATTTAGTCTCCTTTTTAAGCTTCTCTCCTGGACGCGAGAAAAATGATCACGGTTTACAATCTGGTGTTTCCGCTGACGTGATCTTCGTTGAACCGGGAGAGACTACAACCAGCTGTTTTCCGGAGATGCGGCATCCGTTCAGACACACAACGAGCTCGTATCAACTCGGTAAGGAGAAGCCTGTTATATCGAATTCACTGCAATGCACATTGCTTGAACTTAGTTTTAGTTGACAGTGTAAAATGCATCCCTGAAGCATATTGCTTCTTCTCTCTTTTGCAGAAACTGTATGTATTTGTGTCAGGTTCATATGTGCACCAAAGATGGATCGAGGTACAGAGGGAGATGTTTCAGGGGCCCCCAAGAGAGTTACAAAGGCTGATAGAGACACGGTGGGCATGTAGGTACAATGCTTGCAAGACCATGAAGGACAGACTGCCAGCCATCATACGTCTACTGAAAGAAATCTCTGAGGAGAGACATTGTGATAGAGCTGTAGAAGGCGGGAGTGGCTCAGTCTGAATGGGATTGGACTTTGGACCGAAGGGTTGCCGGTTCACGTCCCCGATCGGACCAAAAAAAATACGGAGTGTGGACTAGTACTGGAGAGGGGCCAGTTCACCTCCTGGGCCACTGCCGAAGTGCCCTTGAGCAAGGCACCTAACCCCCAACTGCTCACTGGCGCCGGCTAGACTGGCTGCCTCCGTTCTGACCTCTCAACTGCATGTGCATGTGTGCATATAACTGTGTGTGTATTTGTATATTCTAAAAGGTGTGTACTGTATGACCTGTAAAAAAACGCATGTGTGTGTACGACAGAGTGGAAACTGAATTTCCCCCTCGGGGGATTAATAAAGGTCCATCTTCTTCTTCTTCTAGAAGCAAGGGGTTTATTAGCCCAAATAGATCTCAAGTTTGTTGGCCTCCTTGGAACATTCACCAGTGTTTTTGGTGAGGTTAAACATCTGTCAGATATTTTACAGTCCACACAATTAGATTTGGGCACAGCTGTTACACTTGTTGACTCTCTTGTAGACATATTGGAGAGTTATACTGCCCTACAAAGGCAAAAGACCGTAACTTCGATTTTGGTCGAAAATGAGTTATTGTCATTTTTGGAACATTAAAGAACTGCTTTATCATGTGGACAAATATTTTGAGTCAATTTTGTTGTTTGTTGGGAGAAAACAGTGTGTGCTCTTTGCCGTAACTTCCAAAAAGCCTAGAGAAGCCAAGGCAGAATCCCGTAACATCAGTAACGGTTCTTTGTCTTTGTTTCGCTGCACTCCAGAACGCTCAAATTGAGTTACGGTACTCTGCCTTTGTTTTGATGCGCTTCAAATTGAAGTTACTGTTTTACCGCGCTGGAGTTACGGTGTTATACCTTCTGTCATCAAAGCATTTGACACACACAGTATTTTGAATAAAATGTAAAGCAAATATTGTTGATAGATAAATAGACAGATAGATAGCTAGATAGAGGGCCTAGCGTTACTAACGCCGTTAGCTAGCTTAGGCGTAACAGTATCCCTCTGCTGACATCCCGCCAGTATCATGCAGCTCGCGGATCCAGTAATGAGTGACCCGAGAGTAAAACTAAACATATCTATAACTAGTTTAGGTAGCCTAGTTTGAGAGGTAATTAAAATAGCTAGGCTACGTGTGATATTCTAACCTGAAGTGTGTGTTACTTCGCTCACCGCTGCAGGTGATCACGAAGAGCTGCGTGCAGAACGGGACTGGCCTGAAGATACATCGACCAGAAGTGTAGATCTGCAGAAGGTGATCATGCTCCCACGAATGCCTGGTGTCAAGTCAGCCGTCTTCACAAAACGGATTGTGGCTTATCATGAAACCATCGCGTCAGTTGGGAAAAGACCAACAAAAGAATACCATCTCTGTTGTCTGGCACGAGGGGATTGCAGGGCGGAGTGCTGCAGAAATCACATCCGCCTATTGGACCTATCAGCATTGGAGAAGGAGCGGGACATCAAGCACATTGTCTACTGGGTAGACAATTGTAGCTCTCAAAATAAAAACTGGTGCCTTTTCTCTTCACTTGTGTCCATAGTCAACTCACAGACCATCTCAACTGAAGACATCACCCGTAAGTTTTTCCAGCCAGGGCACACATTTATGAGTGCGGACAGTTTCCATCATGGCGTGGAGCAGGAGATGAAGAGCAGACCAGGAGGAGTGGTCTATGATTTTGACGACTTCCTCTCTGTGGTGGGAAACTCTAATTCTAAGAAAGTTGAGGTGGTGGAGCTAAAAAATGAAGGCATCAGGGACTGGACGGATGGCCACTCTGCAGTCAAATCGAAGAAATTACCCAAACTGGCAGACCTTAAAGTTGTCCAGTTGCAACGTGGATCAAGGAGTATGTTTGTGAAAATATCCCATGAATATCCTATTCTGGAGCTCCCTGCATGTGAGCAACACTGATGAAGAATAATGAGAGGAAGAACAAGAAGGATACCCATCACTAATATATGAATAAGATTAATTGTTACCAATAAGGCATTTACATCACATTCGATTTAATTTAGTATCTAATTTATGGGAGAGAACTTTATGGAAAGAACATGAATTCTAATTTTGTATACCATCAGCATTTGCATTAAATACTATACATTTTACTTTCTATGCAAGTGCATTTATTTGTAGGATGTGACTTTTATACACTATTAGAAAACGTACACACTACATCATCAACAAGTTTTATTCCCTCTACGTTTTATCTGAAAACGTTAACTGATATTTAACCTAGGGCATTGTTACCTATTATTGCCATTGCAAAATCAGATGTAACTTACAATTTAAGGAATAAGAAGAGGAGTGTTAGTGTTGTTTCAATTCAATACAACAATGGGTTTATAAAATAGGTCATAATGATGTGAGTTGGTAATGCAAATTTGTCACCTTCAAATACATGTTAATTCCATCTCATTTGCATTATATTTTATTTAGGTTTATATTATATTGAGCCTAATTTGCACCATGATCACTACATTTTATGTAGATGTTATCATTAGTAACATAAACTGATGTTATATTGTGATCAGCAACCAAGTGAGCGATTACATGGAAGTTAATGCCTTTTGCCCTGGTATTACCCCTTTTTATTTTGCAGACAATGCAAAGGCAGAGTACATTAACTTCCGAAAAAAGGTCAAAGGTCAAGTTTGAGCTCAAGATTTTTATGTAGATATTTAACTTCATTAAAAAAACAAAGAATTGCCACATTTTCAATATTCTGCCTACAATTAATTTAGCTGGACAACAAAACAACTTTAAAGTCATTTTTCTCAGTTCTATACTCTGGCGAGTTAAGGTCTTTTGCCTTTGTAGGGCAGTATAGAGAGGGCTGTCTCTTTAATGATATCTGGGACAATACAGTGACCATTGCTGAGCAATGCAACATCAGTGTTGCACCTCCAGGACGTCAGGTCATACCAAGCTCAAGGCTTGAAGGGCATTACATATCCACTCCAATAATTAAAAGACAGGTCAACACGGATAAAGAGTCATTTCGGATAAGTTCATTCATTCCCATCATTGATGTGCTTCTCTCTGAGGTGAAGAGAAGATGTTCTAAAGAAAACTGTCATAATGCAAGGGATACAAGCCTTGAATCCTAGCAGTCCCACATTTTGTGAGAAAGATTTGGTTTTTCAATTTGCCTCATAATACAACTGCAGCACTGAGGATCTAGAATATGAGATTCCCCAGCTAACGCGCATTATTCAAAGGAAGCAAACTAGTGGGTGGGAAACACCAAACTGTTTGACAGAGCTCACAGTCTTCCTTGAGCCATATAAGGAGGTGTTCCATGAAATGTTTAAACTGTGCAAAATTGCACTAGCATTACCCGTGAACACTGCATCATGTGAGCGCAGTTTTTCTGTGCTTAAGTTAATCAAGACTGCCTTGAGAAATACTATGACTAATGAGCGATTGAGCAATGGGGATGTTAAGTGTAGAATCAAGAAGGGCTAGGGCCTTAAATCTTGATGATTTTGTGGATGCATTTGCCAAAAAACACAGCAACAGGCGAATAAAATTGTATTGAGCTACTACTGACTGATTGTTGCTCGTATTCTTACATTTAGGTAAATAAAATGTATCTTGGTTTGAGACTATTGATAGGAATACATATGACTTAAAGGGCACCTATCATGCAAAATGCACCTTTGTACGTCTTTTATACATGATTATGTGTCCCCGGTGTTCCAGGGAACTCGCCAAGTGTCAGAAAACACAACCCTCTCTATTTTCCTCCTTCGCCAAATCTCTAAAAAAGGGGCTGCAACGGATCTGAAAAAAATGGATCCACATTCCGACACTTTTCTACGTCACAAAGACGTACTCCGCTTATTGGTCAACTCTCCACCTATCAGGGGAATGAGCCACGGCCACGTGCATTGCCAAACCTCTCATTCGCATATAGGCTATCGGCAGGCTAAATCAACCCCAGTCACATCTGTGTTTCTGCCTGCTCTTGCTAGGATGTCTAATCCAGTTAAACGTTGTGCTGTTGTTGGCTGCAAGACTCGGAACAGGGGACTGCATGCAATGCCATCAGTGCAAAAAGAGAATAATCTGTGGCTAGACTTCATTTTCAAGGGACATGTGCCAGAAGACCCCGGCAGATTTCTGTGTGTGTGTTCCAAACATTTTACCACGGACATGTTTATGAACTTCTCTCAAGTCCAACACGGATATGCCTCCAAACTAATGCTACACCCGGGATCAATACCAACCATCCGGGACCAGGCCAGTGAGGACACATCCAATTCTGAAGCTGTAAGTTTTTATTTAGCGGTGTTTTTCCTGATAAAGCTATCTCTAGCTTGTAGTATGTAGCATGTAGCATGTAGCTTCGCCGTATCAATGTCGCCTCAACCCCAACTAGTAATCGGTTAGGTGTTTATATGTTCTTGTAACATTTTATTTTGTACGCTCCGCAGTCTTTGCTTTGTCTTTTATTTTAATTATCAGGCATTTGCGAACATGTTCAGACTGCCGTAATGGCGATCTGTGTGAAGGCTGTAAAGCCACGCCTAGCCTAGCCGATAACACAAGTATTTATTCTCCTATGTATTAGTATTTTGTATCCTCTAAAAAATCATATTGAGTAAGTTATAATAAGTGTTAGGATACAACACTGTATGTATGTATGCGAGGGGACACACACCACGAGTAAAACGGAGCTAAAGCCCTGGTATGTTGTTGTTGACGACATGCATACTAATCTAAACCACTTTTTTTGTTGTGCTTTTTTTAACCTTGCACAGGCTACGTGGCCAACTTGATGGACCTCATCTTCGACCAAGTCTTTGTGGACCCTGCACCATTATGAGCAACCTGACAGGGAGGAGGTCATCGCCGGGTATGCTACACGGTTCAATTTGGCTGCTGTCTGAACCTAACATAGACATTTCACGGATCAGAGGACAACGCAGGCCGGAATCACCACTCTGATCCTGATTCAAATAACCGTTGATTTTGACAATAAGGTTCCGAGTTGATATCAAATGTGTCGTGATTATTCATGTTTGGATGGGTAAAGAATATTCTGATTTCAAAAGCATAAGGTTGTGTGTGGACTTGTTGTCGTACACATGGGTGTGTTTTGCCATTGCTGTGTAGTATATAATAGTACATGTACAATGACAGAATGAAAGATTGCATAAAGCCATATACACCAGTATTTATTTCCATGAACAATATTAGCATTCGTTTTACAATTTCAGTCAAAACCAAATCCAGGATGGTCCACCATACAGGTTACAGAGGCCTCATGTTCCTGCATCCGTCTTTACACCTAGTGTGATAAACATATATTGAATGACATGTGAAAAATGTATTCTCTAAACAGACAACTTAGTGAAGCTAATGTTACGTGTGGTATCTCCATGCAGCACATGCTCCGGTTCAGAAGGCATCGTGGCGCAAGTTGCACATGTACCCCTTTAGAAAGAAGTCAATAACTGAGCTTTTAAAACACATGAAACACATAATGCTGACAACTGAGGTGTTGGAGTTATACTTTTTATCACCCTAAGTTATTGAACTTTCCAACGGTTGTTGCACGATGTTGGAAGAAAAGGACTGTAAACTATTAAACGCAATGAGGCCATTGTATATATGCTGAAAATATGAATGTCTCCCTTTATAAATATATATACAGGACTGTCTCAGAAAATTAGAATATTGTGATAAAGTTCTTTATTTTCTGTAATGCAATTAAAAAAACAAAAATGTCATACATTCTGGATTCATTACAAATCAACTGAAATATTGCAAGCCTTTTATTATTTTAATATTGCTGATTATGGCATACAGCTTAAGAAAACTCAAATATCCTATCTCTAAATATTAGAATATCATGAAAAAGTATACTAGTAGGGTGTTCAACGAATCACTTGAATCGTCTAATTAACTCGAAACACCTGCAAGGGTTTCCTGAGCCTTGAAAAACACTCAGCTTGGTTCAGTAAACTAAATCACAAGTATGGGGAAGACTGCTGATCTGACTGCTGTCCAGAGGACCGTCATTGACACCCTCCATCAGGAGGGTAAGACACAAAAAGACATTTCTCAAAGAGCAAGCTGTTCACAGAGTGCAGTTTCAAAGCACATCCACAAAAAGTCTGTTGGAAGGGGGAAATGTGGCAGGAAACGCTGCACAACCAAGAGAGATGACCGCAGCCTTAACAGCATTGTGAAGAAGAGTCGCTTCCAGAATTTGGGGGAGCTTCAAAGACAGTGGACTGAAGCTGGAGTCCAGGTATCAAAAGTCACTGTTCACAGACGTGTCCGGGAAATGGGCTACAATAGCCGTATTCCCATGGTCAAGCCACTTCTGAACTCAAGACAACGGAAGAGGCGTCTGACTTGGGCTAAGGAAAAGAAGCACTGGACAGTTGCACAGTGGTCCAAAGTCCTCTTTTCAGACGAAAGCAAGTTTTGTATTTCATTTGGAAGTCAAGGCGCCAGAGTCTGGAGAAAGGCTGGAGAGGAGCAAAATCCAAGTTGCTTGAAATCCAGTGTGAAGTTCCCACAGTCAGCGATGGTTTGGGGAGCCATGTCAGCTGCTGGTGTTGGTCCACTGTGTTTCATCAAGCCCAGAGTAAATGCAGCTGTGTACCAAGAGATTTTAGAGCACTACATGCTTCCGTCTGCTGAAAAGCTCTATGGAGATGAGGAATTCATTTTCCAGCATGATCTGGCACCTGCCCACAGTGCCAAAACCACCAGTAACTGGTGTACTGACCATGGCATTACTGTCCTCGATTGGCCTGCAAATTCCCCTGACCTGAACCCCATAGAGAATATGTGGGGTATTGTGAAGAAGAAGCTGAAAGACACCAGACCCAACAATGCTAATGAGCTAAAGACCGCTATTGAAGCATCCTGGGCATCCATAACACCTCAGCAATGCCACAGGCTGATTGCCTCCATGCCACGCCGCATTGATGCAGTAATCCGTGCAAAAGGATTCCCAACCAAGTACTGAGTGCATTAATGGACATTTTCAAATGTTTGATTGTGTTTTGCTGTTATAAATCCTTTTTTTTTACTTGGTCTGAGGAACTGTTCTAATTTTTTGAAATAGGATTTTTGAGTTTTCTTAAGCTGTATGCCATAATCAGCAATATTAAAATAATAAAAAGCTTGCAATATTTCAGTTGATTTGTAATGAATCCAGAATGTATGACATTTTTGTTTTTTTAATTGCATTACAGAAAATAAAGAACTTTATCACAATATTCTAATTTTCTGAGACAGTCCTGTATGTATCGCTGTGTTTGCGTTACAAACTCTAAGTTACAAACTGTACACATTGCATTCTTGCTAATTATCCAAAATATGAATGGAATAAGTAGCAAGCATCGTAACAGAGTAAAAATAAATAGGGACAACAGCTTGTCAACTAACCATTCAGAAACGTCCTGCTGCAACCGAGATGTTTGCACCTCCACCAAAACCTCCGCTGCTTCAGTTTCTGGATCAAATTGATAATATGCTTGAACACATGCATTGCTCTGAGATGACATGTGTATTCCACACTCGTAATCACAGCAAGCATGGTAACGTGACTCTCGCCGGCTCTTCTGCTGGGGGCGTGGTCAGCTGCTGCTCAGAATTTTCATAGGCAGGTTTGGAATAAAGCGAAAAAGAGCGAAACGAGGCATGGCTAAAAAATGATCTGTTTGGTATTTTGAAAAATAAAATGTATAAATATACCTTATATAGGTATGGTCATACACTATATCATTTAAATATAGCATGATAGGTCACCTTTAATCTTAGGCTCGAGATAACTGATAGCCATTTTTCATAGTTTTTCTCAAGCAGACAAAATAATTAATCAACTATTTAATAAAAAATATGTTACCTGAAATGGTACATAATTTAAGAAACATTCATTCACTTTGGGTGTTAGGAGATGGCCATACATGCTAGAAAGTACATGTGGAACTGTTTTGTAAAGTACAGTTTTATTAATGTGATTGTGACCTTTGTAATCATTTTGTGCCTTACAATAAAGGAACTTATTTAAATTAAGCTGTATTTGTCTTTTTAAAAGGAAAGAACAACTAGCATATATAAAAAACAAAACAATAAATCACCAACACATGTATACATAACACAAAACAAGGTTCTTTTAAATGTTGTTTGAAGTAAAATGTTAACTATCCGTATTATATTCACTTCAGATGAATAGTATCAGAAAATGTAAAATAAGAAACCAAATTATATCAGTAGGTGATTCTCTTTGCCATTGTTTTCATCTAGTCTATACTTTTACAACAATTCAATTCTTGGTTTTGGTGGGCCACCCCAAGATTTTCAGTGGCCCCATTTGGCCACCCCTATGAAAAATTTCTGGAGGCGCCACTGGGTAGAATGCGGCTAAGCTGCACCTTCTCCTCCTCTAGGCGGCTGAAGCGCTGGGATATCGATCCGAAGAGCCCCTCTGTGGACACGGGGGCTCCAAGGAGATCCTCTCGGTCCTTCTTGGATAGGGCGGTGAGTCCTAGCCACATGTGACGCAATGCCACTGTGGCCAAGGACATCACCCGGCCTGCTGCGGCGGCCCCTTCATGGATCATTTTGTTCATCTGACCGATGCAGCGGTCCGGATAATCGCTCCCATTCTGAGGCGAGAGGGCGGGGGCGTCTGCTTGAGGGGTAATCAAGGAGATGCCCAACACGCCGAGATTATTGGCCGCAGCCACCATCTGTGCTCCGAGCCTGAACATTTTGTCCAAATACTCCAGTGTGTCTCGGTCCTGCGGCAGCGGGGGCAGAGGTTTCTTTCCCTCCGCCCAACCAGCTGCCTGCGGAAGCAGATGGGCCGCCAGGCTTTCATCGAGGGGGGGCACACCGGGACACGCCGTGTCCAAGCGGCCCTGCACCCAGATGATACCCATCATGGCTGCTACTGGGGCCTTCGTCTTCAATGGCCGCCGCCACGTCGCCTCCACACACTGCCAGATATCTGGCAACGGGGGCAGGACGAAGGCCGGCTGCGCCGGAAGCACCGGGCCGTAAAACCCCTGCCGAAGGAGGCTTACAGGCCTCGGTGGCAGCGGCGGGGGGAGCAGTAAGCGCACACGCTCCGCCGCCAGGCTCATCACTGCCGGAAAGTTCAGACGCGCAGAGCTGTGTGCTAGACCCTCCTGGCCGCCGGAGCCGAAGGTGTCAGACAACGAGGCGTCCTCCCCCTCCGCGAACATGGCCACCCGGCCCCTCGGGAGGGTGAACTCGAATGGCACCTCATCAAGGTCATCCATCTCGACCACCTCGAGGTCCTGATCCTCCACCTGCGGGCCGAACTTCACCCGGAAATGCTCGCCACGATGCCGGCGGCTCAGCTGCGGGATCATGCGGCAGGCATTACAGGCCGGTGACTGATTTAGGCCCTCCTCTGCGTGGTTCGGCCCCAGGCACTGGAAGCTCAGGCGGTGCGGGTCAGGCGGTGCGGGTCAGCCCCTGCGATCAGGCCAGGGCATGTCGGGCAGGTTCGGTGTTCGAGGAGTGGTTCCATGCTGCTTTAAATCGCTTTCTCTTTCACGTCTTGCTCAGTGTTCACTTCCGCTCGCTGAAGAGATAGGGAAGTGAACGAGGCGAGGCCTCCTTTTATACGGTGAGATGCGCGCGCATTCAGGTAGCCCGCCCCGTATTTACCCTTGCTCAGTCATCTTAAATTCTATTTTAATGTTCCCGGTTAATAGATTTGACTGTGAAACTCTAAACTAAAGGCAGTGTGTCACTTTTTATCGTGCTGCTGAGAGGTCAAATTAAAGCTTTTCTTCTGAAATGACATGCACAAATTTATAAAAAAGGTACCTCGTCTGACAAAATGATTGATGGAACCTAATTAAATATTATGACTTATTTTTCAAAGGACATCAGGTCACATGCAGCTGCACTAGGCAACTTCTCCTTTTGGCAACTCTGAGGTGGAAAGGATTTAATGTGATGTCAGTAAAATGCACACGGCGCACTCATGTTCAGAAACGCATTCAGTCTGTGAGGTGTCCTGCCAAGAAAACCAAGAAAAGACATTGTAAAGACAAAAAGTTGCGCAGCTTTCTTTGGAGTAATGATTTACTATAGAGACAGCTGAGATTCAGCACTTCCTGTGAGTGAAGCTCTTCACTGCCAATGTCATAATTAGATTAAACAGCGCCGCAATTAGTCTTGATTGATTTCTCTTCTCTTTATTTGAATTTAGCTTACAGACAGGTTTTAAATAAAATGACCATTGATGCAAAGTTAAAAGCGAGGGCTTCAGTGACATTGTGTTTATCGATTTCCTTTTTTGCACTGTTTAATAATACACAAACATAACAGATTAAACAATCAGTGCAGAAAGGTCTAAAACCCACTAGTCTTATTTTAACAAAATAAATATATATATTTAAAACAACAATAAAATAAAAATGTATTGTAAAAAAGAAAATGTGAGTGTGTATGATCGTCTCAGATTATATTTGAATAACAAACATGTTCATTTGTACCATTATCTACCCTTGTAATGTGTTTTACTTGATCTTTCCTGACCAATAACTAGACAGATGAAATAAATCGCTAATTTTAGATGTGTTAGTGATATACAGCTCTGGAAAAAAAGAGTCCGCTGCAGCATTATCAGTTTCTCTGTTTTTACTATTTATAGGTATGTGTTGGACTAAAATTAACATGTATTTATTTTGTATACAACATTTCTTTGTGATGGAATTCAACAGACACTGGAATGAAATGGCTGCCATACATGTTGAGATGTAGATATTATTAAATGACATTACATTACATTTAGCGGACCCTTTTATCCCAAGCGACTGAGCCTAATATACCATGAAGATACAAGCGAAATTTGTTGATATATTCACTTCAAATAATCAAAACGGAAGAATAAAAAACATTGAAGTGCACGTGCTGGAGTGAATGGTTTAACCAGGTCCTGGATGTAGGAAGGACCGGATCCCTTCACAGTAGTAGGCCAGTGTCTTGAAGGAGATTCGGGCAGCCAATGGGAGCCAGTGAAGGGAGTGGAGGAGCATTGTATTGTGGGAGTAAACCATGGATGTATAATAAGAACGGAGTAAACCAGCTGAGCTGTTGCATTCTGAATTTGCTGCAGAGGTCTGATGGCACTTGCAGGCAGACCAGCCAGGAAGGACGTTACCATTTCAAGGAGTGAGATGACCAGAGCCTGGCCCAGAACCTTTTTGGTCTTCTTGTTCTTTCACATGTATGCATTATGTCTTATGATCAAACTTGTAGTTTTAACTGTTTGTGGATAAAATGAATTTAATTTAATATGTGTGGAAAAGTAAAAGAAAGCCCGTTCTCTTTTGCCTTTGTTGCATTTCTATTAACACGAAGACAAGCTCTGCAACACAGTTCACTTTCTTGCCGGATACAGTGGATGTTTAAGGACTCAAACTAACATCCACTAGGGCAAGGGTTCCCAAACTTTGCCATGCCAAGAACCCCATATAGCCCATAAATGATGTATACATTATGATAGAAAATGTGACAAATTATATATATTGATATTCTGTACAAACTGTGAAGTCCACTGAAACAAATGTAACAATTGTGATATTGGGCAATATAAATAAAGATTGATTGATATAAATATATATTTGTATTAATAATCAGTTGTTCTTCTAAACATTTTTAGTTTTTATCTTTTGTTTGTCATTCATTACATTCATTGTGTATTCTGTTATAAACATTCTTAACACAATATGAAACAGTAATATCAACAGTAAACATATTTTTAAATTGATTTTTGTCTTTCTAATATTATATCATTTTGAACAGTAATATGAACAATTAACATATATTTTTAGCATTTTTGAAAGCTATTTATGCCTTAATAATATTATAAATAATATTCAACAGTAATATTAACAATACACATATTTATATGCATATATATAAACAACAGTCCTTGTCATTTCACTATATGTGTCTATTTGTGTGTAACCAGTCTGTCAGGTGTGTGAAAACTGGACCAGTATTTCAGGTTCTTAAAGGATGGGTGAAGTGAATACTGAGATTTTATAAAGGAAAAAATATATATATTGGCACAGGAATAAACAACATTATTCTAAATAAAGCGCTTGACACTTGGGTGCACCGCAAATAAAATAAAAATAAACCCCCAAAAGAAAATAGTTCTTTGATCAGTTCCTGTAAGATCCTCAAAATCCTACCACTGGAAGCGGAAAGATGAGGTGTTCAGGTTGTCATTGGTAGCTTGCCATCCCCCTCGTCAGGGAGAAAATCCAGAGTCCACAATCCAGATTCCAGCAAATCCAGAATCCACAATCCAAGGGTATCATAAAAAACCCAGCCGAGGAAAATAAAATAACAATCAAAACAAAAAAAAACCAAAGCAGCTCCAACCTCCAACGACAGCCCCAGAGATTGGTCCACCGCCGCCCCGGTAAAACTCTCAATTTGCGCTGTTTTGTGCATATAATGATCACAAGTGTTTCCGTTCTTCCGGCGTGGCGCTGCTCCCTCACACACACGTCTTCAACGTGCCCTCACTAACCTGAGTAAGGAGGCGGGACTTGGCGGATTTGAATCCAACTGCAATCATGATTGCATTATGAACCAATGAGTTTTGTTAACCTTGTAACCTTGGTTTATCCAGTGGGTTACATGTGTATACCTGTTCCCTCGATAGTGGGAGGGGTGGGCTTGGTGGCTCCTAGGCTCAGTCACTGGTACATGTTTATATATAAAGCCATGTTAGGGAAACTTCCATCCTACATCTGCTCCCTGATCTCACGGTGAATTGTAAGTGGCTGCTGCCTGAGATCGCATGCTGTAGTTTTATTAAATGTGCCAACTGCTAGGACTGTCTTAGGGAAGATGGCATTTATATGCTTTTTCTTCCCGCCTGTGAGGAAAAGAAATGGGGCTTAGAGCCTCAAAATACTGAAAACTGTATTTTTGAAAATCTTTTTTTCCTTCTAATTTGTTATTCTTTTCTAAATAACACACTGTTATTTACTCAACAATAACACACAATTATCCTTGTTTTCATTTATTCGTTTAATTCTATAATCTTGGGCTTTTTAGCATGCTTTTTAGCCGTAAATAAAGTCACCGGACACAGACGTAGGCCTATAACGGACATTTCGAGCGATACACACCACAAACCCACTGAACTGATTACCCAAGATCCTCAGCTCAGCTCGTTGATTGGATGTTTTAGCCGCAATGCATGTTGGGATATGATGTTAATGCGATATGTACATTTAAAAAAAAAAAAATAATACTTTATTCCGAATGTTCTTGCTTTTCTCTTTGGAAGTCATCACATAACTGCATTGTAATACACGGTTCGGCTGCATTAAATATTATACATCTGCCGTAGTTCTTTATTTATAGAGCCCTGATGAGAAGACTTCTAGACAAACCTGACGAACTGCCGCTAAAACTGAATATGTGACGTGGATCATAAATATTAAACAATTAAACAACATCTTGCATTTCTTTTCACAAAATACGTCTCCTTGCAGTATCAATAGTAATTCGGCTGACTTTTATATTTGATAGGTTATATTTACATCATAACGGTGCACAGCTGATTGAAAAGGACTTGTCGTTTTTAAAGATATTACTGATTTTCTTTGAATATAAGAATGTAAATACTGAGTTGAGAGAATAGTCAGGGGATTTGGGTGATGAGAGACACATCTATGGAATCACAATTTCAATAGCTTACCAGACAGATATGGCTTTCTGTCTGGGATGTTTTACAAATCAGATATTAATGTGTAGAAGTAAAACATGAGAAATAGTATAGCAATATCCTTTAAAATTATGTAAAAACATGAATAAAACTAGTAAACTACACATCTTCAGATGTTATACATACATAAGTGTCCTACACTAATAATACAAAGTTATTATTAGTATGCTGTGTGTACCTTGTGTGCACCACCTAGTGGTTAAAGCATGTTATTGAATTATTTTTGTTGAATAATGTTATTTTTGTTGAATAATGTTATTTGATGAAAAAAATATTAAGAGTACATACTTTCATAGGGGGAAAGGAGAAGGTAAATGATAGAAATATAGAATATAAAAAATCAAGAAGATAGTGATCTCTACAATAAAACAGTTTTAGTGCTGGATGTACAAAGACATTAATATGAGGATGTGCAAAACAGACAAACTAATTAACCTTTATTAACACATTTAAGGATACTTTAGGTTAGGGTCTTCTTTCAAATAAGAAAAAAGCTTTGGGGGTATCTATCTACAGATAAATATTAAGCCTGACAAAGTACTTAACGTCTAATATATTGCTTCCCTGCAATGTTAACTATGTTGAAGCACTTATTTTAACTGATATTATACACATTAATTATACTCTTATGTATGTAGATAGTATAAGAAATGTTTGTAATTTTATCATTTAAATATTGAATTGTTCTCTCTTAGTAAGATCCCATTTTCAATAAAATTGCAGTCTTACCTTGACTTGAAGATTAAGTCCATTTGCCAATCCCATCCATCCATCCATCTTCTTCCGCTTATCCGTGGTCGGGTCGCGGGGGTAGCAGTTCCAGCAGAGAGCCCCAAACTTCCTTTTCCCTGGCGACATCAACCAGCTCTGACTGGGGGATCCCAAGGCGCTCCCAGGCCAGCGAAGAGATATAATCCCTCCACCTGGTCCTAGGTCTACCCCTTGGTCTCTTCCCAGCTGGACGTGCCTGGAACACCTCCCTAGGGAGGCGCCCAGGTGGCATCCTAACTAGGTGCCCGAACCACCTCAACTGGCTCCTTTCGACGCGAAGGAGGAGCGGCTCAACTCCGAGTCCCTCCCGAATGACCGAACTTCTCACCTTATCCCTAAGGGAGACACCAGCCACCCTGCGGAGAAAACCCATCTCGGCCGCTTGTATCCGGGATCTCGTTCTTTCGGTCATGACCCATCCTTCATGACCATAGGTGAGGGTAGGAACGAAAATGGCCCGGTAGACAGAGAGCTTTGCCTTCTGGCTCAGCTCCCTTTTCGTCACAACGGTGCGGTAAAGCGACTGCAGTACCGCTCCCGCTGCTCCGATTCTCCGGCCCATCTCACGCTCCATTGTTCCCTCACTCGAGAACAAAACCCTGAGATACTTGAACTCCTTCACTTGGGGTAAGGACTCATTCCCTACTTGGAGTGGACAATCCATCGGTTTCCTGCTGAGAACCATGGCCTCAGATTTGGAGGTGCTGATCCTCATCCCAGCCGCTTCACACTCGGTTGCGAACCGATCCAGTGAGTGCTGAAGGTCGCAGACCGATGAAGCCATCAGAACCACATCATCTGCAAAAAGCAGTGGTGCAATCCTTAGCCCACCGAACTGCAGACCCCCCCCCCATGACTTCGCCTCGAAATCCGATCCATGTATATTACAAACAGGATTGGTGACAAAGCGCAGCCCTGGCGGAGGCCAACCCTCACCGGAAATGGGTCCGACTTACTGCCAAGGAGCCGGACACAGCTCTCGCTTTGGGAGTACAGAGATTGGATGGCCCTGAGTAGAGACCCCCTCACCCCATACTCCCGCAGCACCTCCCACAGTAACTCCCTGGGAACCCGGTCATACGCCTTCTCCAAGTCCACAAAACACATGTAGACCGGATAAGCGTACTCCCAAGCCCCCTCCAGGATCCTTGCGAGAGTAAAAAGCTGATCCGTCGTTCCACGACCAGGACGGAATCCGCATTGTTCCTCCTCAATCTGAGGTTCGACAATCGGCCTGACCCTCCTTTCGAGTACCTTAGAGTAAACTTTCCCGGGGAGGCTGAGTAGTGTGATGCCTCTGTAATTGGCACACACCCTCTGGTCCCCCTTTTTAAAAAGGGGAACCACCACCCCGGTCTGCCACTCCTTCGGTACCGTTTCCGACTTCCACGCAATGTTGATGAGACGTGTCAACCAAGACAGTCCCTCAACACCCAGAGCCTTCAGCATTTCTGGGCGGATCTCATCCACCCCCGGGGCTTTGCCACTGTGGAGTTGTTTAACAACCTCAGTGACCTCCCCCCGGGAGATTGGTGTCGATCCCCCGTCATACTCCAGCTCTGCCTCTAACATAGAGGGCGGAGTTGTCGGGTTCAGGAGTTCCTCAAAGTGCTCCTTCCAACGCCCTAACACTCCATCAGTTGAGGTCAACAACGTCCCATCCTTACTGTACACAGCTTGGATGGTTCCCTGCTTCCCCCTCCTGAGGTGTCGGACAGTTTTCCAGAACAACTTTGGTGCCGCCCGAAAGTCCTTTTCCATGTCCTCTCCGAACTTCTCCCACACCCGCTGCTTTGCCTCGGCCACGGCTGAGGCTGCTGCCCTTCGGGCCTGTCGGTACCTTGCAACTGCCTCGGGAGTCCCCCGGGATAACAAATCCCTGAAGGCCTCCTTCTTCAGTCGGACGGCTTCCCTGACCACCGGTGTCCACCAGGAGGTTCGAGGGTTACCGCCCCTTGAGGCACCTAGGACCTTGAGACCACAGCTCCCCGCCGCGGCTTCGGCAATAGAGGCTTTGAACACCGACCACTCTGGTTCAATGTCCCCAACCTCCACAGGAATGCCCGAAAAGCTCTGCCGGAGGTGTGAGTTGAAGGCCTCCTGAACCTGGGCCTCCTCCAGACGTTCCCAGTTCACCCGAACTACACGTTTGGGCTTACCAGGTCTATCCAGAGGCTTCCCCTGCCACTCGACCCAACTCACCACCAGATGGTGATCAGTTGACAACTCCGCCCCTCTCTTTACCCGAGTGTCCAAAACATACGGCCTCAGGTCCGATGATACGATAACGAAATCGATCATGGACCTTCTGCCTAGGGTGCTCTGGTACCACGTACACTTATGAGCATCCCTATGTTCGAACATGGTGTTTGTTATGGCCAATCCATGACTAGCACAGAAGTCCAGTAACAAACCACCAATCCGGTTCAGATCAGGGGGGCCGTTCCTCCCAATCACTCCCCTCCAAGTGTCTCCATCATTGCCCACATGTGCGTTGAAGTCTCCCAGCAAGTTTAAAGAGTCCCCTTCAGGAGCCCCATACAGGACTCTTTCCAGGGTCTCCAAGAAGGCCGTATACTCTGAACTGCTGTTGGGTGCATAAGCACACACAACAGTCAGAGTTTCCCCCCCCATAACCCGCAGGCGTAGGGAGGCAACCCTCTCGTCCACTGGGGTAGACTCCAACAACGAAGCACCCAACCGGGGACTTGTGAGTATCCCCACACCCGCCCGGCGCCTCACACCTTGAGCAACTCCGGAGAAGAATAGAGTCCAACCCCTATCCAGAAGTAAGGTTCCAGAGCCGACGCTGTGCGTAGAGGTGAGCCCAACCAGATCCAACTGGTACCGCTCCACCTCCCGCACAAGCTCCGACTCCTTCCCCCCCAGAGAGGTGACGTTCCACGTCCCCAAAGCCAGCTTCTGTCGCCCGGGTCTGGTCCGTCGAGACCCTCCGCTTTCACTGCCACCCTTCTGGCAGCACACCCGACCCCATCGTTGTTTCCCGTAGGTGGTGGGCCCGCGGGATGGAGAAGCGGAGGTGTTGCCCACGTTGCCTTTTTGGGCTGGGCCCGGCCGGGCTCCGTGGCAAGCCCGGCCACCAGACGCTCGCCGACGAGTCCTCCTTCTGGGCCTGGCTCCAGACAGGGACCCCGGGCTTCCTCCGGGCCAGGTATCCTCACTCCTTGTGTCGTCTTTCATGAGGTCTTTTTGAACCAATCTTAGTCTGGCCCCTTGCCTGAGACCAATTTGCCATGGGAGACCCTACCAGGAACACAAGGTTCCAGACAACACAGCCCCCAGGTTCATCAGGGCACACAAACCTCTCTACCACGGTAAGGTGCTGGTTCTTCAGAGAGGAATGCCAATCCCTCTGGACAAAAATCTCTATTACTTTTTTGGAAAAGTCCTCCTTATGTTAATGTAGTTTCAAAAGTCTATCTTAAATCTAATCTAATCAATAGATTTATGATTCGAAAATTATAAAAGTAGGGTAGACATGTGGATATTATCCGGCTGAACAAAACGTGCATTTATCTAACAGCTGCGTTTCCCACAGACCTTATTTGGAGCTATTTTCTAAAATCCTATGGAGAAATCTCATTGCTTTTTTGTCGAGGGAAGCCATGCGCAGCTTACTTCCGGGTTTTAGGACGGCACAGTGCAGCTCTCTCGTCTCCTCTTCACACACCACACTTTTCGCGGCACACGTACTTACAGCCAATCAGCTCTGAATTATGTGAGATGACGTATGGTGGGGATGGCAGCACTATGCCCTATGGTCATTATTTTTTTGCCACACACATTAAATAGGAAAATATTCTGAGCATGCGCAGTGTAGTTTTTACAGTCACCATTGACTTAGACAGTCAGAGGGAGGGGCAGGATTGGGTTTTGTCCCACATGGCTCTAAATAGCTCAATAGGCACACACTGTAGACACTAATTAGAAGAACACATACTAAAACAGCAATGTACAGACGAATCAGATGATTAAACATGATCTTAAAATATATTTAATATATTTTTAAATTTATTTTTTGCATTTTTTTGTAATCATTATTTTGTAATACTTTCTGCTGACACTAGGTGGGGCTGTGCCCCACCTGCCCCTAATGACCAGTCGCCACTGGTTGTTTATATGATATGTCAATAAACCTTAGGAAATCTTGAAAGGGATGTGCAAAATAGCAATTATATACAGTTTTTAATTAACTATTAGTAGAGAATAACGAGTAAGGAATATACTTTATAGAGATTTGCAGATACATTTTTAGTCTTCTCAAGCACCAACTATCAAATATCTCTCCTGATTGTTGGCACTTGACAATCACCTTTCCCTGAATTTTACTCAGGTGTAACTAAAGTCTGCTTTAAGGGTTGTTTATATTTCACATCATTAATCAGAATCTGCAAAGTAACTAAAATAAATGTAGTGGAGTAAAATTACCAGGTTAACCTCTGAATTGTAGTGGAGTAGAATTACAAAGTAACAATGAGCTGTCATGTGGGTATATATTAATGCTGCCCATTATGGATACAAGCAATTTTCACCCATTTAGTAACTACATGTTTTACATTTGTACACACCAATTTGTTTCCTATTGCCTAAACCTCCAGGGCTGTACACAGTATAATACTGTCAACTTCTAATTTTTGGAAAAAATAAAACATCTTTTAAAAAACTACAATTTCCAGTAGAGACATGCCATAGAGAACATGTTGTGAAACACAATAGCCAGCATGTATAGTTCTCGGGGGGCGTTCGAGTCCAGTTTTAAATAGTCTGCCGTGGTTTCGTTACATTTCAAAGAGCTTGATGCTCGGCGTAACCTTGGCGCACTGCCACTCCAACATTCAATCCCAGAGCTTGAAAATTAATCACGGGGTTTGTCAACGGGACTGTAGTCCCAAACGATAGCTGGGGATTATGGGTAGTGTAGTGTCTTCGGCCATCCTAAACTGAATTTTTTCTCGGATATCATATCGCATTAATTAACAACACCACATCTGGCATCACAGAGATCTTCTGTTACTGTCCTTTGTTCTTAGAGGAAGTACAGAAACACGTAACTCTGGATTTGTTTTAATGTTTGAGGTGCAATAAACGACACAGCAGCTTTTTGGCATGTTAAAACTATTATTTTCTGCCTCGCTCATGAGAGTAACAGCTGGCGAAATTACAGCCTCGCCAACTGATTTCAAATGTGTGCTCTAAAATGATATTTATAAATGACTATTATCATTTTTATAAGCAAGACTATTATCATTTTTATAAGCAAGACAATAAATGGCATATGTAGAAAATAAACGTATTTGAGATACGTTCATGACGAACCTAACGTGGGAGAAAATATGTTTCTAGCTACACGTAATTGAGAATGCAGTTAAGTTCTGTGGGAACGTAATTTTTAGGAGACAGGGTTGCCATAATACTTTCTGACGAAAAATACAAATGATTATGAATACAAATAAAATAAGAGAAGCCTCCCGTGAGTTACTACAAGCTATAAAGTAGATTTTAAAAACGTTTTATAGAAAAAAAGCTCACTGCTGGATGTTGTAGAAATGCGTGTGTGCACCACGACAAAGGAGCCTCATTCACTTTACATTGGGGTTGTTTGCGTGGTGCAGACACGTAAATGTAGCAAAGTTCGTGACTCCACCACGCAATGCGGTGTTAAGGAGTCGTGGTGGAGTCACGCATTCTGGTGAGATCAGGTTGTGTATACTGTATACTGTATAGCACCATTCCATTTGGTTTGCACTCTTATCTAAAGCAGCTTACAATAAATGCAATCAACCAAGAGGATACACATTCAGAACAGCGAGAGTCCTGCAACTACACTAACTTCAAATAAGAAAAACATTTTAATGGCACCATTATAAAAACAACTTTACAAAGTCCTGAAAAAGCATATACTCATATAAGATGAGTTATTGTTATTACAACGTGACTTCACTATTATTTAACAACTCTTTTTATTGGGTTCTTTTATTTGGGGTTAAGTACATTGTCAGAATAAGTGAGAAATGGATTTATCTTCTGTTAGACAGCTATCATACTGAATACATATTTACTGTGAATGTATGCAAAAATGTATGGCATATAAGCTGTCTAACATAAGTTAAATTCATTTCTCACTTATTCTGACAATGTACTTAACCGGGAAGTAAACACTAAAGGGAACAGCAGAAGAAGACAGACAGGAAGTAAACACTAAAGGGAACAGCAGAAGAAGACAGGGAGGAAGTAAACACTAAAGGGAACAGCAGAAGAAGACAGACAGGAAGTAAACACTAAAGGGAACAGCAGAAGGAGACAGACAGGAAGTAAACACTATTGGAAACACAGTGTGGGATCTGCAGTGTTTAAAGACTGGTACATGGAAAATAAAATGTGAACGGCTCGCTGCACGTTATCCCTTACATGCGGCATTAGTTCTACTCTACACTAAAGCCATTATATTTATTTCTGAGTGGACAAACACAAAGTGGTCAGAAAACAGCAGGATGTGGATAAAAGTGTTAGTCAAATAACATGTAATAATGTACATTTGTTCAGGCAAACATAGTGTATATTTAGAGCATGAACATCTTCACTATGTACTCATTGGGCAGCCTTTACGAACAGATGAGTAACTATGTGAGTATAAAATAAAGCATTTCTGAAAATCACATTTTAATTGTAATCCATACAGCAGGTTTAGTATTCACAAAGCACCCGAGCCTGAACCACTCAGTCGTTGAACACATGGTGGCTTTCAACCACACCATCTTGTTGGCAGGCTCCTGCTAATCTAAAAATAAAGAGCCAGATCTCTGAGTGTGGTGACACCAGTCTGCTGACTGATGTCATTTCTCTGAACACAGCCGTAGGTCAGCAGTTGTTCTGCGTCGTCTACGCCCGTGCCAAACAAGAAACAACTGTCTCCTCCCCTGAATATTTGTATTTTATTGTAGTTATTTATTGTAATCCAAATGCTAAACATGTCCTGAACTGACAAGCTGTAAAAGTGCAAATGTGACAAATTCCTGACATGCTGATAAAATCCATCCTTTTTTTCAACCATTATCATTATTAAATATGTATTTTGTAAAATTAGATACAATTAGATTAGAATATAACTAATTACATTTGATACGAGTATTATTTATCCCAAATTAGGAATTTTGTTTGTTACAGCAGCATGTTAACAGGCATTACAAATGAGTAAAAAATATCATTGCAAATATTATATATAAAATATACATAAAAGTAGATGTATACACGTCAACAATAGAAAGATATAAATATATTATTTATTTAAGAATACACACAATATAAAAAATAAACAGTGGTTTCATTAGGGATGGGTACCGAGCCCCGGTATAGAGTGGCGAAGTCACGCCCATCTACTTCCGGTCCATGGGACCTTATTTCGGAAAAATAATGTATTGAAGTCAATGGAGAGAGAAAACATATATTTCGATCCCGTTTGAATTGTGCCATGAATTACACATATGATGTTTGTCAATCTTAAACAATAATTTCCATGTCAAAAAAGTCACAGTTTGTCGTAAAACTGTTGAAATATAAGACTATGAAAAATACACAACTAGAAAGACTACAAATCCCAGAGTCGCGTAAGTGATGTCACAATTGTTTTCCTCCACTAAGAGATAGCTAAGATCAGCACCATATAGATATAATCTATCTGGCGCTGGCTAAGATAAGATAACTTTAACAAGATGCCTGTGTGCTTAGTACCAGGTTGTTATCATACCAGCAAAGGGTCTTGTTAGAAATTAAAATCAATGTTTAATAGCATAATGTAGCTTAAACATACCGTCAGTTTAAATGCTATTTTATTCTGGAAAAAACCGGAAGTTCTCAATACCAAGCTTTTATTCTGAAAATCCTTCATGACGACATCCGGGACTACTGTCCATTAGTATCACTAAAGTGGCTATTGACGCCGTTAACATGTATTGCATATAAAGTTATAAAAGAGTTAAGGAAGAGAAAAGGCGTGTTTAGGTATATTGAATGTACAATGTCTGTATCCTCTGATATGCGTAACAACGGACATTAAAACGTTGGAGAGCCGGCATGCAGGGAGGAGCCAGCTGAGGATATAAATACAGTGGGACCTGAGGCATTCGGCCTCTTTCTTCACCTGGCAGGGCCAGAAACACAGCTGTTTTTCTGTCGGACAATATTCTGTTTGTAACATTACCGCGCCTTTATTTGAATTAAAGTACCAATTTGAAACCATCTCAGAGACTCCATTTAGTCTCCTTTTTAAGCTTCTCTCCTGGACGCGAGAATTATTACACAGATAACAGTCTTGCTCGTTCTTTCGCTTCCCGTCTGATGAAAGGACCAGGAGTGGCTGGATCAAGTTAGCTACCTAGCTAGTAGCTAGCACGTTAGTTAGCATTACAGCCATGTCATTTGTATTAGCCTTAATATGAAGTAACATTAAGTAACCCAACATGTTAAACAGTAAGAGTAGTAGTCATATTTCGTGAACCCTTTGAAGAGTACTGTCACCGGTGTGTAGGGTTGCCAACTTCCAGAAATGGAGAAACGGGACACATGCATGTGCAAAGATTTTCGAGTTTCTGGTGGATTTAGTAAAAAATGTTTGTTACTTTATTACAAACATGGACTGCAGTGCAGTCCATGCTGTTGTAACTCAAACCATGCTTAACTGTGTGATACACTGATGTTACCTCACATGCAGCAACTTTGTCTTGTTCTGCAGTTGAACTGCCGAATAATTTAGTTATATTTGATGCACCTTTATTTTGTGTTGCTCGCTTGTGCATTTCTGTGCCAGCATGCTGTTTCAGGTCGTGTTCTCCACCGTGACCTATTGAAAACTCCCTCCGACACAAGGTGCAGAAGACCCGAGACAGATCTCCACTCACGGGCTTTACCCAACTGTGTTTTTCTTCCCACTGTTTGTTGTAAGACATAAGTCTTTTCTTTTTAGAAGGGCCAGGGCCCAGAACCACATCCTCTCTCTCTTCTCCTCTTTCATTATCACCTCCTCCACCGGCAGCGCTCATTTTCCCACACGACTGAACAGGCTGACATGCCACACAAACAATGATGCCGCGCCCGCCGCCCGTGGCCCACTGGAGAAAATCTCACACACACACGTGCGAGAATTGTGCCTGCCCTGTCAACTGAGCGGTTCAAACGCCCTTCGGATACAGCACACAAACACACAGGCACGCAGCCAGACACACTGCATTGCGCGCAAACCATAGACTGGCGCAAACAGAAAAATATTTTTTATTTTTCCCTTTACGCGGGAGTCCGGGACAAACAAAGTCCCGTATGGGACACGCATATTTTGGCTCAAATACGGGGCGTCCCGCTCAAATACGGGACGGTTGGCAACCCTACCGGTGTGATCATTCTATAATACACCATTTAAGCCCGGGGGAGAAATGCTAACGCTAGCATCGGCGATCGCCGATCTTTTCTACTTCATGCTATCTGCACAAATGGTTGACATTAAACATTAAAAAGACCAGGCTGTTCAGAGAGAATCAAAGGAAGGCAGGCAGGCAGCTTTGCATGACATTCTTCTGGACGTGTTTCCTTGTGGTGATAGTGAGGGTAGTCAATCGTTTTGTTGACAAGACAGTAGTGACGGCCATCTTGGTGACGTGTGTTGTTCTGCGAGACCAGAGATGTAGTTCATTGAGCGTTTCACACAAACAAAAGTGTTACTTCACAGTTTTACAACACATGTTTTTTTTTTACTTGCAAAATTATTTTTTAAATTGACAAACATCATATGTGTAATTCGTGGGACAATTCAAACGGGATCGAAAGATAATCTTTCTCTCTCCATTGACTTCAATACATAATGTTTTCGAAATAAGGTCCCATGGAGGTCCACCGGAAGGGGAGGGACTTCTCCACTCTATGAAACGGGCCCCGGGGCTGAATTATTAAAGACCGTGGTACCGTTGAGCTCCGACGTTAGCGGTCTTTTTATCGGTACTGGAGACATCTAAAAAATATGTCATATGTATTATTGCTACACAAACATTATATTGCAGTTTTAGTGTCGCCAACTCCGTTTCTAATACGCAAAAACACTGCAAAATGCGTCCATGATTATTTTTAGTATTTTCGTTCTCTCTCCCTGCTTGCAAGGGGGCGGGCCAGTTTACACACGCGCGGCTACTACATGCAGCAACACACACACACACACACACACACACACACACACACACACACACACACACACACACACACACACACACACACACACACACACACACACACACACACACACACACACACACACACAATCACACACACACACACACACACACACACACACACACACACACAATCACACACACACACACACACACACACACACACACACACACACACACACACACACACACACACACACACACACAGAGGAGATGGCGGAGAGAACTGTTGGCGCAGATATCTCTGCTCTGCGCCGATCCTAGGATGGATGACCGGGGGATGGATGACCGGGGGAAGGGAAGAGAAGACTCAACCATGTGCAGAGAGAAATCACACTGCTTGGAGACTGAGTTCAATACAAATTAAACCATACGACTTGTAGTGTGGCTTCAATAAAAATGTAACAAGACAAGGCCAGTTCATAACACACAAATTGTCCTCTTTGTATGTCTAATCTAGGTAGAATAATCCACTATTATATTTAATTTGAATGTACTTCATATACTCAGTAAACCTCTTTTTACTTTCCCTCAACGTTACTGTATGCAATTAAGTTCCTCTGAAATCTAATTAAGTACAATTCTCAGTTAATGACAAATACCACGAAATTCACAATGCAATGCAATGCAATGGTAACAAGCAGTTCTCAAACCTCTCATAAAACCACAATGTGACGTAACTGTATCCTACAAAAACTATGCCAAAAACAACAAATTATAGTTTCTTATTTATTTCAATATATCTTACTACATCAAATCACACATTGATGTATTAGTTTTCACTGTTATTCCTTCCAACTTCAGTTCTAAGTCAAATGAGCAAAACAGGAAAACCCTCCTTAACCATCTTAGATTAATGTTTTATCTACTTCCTTATTCTATTATTTTTTCAATTGTTTATCTAAGTTGTGTTACAAGCATGGTTAGATTTGTAACAGAATACAAAACTAACTGTATTTAGCGCTATATTTGAAAAACAAGTAATCTGATTACAGTTAATGAATATATTTTTTAACACTTAAAGGAAGTATTGGTGGAAAAGTTTCCTCACATAATGTAATCTTTATTACTAAAGCTAAAACCTAAAGAAATCATCACGGAACAGTTTTCTGTCCTTACCACTTAATTGTTTCAATAAAAACTAAAAAGCATTGTGAAAACTCCCACTCTTGAGAACATTTCAACACTTTATTCCATCTAAGCGCTAATGTTTATGACAGACACGCCCTATTAATCCAAAACGGTCTTTAATGGTATCAATTGTGAACTTTCTTAATATGAATTGTAAATGCAACGTATGTTCTCTTTAGAACACAGATAGGATAGTTGCAGCTGAAACTGGTTAACAGCAACTTTCTGTCAACCTAGATAATACTGTGGATGTATATCTTATATCTAGTAATATATTTTATTTCATGTTTTTACTCATAAAACAATATGACATTGTCCAGAATAGTAGTTAACTTTATATAACTTTTACTCTTTCTAATCTTTTCAAACATTTTAATTCTCTTGTCTCTCTCTCTTTCCTCACTGTGCCCTGGGGCTGCCTGCTCACAAGCTTCTCTCATGAATCACCTCTGTGTTTATCCAACCGTGTGAGATGGCATTCCAGGAGAAGGGGGGCTTTCTTGAAACAAGAATGACTTCGTATTTCTTTATCTGACTAAGGCTTTCCTGTGTTCAATAATATATATATATATATATATATATGCACCTAAATATATCCTCCACGCAGTCTGTTCAGCTTTTAAGATGCAATATTTCTTTCAACAGAATGGGCGTTAAACCCAACAGAACAAGAGAAATCCGTTAATTTCAATGGCTTTTGAAGTTCACGTTTCTGCTCTTGGATTTAAACATATAATGCAACTGCCGGCTCCAAAGAGACAGGAAAGCATTATTCTATTTTGTTCTGGATGGAGTCTTTAGAAAACCACTGAACATCCCCGATGAGTTAGCCGTCTCGATTTCTGAAAAAACCCACGGGGTTTTTCACCTTCGTCTTACACTCTTCATCGCTTCACGTGTAGCTAACGAGTTTAGCCGTATGATTCTGAAAAATCTACGGGGCCTTTCACCTTACTCTTAACACCTCGTTGCTTTATTTATTTATTTATAACTTACCTATCTATGCTAAAAATATGTATTGCATTATACTGTCTATGACACCTGGAAATATCCTTGACAACTCTAACTTTTAGCTTAGCCAATTTACAGACCTTTGATAGAAACAGGCGTCCGTTTTACCTTTTAGTTTTAGGATCCTTAGTTGTCAAAAATTATTTCGAGGTATCCCCCTCCATCCGCTGGCTGCTCGTGCTTTCCTCTAAAAAACCCCACTCATGACGTCACCACGTCATCACGTCGGGCAGGTCACCAAATTGTTGGCGCAGATATCTCTGCTCTGCGCCGATCCTATAGGAGTGTGCTTTAAAAGAGGGAAAACTCAAAACAGCCAGGATGAAGGTTAAACAATAATCTGTTTTAATGATAAACGGTAATAATACAATACACTTTCAAAGGGGTGGGGCGGGCCCCCACTCCCTGCTCTGGTTCTGATGCCGGGAGATCCTTTCATTTGGACGGCAGGAGAAAAAAGAGAAAGAACTAAAAAATAGAATAGCTTATATGCAGAAAATAAACCCAGGAGGAGCTGTGGTCAGTTTCTCATTGGGAGATTCAAAAAAGATGTCTTCTCTTAGCGAATCAGCGCGTGCCAGCGGGGGTGATAAACTATTGTCTCTGAGCTGATAATAAAAAACATCTGGTGTCTGTTATCTCCTTTTCCTGCATAGATTTTCACACCCCCTTGCTCATTCCAGAGACTTGTTCACAAAGATATACTTATTAATACTCTCATATTTCCAGCTTTTGTTTACACACTGCTATTACTAATACAAAGTAATTAAACACATATATACCATTCAAGATATGTAGACTTCCCTGAAACATGACATACTGGAGACCTTAAGCAGAAGAACTCTCATCCACCCCGCCTGCTTAACTTCCCCTCCCCCAGAGTAATAAAACCTGTTTAGCACCCAGGCACCCAGGAATGTTTAAAGCAAGTTTAGTCCTCACATTTATGAAAGGATAAAACAGAGAAATCAATACAAAACACAAACACAGGTATTGTTTGAACAGTATTCACTTAACTGCTACTATTGATAATTACCAGAGAAGCTCCAGGGCCTCTTTCAATATCTGGAAATTGCAACAAGACTTTCTGCCATTTCTAATGTAACACTCTTCCCAAATATCAGATTATAATAATCTTCAGAACGCGCTCCAAGGTGTGGTTAAACTTTACCCGTCTCGATGTGGACAATGCTCGTTACCAAAAGTGCAATAAGAGTTGTTTAGCATGTAAGGGCGCACGAGCAATTTGTCTAAACATTTAGCAAAAGTGCTCCACATCCAGACAGAGGAATGCACCGGGTTCGACTGTCTTTCTAGTAGCTCTGTTGCCCCATCCACAAGTAACGTTTCCACGTCAGGTATTATGTGTGCTAGCAGCAACACACAGAGTTAACTACATTATACAAACATGGGTTAATGATTAGAGGTAACTGAGTTATTTAGTTTGTTAAAGTTTCAGCTATTCTGTTTACAGTTCTGTCATCAGATTATTTAATACCATTTGTTAAAACGTTGTTGATTATTTAATATGTTTTACATTGTTGTTTCTTTTGATGTGAAATATTATGTATTTAATTTAAATAAAAAGCAATGTTAGTATTGTTCACAATTTGTTTAGTTTACCTTTTTTTTTTCTCCAAAGAACCAATAAGAGTAGGCCTACCGTTAAAAGACCGGACCGATAAGCGGTATCGATAAAAGTAGTAGTACCGTTAAAACCTTAACGATACCCATCCCTAGGTTTCATGTATTCAAAATGGCATTTAAAGGGTTGAAATCCTGAAAATTATTACATTTTTGGTATTTTTTATTTGGGCGGAAATTGCTTTAAAGATTGAACCCAAAAAAGTTGTGAAAAAAACCTTTTAATATAATGTTTTTATCAAAGTCTTTTGCAGTGGAAATTTTTGTCTCGAATGACTAATTTGCGTAGTCCAATCGAATGATACCGGAGGGTTAAAATGATCTTTTGAATAATATAAACAATATAAAGGTGTGCCAAGTAGTTTATTTTTAATTAAAATGTAAATGAGGTGAGATAGTGTAAGTACGATTATCGATACATGTAAATTGTTCCAAGTTATTGTAAGGGAACGTCATTTTGATTGTCTATTCTAGTTCAGTGTTTGTCTATTCATCTACACCTGATATTAACATGTGTCTTGTCTCCGGATATATAATAATGACATCCGCCACAGGATTTTGGCATTAAAGAGCATTTTCATATCCTCCATTGTGCCTGCATTTTGATCGGCTCTCATATGCAAATGACTTAGTAGGATAGAGGACTTAAAGAGGCCATATTATGCTTTCTGGGATTTTCTCTTTCCTGTAGTGTGTTATATCGGGGGGGGGGGGGTTTCTGCAAAGGCTAAAATCCCAAAGTCCATAACATAATGACATCACTATAACACAATGGTTGTATTGGCTACATTATACGTGATATGCTAAGGGCCGGGACATTTCTAAGTGGTTGACCAATCACAACAGAGTCGGCCAGCTAACCAATCAGAGCAGACTGGGCTCTGGTTTCAGACAGAGGGTGAAAAGAGGTGCTGCAGCACAGGCAGTATGAGAGAAATATAGACCTTTTTTGAACATGGAAACATGTCACCGTGGAGACACTAAATACAAATATGAACCTGAAGATGAGCATGAGATCCTTTTATAAAAACAAACTAGCAGAAAGCAGTGGAGCGAGGTGACCATTCAACTGGCTTTCAACATGACATGTTATATGTTGCTTAATGAAATGTGCCAATCTGAAGTTACTTCTTTAGATCAATTTACAACTGCATTGATGTCATTCACACTCGTGGCCTTCTTTGTGTCTGTGACACAGAAACATGACCTCCCCTATTAATAATCTCTCCAGCAGAGCTCTGATTGGCTCACTTGTTTTTCCATCACAACAACAGAACTATTTTAAGTGCTGAAGAAATAGGGAGATGTTGGCAGTGATTCAGGAACCAGGTACAAATGTAAGATTTTTGGCTTTCGAATACCAACACCAAACTACCGATTCAACCATATGTGTTTTATTTGAGGCACAGTATGCCGAATTAATCACTTTATTTGTAAATGTAAACAATACATAATTGTACTATTTGAATATTTGAATAAACAGTTTCTATTATGCAATAATAACTTTAATGTGAAATACATGCATTTTATAATACCTGAAGACCTTCATATTTTCACCAAACCTTTAAAATGCTGCTTTTTGTAACCATGGTTGTGTACTTATTTGTCTTTATTTCTTTACTAATATGTGCTTAACTCTATACTGTATGTAATATGATAACTGGGACTAATAAAGGATTTCTGATTCTGAAATATGTATTATCTATTTTTAAGACTTTTATTTGCTTTATTTTATATCGTTATAAACTATATATGTTTTACTTTTTATTTAGTGATTTTACATTTTATTTTAAGAGGATGAACATGCAGACCATTAAACACACATTGACACAATAGCATCTGAGGACGTGTTTACACCATTAATGAAATCCATAGATTGATTTCCCTTCTAAAATAGAATTTTAAGATTTATCTTCCATGCAACAATCTAAAAATACACTTCGACAGGAGTGGGGAGGACGAGCCAGAAGATAAAAGTTGAATATGCAGTGAGAATAGAAGAGAATAATGAATGGCTGAGTGTGAGTGATGAATACCTGTGCGGTCGGCCTGAGCCCAGAATAGCCCCGCGTCGTTAAAATGCCATCCGGCCCTTCACATTACAGCATGACTGACACACTGATTTATACACATTCAATTATGGATGAAGCCAGAGTCAATGGAGCAGACTGAGACGCACATGAATTTACACATGCACATGTATGGGAACACCAAAATACAGTCACACACACATACACACACACACACACGCACACACGCACACACACTCGCACACACACACACACACACACACACACACACACACACACACACACACACACACACACACACACACACACACACTTTGAGAGAGCTCATTTAAAGGAGGGTGCTATTTCTGCAGGATCTATTTAAAACACAGGCTGAGGAGGAGATGAGGACTGCAGGGAAGATACGATCCATTAACATCTACTTATCATTATTCATTTTAAAATGGGAAAAAATCGATAAATAACCATGCCCTTTGATAATGAGCATCCAATAACAGAGACACATGATGTAAACAGGGGAATACAACGTCCCATGTACCGTGCAGCATGTTTGACATTTCTATAAATCATCTTATTTATTGATTTACTCATTTGTTGACCAGACCACTGCTCTGACGCTTTTAAAGCAACTTTGAGATTTTAACAGTGTGAGGGGCACAAAGGCCATGGTGGGCGTAGGACGTACAATTATTTTCGGGGCCTCACGGCCAGACCGAGGGACGGCCGTGAAATTCCTACCCTGCATGTGAGAGATGCTAACAATGGTGATTTAACTCAAATACAATTGGCAGTTTTTTTCTTACATTTTTTTCTTACTCAAAATTATTATCAGAATAATTTGCCATGTGGCCAAAAAAAAACATGACTCCAAATCAATACAAATGTTTCTCTGCTACTGCCGGATGTGTACATTGAAAACCAAAAATCAAATGTGTTGGCAGATCAGTCATTCCGTTTTGTAATAGTGACATGTAACAAGTTATATTCATCTCCTTTTTAAAGATGTCTTAAGCTACACTGCATTCAAATGTTTTGTGTGTGTGTGTGTGTGTGTGTGTGAGAGTGGAGGGCTTGTCAGTGGGTCAGCAGCTCATCTCTAAAGGCCCTGACACACCAAACTGACACCAAAGAACACGTCCCGACGGACCCGACTGTTGTGTCGCCTCACGTCTCCTGCGTCTTGACCAAAAAGTCGCAAAGACTTCAGCCGACGGCCAAGTAGCACGTACGCACTGCGCATGCGTTTGTCGCAATAACTCTCCTTACCAGCAGGTGGCGGTATTTTGTATTCGTCATTCAAAAGAGGCAACCGGATGACAGACTGCTTGACAAACAACAAATAGCTACATGCTACAGCCCGAGCCAAGCAACTCAGGGATGAACTATGCCAATATTTTAACAGTATCATACATGCCCACCTTTCCAAATCCAAAAGAGGTAAGTTTGCGTACAAGCTTTCAGATTGCTGGAGTTCACTAAACAGAGACATTAACGACATGTTTGGTGTTGAAAATGTCAGAAAAAGTGAAAGAATGGGAGATAAATATCCCAAATCTCAAAATTGTATTATATTTTTTGTGTGTTTGTGGTCCTCTTTCAGTTGAGACACTGTAGGATGCTTCCGGAAAAGACCAAACACTGGATGTCTTTCAGTCGCCAACATGTGTTTTTGAAACACTGATTTTAACGGGGAAACCCTGCAGGACTCAAATGCCTCGTCTCTGTTCCCTTAAACTCATTTGGGAGTGATTACCCATCAGCCCCGGGGGTAACGCTGCCTTTCCTCTGCTCGTTGTTTCTCTTTCAGAAACGCAGAGGACTGTATGATGGGATCACAGACACGCTGCAAACGGTGTCTGCCAAAAGTCCAGTCCAGTGTCTATGTAGTGTCATTTTTATTTGTTATAGTTTGGGAAGATTGAAAATCGGTCGGGAAAGCCAGCTAGATCGGTAGGCGGTAGAAACATGTCAAAAGCGGTAGACTACCGCCCAAATCGGTAGGGTTGGCAGGTATGCAGTATCAGTGCAGTGCCTTTTCAGTGGGGCAAGATATAGCAAATATGTGTGCCTATCCTGCTACTTGTGTTTATTCTTTTAACCACACAGCGCTAAGAAAAATGTAAATGTGCCTACATCACTGTCAGTTGCAGCCCTAGCATTATTAACTATAACAGAATATTTTTAAAACATTTTAAAATGACCATCTTGAACAGCTACAGCATTAAAACATTCTAGGCAGATTGTGGACAGTAACAAATTACATTTACTTAAGTACTGTAGGGTTGTTGGTTGTTCCTAGAGTCTCTAAAAGTACAATGGGAGCCAGAGCCTTTTCTTATCAAGCTCCACATTTGTGGAATCAGCTTCCAGTTTGTGTTCGGGCGGCAGACACCCTATCCGTTTTTAAGAGTGCGCTTAAGACCTTCCTTTTTGATAAAGCTTATAGTTAGTTTTGCTGATATCGGCTTAGTTTGTCGGAGGACATCTTACTTCTTCCTTCTCTCTGTCTATACCTGTGTACTCCCATGTTCCGATTAACCCAGCTTCCCCAAATTTCTTTCTTTTTGGTGTCTATATACGCTGGGATCCGGAGTCATGGATGATCCTGCGGTCCTGTGTCCTGCATCGCGAGCCCTGGATCTTGAGTCGTGGCTGTGGTCCTGGATCATAGGTCCTGGATGGATATCCTCGTGGATTCATCTTCCCATTATACACACATGCATTTCCAAACATTTGGACTACCTATGTTGCAAATGTATTATCTTTTCAATGTACACACGCCATCTATTGCACGTCTGTCCGTCCTGGGAGAGGGATCCCTCCTCTGTTGCTCTCCCTGAGGTTTCTCCCATTTTTTCCTTTAAACTGTGGGTTTTCTCCGGAAGTTTTTCCTTGTACGATGTGAGGGTCTAAGGACAGAGGGTGTCGTATTGTCATACTGATATTCTGTACACACTGTGAAGTCCACTGAGACAAATGTAACATTTGTGATATTGGGATATATAAATAAACATTGATTGATTGATTGATTAACACCTCAGGCCGATGGGAATTTCACAAGTTTTGCAAAACCATTACAAAGTCCTGTGCAAAGGGATTATTTTAAGTGACTACAGTATGGTGCTGTGTGACGGTTATTTTGTGGCCAAAGGTTATCCTGACTGGTATATTTTCTGGCTCTCCATCCAGAAACTGTTATTTAACTCTACCCAAGTGGTGGCGCGATTGAAAACGCCATCAAAGTCAATAGGATTCATCCTCTGGGATCATGAATGTCTGTACACATTTTAGAACAATCCATCCAATAGAGTGGTGCACTGATGACATATTTTTTGTAGGCTGGCCAGGAAGTTAGCATCGCAAGGGATCTCTCGACAAAATGTTGGTATATGGCAGACAATGAAGTTGTGGCAAACAAGGTTTACGATTCTTAACACATTTTGTTCAGCAAATGGATAATCTCCACACATGAAGTCAGTAGTAGAAGTAAAAAGCTAATGTAATGCGATAAGCAAACTACATCACAGTCGCGTGGCTGCGCATCACCATTGCTAAGCTAAAGCCATCTTGAGTCAGCGTGATTATGTCAAAACGAGAAAATCTCTTCAGCTTGTGTTAACCACAGATCTTAATTCAGGCTTCTAACCATAAACACGTTAAAAAAAAACATTGTCTTCAAGACAAAGGAACGAGACCACTATAGTTGTTGACCAAAGTTGTGCACTTCTATTGCCATCCACAATGCCAAAGTTGTGCACTTCTATTGCCATCCACAATGCCAAAGTTGTGCACTTCTATTGCCATCCACAATGCCAAAGTTGTCTAAAAACACCCTTACTTCTCATCTGACAACAGCAATATATCAAACAACAAATTACAGAAGCACTATTTTTCCATTGATGTTAACAAAGTCATCATTTATCTCAGAGCTTGTTAAATGTAGCCCATCTTGCAACTAAACAATGAGACACCCTGATCCAGAAGACCTGATCTCTGACATGAGTTCCTCATTATAACTGAGAGATGGTAACCAATAAGCACCACCAACAAAAAAGAGGCTTCACATCACCGTGGTGGCTGCACATGATGAATATATTAAAAGCAGATTTGACAGCAGCAATATTTTTCTGTGCAGTGGAGCTTGTTGCATAATGAAGGGGTAATTTATTACACAGCTTGAGCAGTTTTTCTACTATCCGCCATGCGTGTAATTAGCATATTTGTGGTAAAAGTGTTGTATACTGTGAGCCACAGCAGACATTTTCAAATGTGCAAATATCCTGCATTATAGGCCAACACATTTAAATTAAAGGGAAAGGTAGGCCGCAGCTGTGGGAAGACGATGAGTCAGCCTTCTTTCTTGCTTTTTACCAATTTCTGTCAGCTTTTCAAAGAAAATGCAATGGTAAGATGTTTTGAATTGAACTAACATTGAAATATAGTAGATGCTTTTGTGGTGCAGTGTCAGGGAAATGTATTCAATCCATATATTCCACATAGTGGAAAGGAAGTGGAGCTAAGGGCATTATCTGCTCCATCACCATATTAGCGCCATTATCTAATGGACTCGGATATAACTGCACTGCTGCCAAAACTCTGTGTGTCATTAAATATCTTCCGCCATTACACTTTTTGGGTTGATTATCACAATGGAAGAAGGGAAGAAACTAGAGAATGCAATTCCTGAAGAAATTGCTAGTGGGAATGCTTTATGTTGAAAAGCTGACGCTGAACTGCTATGCTGAAATGTAATGTGTAAGAAGAAAGTGAAGAATTTAGATTGAAATGATACATGAACACTGGGGGCTTGAATGTGATAAGAGAAGAAAAGAAAGTAAAAAAGCTTGGAAAAGCAGCAGAATATTTGAACTGCAATCTTTTGAACTAACTTGATGGCGAATGATCTGTCGCCATGGCAACGGTATTTGATGAGACCCCATAATACGCTTAGATGTGTTGATGGCTGCATCGTTACCAGACCTGTGAAGTTTTGGGCCGTTTGGAGCATTTTCACTGAAGTTATGAGAAAATCGTGTTTCATGGCGAGCATTGTGTTGCCATGGCAACGGTACTTGAAGAAATCTGAAAACTGTCATGTCAATGTCTTCACGGCTGGACTGTTAGCACACGTGTGAAGTTTGAGCACTTTTTTACCATTTTCATAGGAGTTATAGCAATATCGTGTTTTATGGCGAGGGATGAGTTGCTATGGCAACAGCTTTTGAGGAAAACTCAATAATCTTCCCTAACTGATTTATATATATATATATATATATATATATATATATATATATATATATATATTAATAATAAAAAAAAACGGAATTAGAACACAGATGTTCTATTGTCAACCATGATTAACATGTATCTCGACCTTGTCATGTTTTTTTTAAATTTTTTATGTGTGCTGTGTTTTCAACCATCTGTTTGTTTATTATTTAAAAATATTTTTGTACAATTAATCTTGTCTTATTCTGTAGGGGGTGGCGGGGGGGGTTAACAAAAAAAAAAATCTGCCTTCAGCCTCAGCATATCAAACACCTCCCCCAACACTCCTGGTTCCAGTTTGACGTGCTGCATCCTCCTCTGAATGGTCCTGATGTCAGGCAGAGGCATGTTCATGGCTTGGAGGGTTTTATATCCTGTAGTGCCACAACAGAACCTTAGTTGTATTGCTTTTTTCACGGTTTCTTTCCCCCACCGTATCCCACCTTTTTTTGATTACCCAAGTGCTCTAATTTGGTCTGTGTTGAAGATTTTTTTACACTTTAGATTAATCAAATCGTGTTTTTTTTGTAATGGTTTTCTGGTTTACCAGAGTCCTCTCTGCTCTCTTTCTTAGTAATCTCTCCCTTCTCAGTTGCCTCATTAGATCCTCCACGTGAGCCGTGAGCTGTTGGAACAGCATCTGGCCTCAACCTCAAATTTCCTCCCGATTTGTTGCGAATATATTGGTCGTCTTCAAAGTGTACCTGTAGGTAGGTAGGTTTGATCAGTTTCCACTGCACACTTCAAATGTTATTGAAGAGTCATAATTCTCTACACTTGGAAATATGATGCCCTTTAAAATGTTAACAAGTCATGTCACCTCTGTGAACATTACTTGCATGACAGAGTTTTCTGCTGTTGTTGTCATCTGTCAGACACAGGTTTTGTCTGTTGACCATTGCCATCCATCTCTTCCTTCGCTCTACGTCCTTAGGGAAGCCATACATCCGGAACCCCTTCTCGATTAGAGCAGGGGTGCCCACACTTTTTTGGCTGGTGAGCTACTTTTGAAATGCCCAGCTCACCGAGGTCTACCAACCAAAAATAAAATCCCAAATTGCAAGGGTTGCTGAATAACACGTTTTATTTATACATGGGATAACTACAATAGGGCTGCAACAAACGACTAATTTGATAATCGATTAATATATCGATTAATGAAACGATTAATCGACTATTCGCACTATTACTGTACGCCTTGCACAATTTCTCAAGCGCTCTCATTTAGCCATCAACTTTTAGATGTAGCTTGAGGTTGTTTTAGGCATGTGGAAACTAACAATGAAGACAATAAAGATGAATACTTGATTCAAAAATACATATATTATTAAATTAACTTAACAAATGTTTACAAAATTAACATTGCTTTTTATTTAAATTAAATAAATAATATTTGACATCAAAAGAAACAACAGCGTTTTAACAAATGGTATTAAATAATCTGATGACAGAACTGTAAACAGAATAGCTGAAACTTTAACAAAATAAATAACTCAGTTACCTCTAATCATTAACCCATGTTTGTATAATGTAGTTAACTCTGTGTGTTGCTGCTAGCATACATAATACCTGACGTGGAAAAGTTACTCGTGGATGGGGCTACAGAGCTACTAGAAAGACAGTCGGTGCATTCCTCCGTCTGGATGTGGAGCACTTTTGCTAAATGTTGAGACAAATTGCTCGTGTTACCGCCCTTACATGCTAAACACTCTTGGCAACGAGCATTGTCCACCTCAAGACGGGTAACATTTAACCACACCTTGGAGCGCTTCTCTCCGCCATCCCGCCGTGTGTTGCTGCATGTAGCAGCTGCGTGTGTGTAAACCGCCCGGCCCCTCGCACACAGATAGGGGGGAGAGAGAGATCGCATCTGGATTGGAAAGGTCGAAAATACACCGACCATAGACGCATTTGTTTGTCTTATTGCATGTTAGAAACGGGTTGGCGACACTAAACGGAGCGTCCACACTACAGCTTAAAAAAATGCTTGGAGCTGGGCGTGTCTGAAGCTTGGGGATTTTATTCGAGCAACGCGACCAACAACCAATCACATGAATCTCCCGCCCCCGACATACAAAGCAAAAAACCCCGGGGATTTTATGCGAGCAATATATATAAAATCCCCAAACAGGCGAAAACCTACCAGTTTCACCCACTGTCTCTGCCACCTCCCTCCATGACTGGTTCTTCCGGTTTGTATCCCGGTAGGTGAAGAGGGTCTGGTCATACAAAACCGGGGTGATTTGCTACGGCGATAAATAGTTTCTCCTCCATCTTTTTTTGAAATATAGAAATCAACGGCGGTCTCTCCCAGCTTAGACGCGGTTTGATTGGCTAGCGCTTGAGCTGTCAGATTTTCAGAAATGGGATTTGATTGGCTGGCGCTGGCTACTCTGGTGTCTCCGGCGGAGACGGACCGCTATGCTACCCACAATTCAGTTCGGCGAAAAGCGAGGCAACGTGACGTCACCCCATTCAAAGTGAATGGGCAGACGCGTTGGAAACTGTTTTTGAAGCTGTCGACGCTGTAGTGTGGACGCAAAGCGTAAGACTGCGAGATAATGTTTGTGTAGCAATAATACATGACCTTTCTCTTTCTCAACTCGCTACTCGGAGGGAAGTCGCTGTCATATGCCTTGTGAACACTCCGATAATGCCTCTCCACGTTACCTTTCTTTGGCAGAGCGACGCTTGCTTTACAAATAAGGCAAATAACCTTTGAAAAAATATTCTTCCTCCCATTCTGTGTGGAAGTGGTTTGTCTTTAGCTTCTTGCTCGGTCGGTCCCGCACTCATTTTGTTGTTTGTCTCTTGAACTTAGTTTGAGTTTTCCCGGCACTTGACTGATTTTGTATCGCTTTGCATTCTGGGTTAACAGACTGGAAAGCGATAGGTCGCTTTTTCTGTCAATCAAGTAAACTCCTGAATTAAGTGGCAGGGAGGCCAAGGGAGGAGGGATTAAAACCTGTTTTGTCTATTTTAACGGAGTTGTATTTTTATTTTTTATAAATGACTCGCGATCGACGTACTGGGCACCTCTGGATTAGAGCATCCAAATGCTGCACATCCAACCATGGTATGACAACTGATCTATTAAAATGCAATATAAACGAAAGTGCCATAATATTTGTTGTGCAAACATTTGAACATGAATATTGCTATGTCCTCTGTTCAGTCTGCTCTCAACTGTATTCTCTCCCCTTATTCACCACTGTTCCTATTCTTGCTCTGCTTTTTAGGGCCCAGGAAACAGATGAAGAGGATGTCCCTTGTTTTTTTTCAAAATGGTTAGGCTCCTGGATGCCCTAGAGTTCTGTATTGCTTTTTTGTAAATAGTATTGCTTTTTTGTTAATAGTTGTTTGTAAATAACTGTAAAATGCCCCCCACCATGGTTCAACAGGAGCTTCTGTAATTAGTTTTGTAAATAGTTTGAATATTTATCATAGTAATCATTTTCAGTCTCCCACTCTGTCTCAATTTAATTTATCGTTTCTTTTCCCCACCATATGTTTTGTTGTCCAAGGGCACTCATTTGGTCTGTGTTGAAGATTGTTTTACACTTTAATCAAATTGTGTTTTTTGGCTGAATGAATCTTTTTCTGTTGAACCCTAACCCTCTTTGTTCTCCTTCTCATTTTGTTTGTTCTAACACACATCACTTTTTCCATACACTGTTCTTAATACTTGTTCACACATTTGTTCGTCCCTTTTACTTTGTTCTTCCTGTTGTTCTTGTTCAAACACATCAATTGTTCATCCACTGTTGTGGTAAAATGATATTCATAGTCTTAACATGATCATGCTACCGATGCTAACATGAACACAAGCCGTTCCCTCCAAAAATGTAAAACGTATCTAAGTAATAGGCTACCAAGCTTTCCGTTGTCACCCTGCCTCTCCAAATGCAAAACTGTCAATAAAAAGTATGCAATAATGCAATTACAGCTGAAAAAGTACTTGTGTGTTTTTTTTATATATTTACCATACAATAACGCAATCGCTGCTGTCTGTCTGTCCCATAGAAGAACATGACAGCGCAGCGCAACTATACTACGGACGTGACTGCCCTGGCAGTGACATCAACATAGCCTGCTTGTGCTACCACACTTTCCCCTCAAAATATCGTTAAATAACAAAACTTGTAAATAGTGCCAATCCATACAAAGTGTAACCACATCATGTAAATATGAAAGCAATCTTTAAAAAAAATAACAGCGTTGGTTTAATCTATGACTATTTTGACCAGCGACGTGCAGTGCAGTAGAATATTTGAATGTATTCATGTTAGCTCCAAATGAATAAGTTTAAAAATGAGAGTGATTTGGGTTAAAACTGTGAGCTGGACTTTGGGGGCAAGCACATGTGACTTCAGAGAAGACCATGTGGTTTTGGAGGACAAAGGACCATGGGGGGAGGGTGGCCGCATGTCTTGACTTGCACTGTATGCAAATGCTCTCGCCACCTGAGAATGGAGAAAACTCAAGATTTGGGGTGATGGGGACATTTGGGCTGCCAATCAAAGTAGAGGAATCAGAGATCCCTCCCATTGCTTCTGCAGATAGTCAGAAGACACAACTGAGTTCTTTTTCTTTCTGCTGGCCGGCTGACATGATCACCAGGTTGTATGTATGTTTTGTGTTGTATGTTTTGTGTTGTATGTATTTTGTGTTATATGTATCTTGTGTTGTAAGTATACTGTATTTGTATGTGTAGTGTATTGAATGTAATGATTTCTGGTGCATTGTAATATTGCCATTAAAGTCTGTATGGTTGACTTGGTGGCACTGAATTCCTTCCATATGAAACAGCTCAGAAGGACGCGGGGGATATTTGAAACGTGGAGCGTAAATCCATTATAATATCCCCAGATGGTGACCCGACGTACAAGATAATGAGCTGAGGAGGGATTCAGACGACCGGATTGGGTCGAGAATAAGCGACTTTTAAACGCTTCAGACAATCTGCAGGGCCCTGCACGACTCAAAGGTATTTCAGACTCCTTTTGGTACATCGATTGTCTGTGATTGAATACACTAAAATGTTAGGATTGTCTGAAGGCGTTCACAGTGTTTTTAAAGTTTAAATGGGATATACAATGCATATTTAGAAACATAGTCGTTGATCGCAGGTAGATTAGTCCGGCGTGACGTACATAGACAGTTGCATATTGATTACAGTTTGGCGCGGATCTACAGGTAGATAAAGTCCTGAGTGGCGTACATAAGAACGGTTTAGCGCGGATCTACAGGTAGATAAAGTCCTGAGTGGCGTAGAGACGGTGCAGTCTGTCTGGTGGCGTGTTTTGAGTACCGCACGACAGAACCTGGAAACCCGATATTTTAGATCGGGTCGCCGGCTGGAACTGAGGAGTTTTACAGCACAGACGAACGCTCTCAAGCTAAGGGCCGGAGCTCTGTGGTATGGTAATTACTCAATATTTATAGATCTCAATGAAGCACTCGGGTGAGTGAGGCTCATTTGTGGTCTGCTGCTGCCATCTAGTGGCTGTGAAAGGGGGTAGTACACCTTTGACATTGTTATATGAATTTAGCTTCAAGCGCTTGAGGTTAAATATTACATTGCTGACCGGTATTGAAGACGCGAAGCGCGTTAATAGTAACTACGACAATAGCCCAGTATAGTAATACATGTAAGCACATGTTAATTGAGTCAGATAAATAAAAGCGAAGTGCAACATATTAATTGAGTCAGATAAATAAAAGCGAAGGTGAATATGGAACGACAGAATGCTAAAAACGATTCTGAAATTCCAGGTAGTTACCGGGAGCAATGGGAACAGATTAAGAGATTGATTTTCAGAGAATTAAGTCTTCTCTTCCCTGCCCCCGGTCATCCAAGTTATTTGACCCCATGTGGTCAAGAGCCATTCTGTTAGACTACAATCTTGGGTAAGACAAATCATTGTTCTTTTGTCACATTTTTGAATCACATAAGAGTTCATTTTGCTAAATCAATTTATCTTTAATTTGTAGTTGGTGTTTGTTAAGATTTTTAGGCAAATATAGCGCTAAATACAGTTAGTTTTGTATTCTGTTCAAATCTAACCATGCTTGTAACACAACATGGATAGATTTAACTTAGATGAAAGACAGATTGTAAAGCAAATTGCACACCTAAACGAACAGAAACCCAGATGGTTTGCTCGTAGCAAATGGAACAAACAGATGCAGGCTCTAGATAGATTGAGGAGGGTTTGTCACAATGCTGCCCTCGCAATGAGTGGAATTACAATTCCTCCCGTCACAGACCAAAATCTCCCGGGTGCAATGGCAATCCACAGCCCGACAAAAACAGATGAATTTAACACTCTCCTGTTCCCTCATGTGTGTTAAAGTCACGGAGGTGCCTACAGATGGCGACATTCTGGACTATGTCGCAGAACGAGTTGAATATTTTAGCAAAATAATGTTGTCTGTAACTCAGACCAGGGGGGGGTTTCCCAGAGCAGGGACAGTCGACCACTTAATAGGGACCTCAACTCAGAACAATTGGCTTCCCTTCTGACAGATCAAACAGAGATAACATACACAGGCGCGCTGAGGAGGGGGGAGAGAGGTGAGACGTCTTATCACCCATGTCCAAGGGGGACAGTGTGGAGAGAGACACAGCAAGCCATGAAACTGGGGGGTTTTACGATGAAGCAGGAGGCCAGTGTCGTAAAACAAAAACCTGAGGACTCTTTGAAGCAGGACGTCAGGGTCGTAAAGGTCCCAGGTCACGGCATTTGCCTCTGCCTCCTATGCATTACCATTCTTTCTTCATGTTTCTGAAAATGAAACACAGTAAATGGGATTCTTTTTCAGAAAAGGGGGAGTGGTAGTTGTTAGACTATAAAAATGTAAATATCAAATTCCCATTGTCCTAACAACTACCACTCCCCCTTTTCTGAAAAAGAATCCCATTTACTGTGTTTTCATTTTCAGAAACATGAAGAAAGAATGGTAATGCATAGGAGGCAGAGGCAAATGCCGTGACCTGGGACCTTCACGACCCTGACGTCCTGCTTCAAAGTGTCCTCCGGTTTTGTTTTACGACACTGAGCCCAAACTTCATTTACGATGAAGCAGGAGGCCAGTGTCGTAAAACAAAAACCGGAGGACACTTTGAAGCAGGACGTCAGGGTCGTGAAGGTCCCAGGTCACGGCATTTGCCTCTGCCTCCTATGCATTACCATTCTTTCTTCATGTTTCTGAAAATGAAAACACAGTAAATGGGATTCTTTTTCAGAAAAGGGGGAGTGGTAGTTGTTAGACAATGGGAATTTGATATTTACATTTTATAGTCTAAAATCTATTGTAGTATTTTTT
The DNA here is from genome assembly GCA_902827135.1 of Harpagifer antarcticus. Lineage (NCBI taxonomy): Eukaryota > Metazoa > Chordata > Actinopteri > Perciformes > Harpagiferidae > Harpagifer > Harpagifer antarcticus. The sequence continues at coordinate 5,369,105 of CADEHL010001058.1, forward strand.
TAGGTATCATAAAACAACACTGTTTTAGCTTTTAGGTCAAGTTAATTGAAGATTTGAGAATGTTTAATTAGGCGTCCCTAAAAATGGTGGGATGTACGACACAAATTCTGTTAAATTCTGATTTTAGATTAATCAGATGACATGTCTTATTTTTATACAGTCCTTTAATGACAGAGGTTAGAAACCTGGACACTTATTTTTATTTTTATGCATATACGGCCATCAGGCATATATTTAAATCCAGAGACAGATGCAGTCTCTGTTTGAACAAATATCACAATGAAAAATAGTGGTAGCAAATCATCTTTATGTCAAATCATGTCGGGAAGAGATGAGGACTTTTGTTTCGAAACAAAAGTTTGAACTGAGCCATGTTGGTTTTCAAAAAGCTGACTTTTCAAAATGAAACAGATCACTTTTGAGTGTACAGTAGCAGTTTGCATGGAGATTTATTGTGAACACTACAGTAGCAGGATGTATTTACCTGTCCTAGGAAAGGGACAGATTATAAGTAAAAGACTGGTTAGAAATGGAAATAAGAAAAGGTTGTTGAAGGCTGGAAGAGAAAAGAGAACAGATGGATAGAAGAAGACTGAAATAGATGGACAGGGCAAGATATTAAATGTGTTGAAGTGATATCTTGCTCAGAAGGATAAAAGGTGGTTAAAATACCACGAGTGAAGTTGGAAAAAGTATGTAGGAGAGAGAGAGAGAGAGACAAGACAATTAAGATGTTTGAAAAGATTAGAAAGAGTAAAAGTTATATAAAGTTAACTACTATTCTGGACAATGTCATATTGTTTTATGAGTAAAAACATGAATAAAATATATTACTAAGATATAAGAAAACATGTGAAGAGACAGGCATGAAATGGTTAGACGCATGGCCCCTAGTTCGTATGTCAATCAGGAGCTCAATTAACAAAGGGACAGGTTTTCTCTCCTTTGAGCTCACTCATGGTCACCAGTTCCCAGGAGCCCTGAGCGTAGGCTTGAGAGATTTGTATCAGATTTCTCCACACAGGTCACAGAGGCCAAAAAGGGGGACATCAAACCCAGTGGCTGAGACCCAGGCTCTCTGGACCCCATCGGGCGATGCAGAGGACATCTCACGCTGTCCGCTTGGAAGGGAAAGGAGACATCTGGTACCACTGGAATCAGTGCGCAGTGGGGAAACCTCCAGGAAGGATGTGTGAAAGCTGTCATCATCTTCCGCGTGCTGGGCCTGCTGTACCTGACCAAGCAAGGGTGGCGACTCCACGGTGTGGGAAGCGTATCCAAGGACGCAGTATCAGGAGTTCCGGGGTCTCGCCACGGATGGAAGTACCTGACACTACGCAGACAGTGAAACCAGGAAAGTGAGTGTTCACCAGAGCGATAAAGAGGAGGAGCAGGCACTCGCCAAAGGGGGAGGGTCCCTAACAAACACTCCTGTCTACATCGACTGCAGTTAGACTGGCGGAGAGACCATCCTGGATACATCTGACTGAAGCTGTTTAAACCTAAACACAGAAACTCGCCTCTACTGTGGTGAAGTCTGGCTACAAAGGGAGGTGTCCACTAAGGGCACTTGTCTCAAACCAGTGAAGAAACCAACAGAACCCAGTAGAATTTAAAGAGTGGACGTGAGCAGGGAAACAGTAACGGGTCTGAGGGATAGAAACTGACGATTGTACAGAGAAAGATTGGACCATGGGGATTACATTAAAACATGTGCCTATACAATGTACCTACCTCAGCCGTTTGGGTACTTTTGTATATGAATTTGACCTTGCAAGCTGCCTCTCCTGATGAAAGGAGGCAGGGCATTTCAGGTTGTTCATATTTATGAGAAGACAGACTTGCTGTCTCCTAAATATCTCACTCTGAAACTAAAGCGGAATGAAGTATACATGAAGTAATGTTAAAGCTTGAAGACACTGCAATTTTGCCGATTACAGATTAATTGAATCACCACTGTGAAGGTTATACCTTATGACGATTGACTATACTCAATCATTCTGATTGAAGGGTTTTAACTTTGTGGTTACTAAGTGATGTAATTGATGTATGGAGCTATTTACATATTTTAGTATTTCTAACACGGTCATATGAAGTTGATATGTGGAGCCATTTCTGAACGTTTAAATAGTCTGAATCCCAGAACGAATGTGAATGTCTTGAAAGTAGTTGATTTATTTAAATTTAAATCAAAAGGGGGAATTGCAGTAGAATATTTGAATTTATTCATGTTAGCTCCAAATGAATAAGTTTAAAAATGAGAGTGATTTGGGTTAAAACTGTGAGCTGGACTTTGGGGGCAAGCACATGTGACTTCAGAGAAGACCATGTGGTTTTGGAGGACAAAGGACTTTGGGGGGAGGGTGGCCGCATGTCTTGACTTGCACTGTATGCAAATGCTCTCGCCACCTGAGAATGGAGAAACTCAAGATTTGGGGTGATGGGGACATTTGGGCTGCCAATCAAAGTAGAGGAATCAGAGATCCCTCCCATTGCTTCTGCAGATAGTCAGAAGACACAACTGAGTTCTTTTTCTTTCTGCTGGCCGGCTGACGTGATCACCAGGTTGTATGTATGTTTTGTGTTGTATGTTTTGTGTTGTATGTATTTTGTGTTATATGTATCTTGTGTTGTAAGTATACTGTATTTGTATGTGTAGTGTATTGAATGTAATGATTTCTGGTGCATTGTAATATTGCCATTAAAGTCTGTATGGTTGACTTGGTGGCACTGAATTCCTTCCATATAACACAGCTCAGAAGGACGCGGGGATATTTGAAACGTGGAGCGTAAATCCATTATAATATCTAACAGCAGTCAGGGGAGGCAGAGCCTCACCTGCCATACTCCAATGTAACGGAAAAACAACTAAAGATAAACTAAATAGTAATAATAATAAATGTCTCCACTGATCTGTGTTGTAAGTGTGATTTCTGTTTGATTCCAATCGCTTGTTATAGTCAAAATCAGCAAATTGTCCGAGCTCCGCTACAAACTACAACTACGGGTAGCGAAGAGGAGTGAGGCAGGGACGAGCTCTGCCTCTCGTAAGCCCACAGTAACTGGCTGGAGCGCGAGCACTAATGTAGCGTGGGCACTTATTTTGTGAGCGCGCTCAAGCCAGTTACTGTGGGGTGAGGTGAGGCACAGATGTGATCTGCCTCACCTCAGAATGCGTCACCCCATGGAAACTGTCTGGAAAGCGAGCCCTAAGCGCATGCCTGCACCATCCCAATGTAATGTTTGTAGATCCCTTTATTACATGTGTCCTCGCCATCCATAGTCTCTAAATAACTTATTTCACGTATATATGATATTTAGGCTCGCTGGTCTCATCATACAACGGCAATGAGAAAGCACCAGGGGAGGCAGCCATAACCTCTGCCGCACTGAAGGGGGCGCACGTGAGCCCACAGGTTCTTGTTGCTACTGTTATTCCACGCAGAGACGGTAGAACGTAAACAACAAGCTAGACTTTTGAAACTAGAGGAAGATAAGGAGGACTTTTACAAAACAGTAATAGAGATTGTTGTCCAGAAGGATAGCATGGACTTCATCTTCAAGTCAAGGTAAGACCACAATTGTAATGAAAATGGGATCTACTAAGAAAGAACAATCCCATATATAGATTTTGGGTATCCTTTTGTTGAACAGTCCTGTTTAAAATGAATCGAAGCATCAGACTAAAAAAGCTTTTGAAAATAAACCGAATATTTCGATTAAGGTCAAAATATAATATTTGTAAATCTGACTGAAAGAGTGAGTGCCTCACCAGCCATGAACCTCACCGCACGTCACTGATTGTGACCATGTTCGTGCGGTTTTTGCCATAGAGAAGCATTGCCACGGAAGTGCGTTTGGAACTATCCCGGCATACATAAACCACGTGACCGGCTGGCGGCGACATCAAAGAGTGTCGTAACTCTTAGGCCCTTTCTCATTTCATCAAATCCCCCTCCTCGACTCCTCGGTCCTCCGGTAGTGACCCGGAAATGAATTTCAGTGTGCCATGTTGAAGGACATCTCATTTCTCTAAATGCACTTCGAGGAGGCTCTCTGGAGGAGCTATAACCGAGGATACACTGATGGGTCCTCCACGGTCCTCCACGGCTCCTTCGTGGATGCATTTCCGGGAACAGAGATGTTTCAAAGAGTCGTGACGCACGGCCGGATTTATCTCGGCCAATGACAGCTCTGCATGCATCTCCTGGATATTATTTTATTAACTGCTTTCATCGCGAAGTGATGTTTCCAGAGAGAACAGCTGTGAGGTCCGTGCAGAAAGCAGAGCAGTGTGTATAATATATATCACTCAGTATAACAGGCCTACTCTTTTATTTGCTTTAGTTTAGTAGATATCTACAAAGAGTAGATATTTTTCTAAAACCATTTAGTGCTTCACATAATAAATACACAACGGCTGTAGCCTGTTTTAGGAGCTGTATGTGTGTGTGTGGTGTAGGTGTGTGTGGTACAGTGTGTGCATAGATGCAGCGGACAGACAGGTCTCTGTTGGTTTGGTGTCCTCTGCTTACTTTTAATACTTGTAATAAAACTTTTGGCCCGTAATTTATCTTCCTCATAGCGACCAGATAGCGGAGAGGGGGGGGGGGGGGGTTATATCCAGTCTCTGATAGTGTTACGTTATTATGAGAGTGCTCTGTTTCATTCTGAAATGGTATATATTTATATAAATATATACATATATATATATATATATATATATATATATATATATATTAGGGCTGTCAGTCGATTAAAATATTTAATCGCGATTAATCGCATGATTGTCCATAGTTGATCGCGATTAATCACAAATTAATCGCACATTTTGTATCTGTTCTAAATGTACCTTAGAGGAATATTTTTCAAGTTTTTTAATACTCTTATCAACATATGAGTGGACAAATATGCTTTATGCAAATGTTTATTATCATTTGAACAATGACAAATATTCTCATGAATATTAAACACAACAACCTGGAACCTCTCTCATTCAATAATACATTACAAATGGTGTGTGTGTGGGTGTGTGTTGTGTGTTGTGTGTGAGTGAGTGTGTGTCTGTGTGTGTGTGTGTGTGTGTGTGTGTGTGTGTGTGTGTGCGTTGGAGCTATGTGCAACTCAAGGCATATGCTCGAACGGGAGCTGCCTGGACGCTGCGATCATGTTGCGCCCACTATCCGTGCTGAGTGTGCTGACTTTTCGTACCATGTCCCGCTGTCTGGCTTCCTGCATAAAGTCAAGTGCTCGGCGCAGTTGTGGCGAAATGTCGCTCCTCTGTTTTCATTTAAACAGCTCCTTATATCCGTTAGCGCAGCTAGCTAGCACCAGATGCTAACAACAACAATGCACGTAAGGTCTCTCTCTCGCTCGCTCGGGCCACACATACACACACCCTCCCGGTCCTCCCGATAGCCAGTCGGTTGCCTGCCGGTGAGCGAGGAAGTGTGGTCTGCACAAGCGGGCGGCAGGAGCGGGGCTGTCAGCATCAGCTTGTAGATGGTATTTTAACTCGATGCGCTCTGAAACTACGGGGCGGCTGAGGAAAAAAAATGCGATGCGTTAATCGCGTTTAAAATAATCAGTGGCGTTAATTTTTTTTTGCGTTAACGCGTTATTAACGCGTTAAACTTGACAGCCCTAATATATATATATATATATATGTGTGTGGTTCCTCCACGGCTCCTCCGCGGATGCATTTCCGGGAACGGTGGAGGTGTTGCACAACGCAGGGCCGGACTTATCTCAGCCAATGACAGCTCTGCATGCATCCTCTGGATATTATTTTAGAAACTGCTTTTCATCGCGTCGCGATGTTTACAGTGAGAACAGCTGTGAGGTCCGTTGCAGAAAGCAGAGCAGTGTACAATATATATCACTCAGTATAACAGGCCTACATTACTCTCTTTATTTGCTGTAGTTTAGTAGATATCTACAAAGAAAGAGTCGATATTTTTCTAAGACCATTTAGTGCTTCGCATAATAAAATACACAACGGCTGTAGCCTGATTATGCTTTAGGGAGCTGTAAGTGTGTGTGGTAGGCAGTGTGTATGTGTGTGTGTGGTACAGTATGTAGGTGTGTGTTGAACAGTGCGTTAGATGCGGCGGACAGACGGGTCTCAGTTGGTTTGGGTCCTCTGCTTACTTTTAATACTTGTAAATACAACTTTTGGCCCGTAATTTCAATTCCCCATTTCAGCGACCAGAGAGGGGGGGGGGGATATATCCAGTCTCTGATTGTGTTACGTTATTATGAGAGTGCTCTCATACTTTAAATTGTATATATTTATATAAATATATTTGTGTGTGTCCGCATCTGTAGCCTGTTATTGTCTCATTATACTGCACTCTCAATGATTCAAAGTAAATATGTGGGGGAACAATGTTCAGCTGATGTAACAGAGATTAAAATACAGCGCTATGACAAAACACTCGACAGCTGATGCAGCTGTTGCCACGTAATAATGAACCGACGTCGCTTTAATATGACAGATCAGAGGAGAGGAGTTCTCATTTCTTTAAACGTCTGCTGCTTCCCCTCCTCTCTCCTCGGTTCCCCTCCTCGGTCCTCCGCTCGCATCTCCTGTGGGCGGGACTAAGTCTCGAGGAGGGAGTCGAGGAGGGGAAATGTAAGAATTGAGAAGCCTCGAGAGAGAGAACGAACAAGACTGATGGAAATCGGGAGGAAAGAAAGTTCATTTAAGTGGAGAAAGATATAAGAAGGTAAGTTTTGTTTTGTTTTTGATACATAGAGCGTCATATTTATATAGCTAGCGTTAGCGAAGAGAAGATAAAGTGAGGGAAGAACATTGTTTAAAAGAGATGACAAATCAAGTGCAGGCAAATAACCCGGGCCATAGTGAGTACAGCGGAAAAAGGACATTTGAATTCTTAGCAGTTTGTTTATATGTATGTATTTGTGTATAGATGTTGCAACTATACAGAGCTTTAGCAATTGCCAGCAACTATGGTCATGCTAATAAAGCTATTGAATTGAGAGAGAAAGAGAAGTGACAAAATGTGAAGAGGGACAAAGTAATGACAGGAGAGTAGTGTGCATTAGACATGCTCAAGAACAAATATAGAGAAGACATTCAAGGAGAGAAGAGAACACAGATTCCACGGTATAAACATGATGTATCTTTCTATTTATTTAGCTAACGACTATTTAGACTGTGTTTTTGATTGACTTGATTAAATGGATTTACTACATCAATGTATGTCTTTTCAGGCCGCCATGTTTTGTCCTTTCTGTGGCCAACATCTGGGGACAGTTCAAGTGTTCTGTGGCTCCAGTGGCAAACATGTACAGTTTTTTGGCAGAAGTTAAACACAACAGTAAGTTCACTTTTTTTTATTGTATCTTGTTTCAAATGCAAGAAACAAGGATTCAACACACTGCTCTGTTTAGAATGCTAATTGGCAGATGCAGTTATCAGCATGAAGGACACCTTTTTCATTGTCTGTTTATTGTGAAATATGTAGAAGCCATCATTACATTGGAGACCAATGCATGATTAAATACACAAAACAGCTTATATTATACATTCATAATTGTGGTATTAGTTCTATCTTTATAGAGAACATTATACATTTAGAATCAGATTTTGAGACAGTGGAGCGGCTTGGGAAAGTCACATCGCCATGGGGCACAAACAGTTGCTGACGTGATGTTTTCTTCATTCTCAGGCATTCCATAAGGAGGGTCAGGAAACTCACGCTTGCGACCACCAGTGTCCCCTCCATCCTCAGTGTGGTCCCTCAATCATCAGTGAACTTAACTGACCTCTCATGAGAGGAGGTCGAATGAGGCACCTTTGAAGCCGCGGATTGCTCCATCCCACACATTGGCTCTATTTATATTGAACCTGCTGCAAGATGTATTTGTTATTTTTACAAAATACAAAATACAATTAATGTAGTTTTGACAATACAAAGAATTCAAATGTTAAAAGGGTTAAAAGTATTTTCTCAAAAACAGTCTTTCCAGGCATAGGCGGCGTTTGACATTTGCGCTTGGGGGGGCAAACCTTTTTTACTGACATCAGTACACAGTCCCAACTATTGGGGTGGGTGCTACGGATACAGTAGCAATAAAGCCAGCATTCACCGCACTGTATGACTTTTCCACATACGAACATAACTCGTCCCGTCATGCACGCCTCATGCTCATATGGAAGGGGCGGTCTCTCCCCCCAACAACAGTGCATTACAGAACTGTAAAATTATCATAACTGTGCACATCTTATACTTATTTGATACTATATCCCTTGGTTACTTGAACACGCTACAATATTATTAACCAGTGTCCTACCTTAGTGCAGAAGTAGACGCCTTTTTTTTTACGTTCCGCATATATGTCGACTCCACTATCCCCTCAGGTGACAGCTGTGTGGTTATGTCGTCCTCAATGTGAAGAACCGCAAGTGAGGGAAATCTTGTTCCTCCCATCGTTGACCGCAGCCAGTTCCGAATTCTCCTCATTGCAGAAAAACTTCTCTCAGAGGTGGCAGAGTCAGTGCCAACGAGCATCTTGTATTGATTTGGATAGCTGTCCTTTTTAACAGTCTTTCGGGTTAGGTAATCGCCGAATATCCATTACTGCTAATTCTTGTAATACAATAGCTGAATCACTTGTATGCAAAAAAAAACGAGGGAAATGTGTCCTTAACCTCACACGTCACACACACACACACGTCACAACATGCGACTGCTCAAAAATGAATGATTTCAAACAAAACATGATATTATTCAGATTTGTATTGTAACAATAATTTTATTACATCTATTAAAATATTGACAGTTGTAGACGTGGTAATGCTGTAACCTATTTCAGCCACTAGGGGGGGCAGCGTTGTGGGCTACCTAGCGCCACTTGTTTTGATGTACGTTTTTGTTGATAACGTCGCGAGTTTGTATCTTTCAGTGTTGAGGTGGGCACCGTTAGATTCTGTGTCTCCTTGCGATCATAAACTATGTGTTGGATTTGCACCTAGGATAAGTAATAAGGGAGCTAGGAGTGATTATCGGTGCAGTAACGGCCCGTCCACACTACAGCTTCGACAGCTTCAAAAACGGTTTCCAACGCGTCTGCCCATTCACTTTGAATGGGGTGACGTCACGTTGCCTCGCTTTTTGCCGAACTGAATTGTGGGTAGCATAGCGGTCCGTCTCCAGCGTCAGAAGTTGAACATTGTTCAACTTCTGACGCCGGAGACGCCGGAGACGGACCGGAGTAGCCAGCGTCAGCCAATCAAATCCCGTTTCTGAAAATCTGACAGCTCAAGCCCTAGCCAATCAAACTGCGTCTAAGCTGGGAGAGATATCCCGCCGTTCATTTCTTTGTATGTCCGGGGCGGGACATTCATGTGATTGGCTGTTGGTCACGGTGCTCGAATAAAATCCCCAAGCTTCAGACACGCCCAGCTCCAAGCTTTTTTTGAAGCTGTAGTGTGGATGGGCCGTAATAGGTTAGCATTTTTCGCTCAGGGGTCATTTAGATGCTTCTTATGAGACTTGTGTTTTGTTTTAGTAAAATTGTTTTTTATTGTCCGTTAGCTGAGATTATTCCCGTTAATCTGGTATAACACATTAATAGGTTCTTAAATATTAAGATCCCCTGAGACCAGAGACGTGCACAGACATTTTTATTACATTACATTGCATTTAGCTGACGCTTTTATCCAAAGCGACTTACAATAAGTACATTCGACCAGGAAGACACAACCTTGAAGAAAACAGAATCATATAAGTACATCAGGTATCATAGAGCCAAACATTTCAAGTACTCAACTGGCTATAGATAAGCCAGTCCTTTATTAGTATATAAGTGCCTTGTTAGTAATTCTATCGCTCAAAGTGGAGTCGAAAGAGATGAGTTTTCAGTCTGCACCGGAAGATGTGCAGGCTTTCTGCCGTCCTGATGTCAATGGGGAGCTCATTCCACCATTTTGGAGCCAGGATAGCAAACCCACGTGTTTTGCTGATGGGAACTTGGGTCCCCCTCGCAGCGAGGGGTGCAGCGAGTCGTTTGGCTGATGCAGAGCGTAGTGCACGCGCTGGGGTGTACAGTTTAACCATGTCCTGGATGTAGGAAGGGCCAGATCCATTCGCAGCATGGTATGCAAGTACCAGTGTCTTGAAGTGGAGGGGCTATTGCTCTAAACTGGAAAAAGGCCCCCCCCCGATAAAAAACACAAGATCTTTTGAAAATTGTAACTTGTTTTTAATGTAAAAGAAACCAAACGATTATTACATCAACTAAATTGAACAGTAATTCACATCTCATAACAAAATAAGCTAAGGCGACTACTTGCATTCGGTGACTTGATTGTAAAAATGAAAACCAGGGACATTATTGGTTTTGCGGTCCATATCTCATTAAACATAATGTTAGTACCTATTAAAGACAACATGGGGACAATTCTGTTCTAATGTAGTTTGACCATTGTAACTGCGATGCAGTCCAGACATATGATACAATAGGGCTTCTAACAAATTACCTTAAATAAAGTCACTAATTAATTAAACCAGTTCAATACGCATTATTCTTATCTTATCATTCTTTATGAGTGCGGTAATGGTAGGTAATCTAATTACTTATTTATACAGTATTCCATAACTTAATAACAGAGATGGTCAAATGAAAGTAGAGACATGGCAGAAATCCTACAATTAAGCGGGACTTGAACTGTTCACCCGTGAGAGGGCGATCAAGAGAAGAGAGCGAGCGGCCCCGTTGAGGGAGTTTACAGATGAAAAGACACAGAAAGACAGAAGCCAAAAACAACAAGCAGGCTATATTTAGGTGTTTTTTTGTAAATAACCGCCGGTATCAAGAGGAAGTAAAGTCCCCTGGTTTGTCCCTTATACCCTAACTGCCATGAGAGAACTCAAATCAAGTTTCCGAAATCCGACACTGAGGTGGTCTTAACGCACCGGCAGATGACAGCGCTGACAAAGTGTGTTTCCCGCAGCGAGACGCTACAATACTGATTGTGGGCTTATCATGTTGATTCGGCCACAACAGAAAAAAGAAAAACAAACTCTAGCTCTCTCCAGAGGGGCAGGTCAGCCAAAAAGGTCAAACGGGACGTTGCCTGGGCAACATTAGCCCGGGCAACATTAGCCCGGGCAACATTAGCCCGTACCTGTGCACGTCCCTGCCTGAGACACAGTGTCGTGAAAAAAATAAATAAATAAGTACCCGCGCGGGGACCTTGGGGTTTAACAGGTTCAAGTATAAAGGTGTTTTAACGCTCATCAAACTTAGCAGACTTGTGGTAAAAAATATTTGTATCACTCATTGAATATAGCAGGAAAGAAATGAAGAGTGCAGAATCGCTGTATGGTTTAAATCTCCTTAGTTACAATGTTGTCCATTTTAGACAAAGGCTTATTATATTTACAGCCCTAATAACATTAGTGTTCTGGGCTCAATATGTGTCTTGGCTGTTTTTCGTTGTGATCGCTAAATTCACCTTGTTCAAACACTGACCCAGATCGCTGGATCGCTAGAAACACCGCTGTCATCAGGCTGGCAAGGGCTGTTCCATGCTCTGCTCAACCTCCCGCCTTCCCAACGGACTCAGTAGCGCCCCTGCTGCCGTGGAGCATGTGCCGGCCCCTGCAGAATATTACTGCCAAAAGTCACGTGAGTGAGTCACGTGACTTTGGCAGTAATATTCCGCCGTGAGAAGAAAAGGTTTCTACTTGTAAAAAAAGTGTTGTAGCTGGGTCATTCTACAGAAAAGGTGGGAAGTATTTGTCACTTACTTTTGCAGACACCAAAATACATGGCGTTGACCTAATACTCACATTCATTATATATGTTGAATAAATAGAGATTGTCTTTGCAATGGTACTAAATAAAAAAATGAAAAAATTGTTTTATACATAAATTGCAATTTATTTAAAATACCAAGTTCAAGGAACTGCCTTGTCACTTTGATCATACATGGAAGTGGAGCCTATAGTTTTCATTTAAAATATTTTTTTTTCAATAAATAAATCTCATTCATATTTACATAACATTACAAGCATTAAATATAACACTGAAATGGTAAAAATTATTATTAATAATATCAAATAAATGTCAGTCACCCAAAATTACGTCATTGGTGTTACTGCGACACAAAACGCTTTTATTTTGAAATAATGTACTGTCTCTGAAGTGCCTCCTGTAACAAGAGATCATTTGAGGCAGTGGACAAAGACATAAGTCTGATACTTCTTACTTTGTTTGTTAAAGGTGTCATTTTATCTTCAAATTGTACGTGCGTCTTTCAAGTCTGTCATTAGTGTTACTCATTGCATAGCCCTAGCTAGGAGTGAACATTTGAATGGGAAAATGTATTGTATTGAAGAGTTAAACGATTTTGATATTGACTGAAGCCATATTTGGTCTGACACATTGCAGCCATTTTGTTAAAATGGTAGTGTTTTCTCCAAATTGTCACTGGTGTTACTCTTCCTCCTGGTAACACGTAACACCAGTGACATTCCTATGTAAATAAGCTTTGTATAATGTATCCAAAATAAAAATAATAAAAATACTTTAAGCTCTACTTGTTGTGGATTCATCAAGTTAAGAGTTACTATTTAACAAGTTTTAGATGTGTTTAGAAGGAATATATTTCAGCAGATTTGTATCACCCAGATTCCACCTTTTCTGTAGAATGACTCAGTTGTAAAAACAAGTTTTGTACTTTTAAAAAAGTGTTGTGTACTTGTAAAACCTATGCTGAATTTGTCTCTGAAACATGATTTATTAGAAAAAAATGTTATGTGTTTATTTGATAGATACGTTTTTCTTTGCAAAACTAAATGCATTCGTTTGTAGATGGTGTTTTGTATTTGCAACACATTGTGTTTGTTAGTGAATCATGAGGCATTTGTAAAACCTGTTTTGTTTGTTTGTGGAGTTATGGCAGGAAATGAGCTCCATAGACTCATTTTACTGTTTTTTACAAAAGCAAGATGGAAGTGGAGGGAGGAATGGATGGAGGGATACAGTAAAGCATAAACAGAGGAAACTGAACAAAAATGATTGATTGCATATTGTTTTGAATTTCACTATACTGACGAAATGATGCGACAAAACACAGCGCAGTCTTCCTGCCCTGTGTTGTTTGGGTGTGAAACTGCAACACATTCATCAGACAAAAAGTTGAAGTCGGACGATTCTATCTGTATGAAGTCAGATGGTCTACCACTTTGGTCCAGTATGAAACATCCCCAAGTATAGAGCTATATCAAGGTCATACGTTTTTATCATTCAAAAAAATACTATTTATTTGAAAGTTCAAGTTTTATCCTGAACTTTGAAAAATACAATGATGTATTCAAAATAAAAATAAGTATTTGAAATAATTGTTCAGGTTTAATATTATTTTTGTTGGTCGAACGCACTTATTGTAAGTCGCTTTGGATAAAAGCGTCAGCTAAATGCAATGTAATGTAATGTAATGCTAGAATGTGAAAATACATAACCGCAACGAGCCAGCGGGTTGTTCTGGTGGACCTGATGCCATCCCCCGCTGTCTCACGGAGAGATACCACAGGTCCTTCCTTCCTGCAGCGGTAAGACTATAACCACCATAGCCCAAGTAGACCCCCCCCCCATGGAAATTGTTCCAAGAGCGATGCAGAAGGTTCACAACTAGTTAACATTTTCTACATGTTGCAACATGTTAATCAGAGAATAACATCACATGATAACATCGTTGTAACAGCTGGTTGGTGATGTGAACTTAGAAAAACTCAAGGCAAGGCAGGACAAACAGAACATAATTCCACTACAGCGCCATCATTTAAAGGCCACTGAACACGTTTTTACTATTTGTAGAGTTGGGAGTGGGCTGTCCTAGAACCTCGATTTGATAAACACTTGCTGCCCAACTAAACTTTAAGGTCAATGCTTACCTGAACTATCTCATGCAACACAGTCAAGCGGAATGGTTGGCGTATCATATGCATGAGAAGTAGGACGTCTGGTATGAATTGCACGCTTTTCCTTCCATGTTCTTTTTACTAAGTAGATCTATAAAAAAAAGAAAAAGAGAGACAGAAAGATTTGAAGTTAATGAAAAGTAGAAAAAAGTATGCTGTGCTGATGCTGTGAATGTAATAGAATAAGCTAATACCATGTGAATAAACATTGTATTAAAGATGACAAGGATGAAGTGCCAAACCGCTTTAATCCGCTTTACCTAGCCAAGACAAGCTGCTGGGTTTCAGATGCGCACACACAGACACACATATGTTTTTGGTCTGTTGCTGTATTCTCAAGACGTAAGATTTAAGATTCATCTTTAAAGGTGTTTCCGCTGATAAACACGCGTGACACACACCTGAAAGAGATTCACCCACACACACACACACACCCACAAACACACACACACACCACAACACAACACACACACACGTGCTTACACACACAGTATCTTACCCTGTCACAAACTCACACGTCGCTGTGTGACTCAGCTGTGTCACTTTCACAGTTGAGAGGGAAAGAGCGAGGAGTGCAGAACTAAAGCTCGGCTGTCAGGTTTATTTCTGTCTCAGACTCTCGCCCGTGCCACGCTGCAGCTTCATGCTCTGATCTGCTGCTGTCCCACTTCCTCTACAAACCTGCATGATGGCAAAAATAGAAATAAAGAAAAAGTAGAAAATAACCCGCTGACTGCTGCAGTTTTTAGGTAAATCCACCGGACATCTACACAGCCTAAAATAATACAGTTAGCATTAACTTTGTCAATCAATGAATCAAAATGCATTTATATCAATCACACAACAATGCAACATGCAATACAAACCCTGCTTCCCAGTCCATAGATAGAGCAACACATGATTAGGTGATTAATAAAAATATGCATAATGAGCAGCTGGGCTCTCATTAATAAAAAGAAAGACCACCGATGGTGATAAGGATCCTGACGCAAAGCTTATTACACGACTAATACTAAACAGTGTTGGGTGTAACGTTGCAAAAGTAACGGAGTTACAGTAATTGTTAGAGAATAATTCTTCCTTACTCCTAAGATATTTAACCTTATTGCCTGTTGACGTTAATAACACTGTTTGTGACGCCAGCTTTAAGGAATGTGCTCCAGCACTTAGTGTCAAGTTTTATGGCCTGATAGGGAGTTTACGACTGTGGGAACACTGGCTTTCTAAGCTCCAGAGATGGGAGAGACATCTCCTGTAGCTCCACAGATGTTTACGCCTCCCCCATATGCTGATTAACTCTCTCTAAACTAGTTAAAAGGTCTATCGAGAGATAGGCTGGGCAGAATTGACATGACAACCCAGCCGTGCAGTCAGAACCTTTTGCTGCTGTGACTTGTGATGTGAATCCTCCGGCCGATACTTGTAATAAACTATCAGTGTTTGACATCAAGGCTCCAACTCTCCTCGTGTCTCTCTGAGTCCTGACTCTCCATTGCTGCAGAAGTTTCCCTTACAGAATGTACTAACATAGCGAAACATTCCGACACCAGAGACTAATTGTGCGGGTAGATTAATAAACCTGATGTGTTTACCCTTCAGGCCTGATGTGTGCACCCTCTATTCAAAAAGAGAACGGAGCGAAAAATACAAACCCAAATTGTGTCAGGTGCGCGTGACCTACTCCGCTGCGCGTGCATCATTTCCAAAGTGCTTCCACAGCAGTGACACACATCTGTGGATAATCATTTATACGAAAATGGTTAAATCAACCATCACTAAACGCCAGCACACACTGCATCTACTGCAGACAGTAGCAACAGGTCAGATGGGGACATCACGTCTCCCAAAACTACGCAGCCCCTCTGCGGCCCGCAGGTGCCAGGATACCACGGCAAAACAGAGCCTGTCCAGGTATATCTAAACAAGTACCCGCCTGTACAGTGGGGTTAGGCGGCCATTTTGCAGCTCGTGGTATACAAATAGACAATGGAATATTCGTGTGAAAATATTGCCATATTCTGCCATGCCCGTAGAAATGTTGTGTCAAAAATAATGCATACAATAGCACAGATGCCTTCATCACGAATGGCTACAAAATATCTCATATCCCAAGCTTATCAACGAGCTGATGTTGCAGCTGAAATGTTCTCCAGGTCACAAAGTCAACCTCACATGATGATGTGATCCAGTTTTCAAGCACAGTAACTATTCTCTTCCCAGAGTATATGATGGGACCAAAGTGATGATTTAGTACATGGTTTTAATAATACTTTGCTTTTCAATGTTTGCCATTTCAAACCATGAGCTGGTTCAAATAATATGTGCCTTGATTTACAATATGTTCTCATTTGTTTTATCATTACAGTTTTGAAGCTTTTGTGCTTTTCTTTGCCATAGTCCACTTTGGACTATATGAAATATTTCAGGATTGCACTTTAACTCACTTGAAATGTTCTCACTTGCTTGGTTTCAAAACATAACAAATGCCATAATCTGTTCATTGGGGACCATCAATGCTATTTTTCATTGCTGTTGCCGGCCATATTGCTCATCTAAACCTGCTACTGCTGCGCCCCCTAATCTCAGATGCACCCTGAGTCATTTTGTTCTGGAACCGGGCCTGTACATGGCCATATACTAAACAAACTACAGAGCCCATTCCGTGTCCTGTTATTGTTTACTTCCTGTCTGCCTTCTTCTGGTGATTTTATCTGACGTCCAGCGCTCCGTCTTTAACCTCTCAGGGGTAGACATTAAGGGTAAAAAGCCACTGGCCCTCCGGGCCGGTGGAATTGTATTGTCACTGGCCCCACCATTGTAACCACTGGCCCGGAGCATTAATCCAAAAAAAAAAATCTAGACTAATAATGAAGAAAATTAACACATTTGTTGCTATAGTAATTTATGCACTTACTACTTGTACTACAACATTTGAACAATCAGTTCTTCCTCATTTTCCTCAATTGTTCATATTTGGTTTATTAAAATAATGATATTGTGGTCATTGTTAAAAATGTCTGCTATTATGAGTATTATTATTTGTATAATGCGCTTTCTGCCTTCCTGTCATTAGGAGTTAGACATGTAATGGCTATAGATTAGATTAGATCCTTCATTATCCTAAACTGCTGGGACCTCTAGCCAATACCTTTATATGTTTTGCTCTTCACTTGCTTGTCAGCATAGGTCGGCATTGATGTACAGAGCCGACAGAAGACCTTGTTTATATTGGCATCATCATGAGAGGTGCTGTGACGTGTCCAAAAACCAGGAAGTAAGCTGCTGATTCCCTCCACAAAAAGTAATGGGATTTCTCCACAGGGTTTTGGAAAATAGCTGGAAATAAGGTCTGTGGAAAACAAACCTGTTTGATAAATGCACGTTTTGTTCTGCCGGATAATCTCCACATGTCTACCCTACTTTTATAATTTTCGAATCATAAATCTAATCGATAGATTATAAAAGGGTTTTAGGACGCGTCACTGCACCACTAGAAGCCAACTCCATCGATCAAGCTGAAACTTTCTCTCCTTCTTATTCTCATGCTCCCTGTCACTCTCCTTTAACTCCTCCGGTGACTTTCTTTTATTTGAAAATTGTTTTTTGGCCGGCGCTTGGCCGGTTACCGCTGGTATTAAAAACATTTTGGCGAATGGTTAGGTGGCGCGATAGTCTGTCGTGAAGGAGCGCGCTCACGGGAGCCTGCTCGCGCTGCGCTCCGCAGCAAACAGCTGTTTGCTTTTTCTCACAACAACGACAAGCGACTCACGAAACGCTATGTTGTAGCGTTAATAAACGAAACAATTTACAAAATTGCTTGTCAAAATACCAATACCACAGGAAACATTTTTTTTTAAACAATATTTGTAGTGGCCCGAGCGGGCAAGTGGAAAGTACGTTATGCTGGCCCGGGGTGTATAAATAGTGCTTCCGGGCCAGCGGGCCAATTATAATGTCGAGCCCTGCCTCTTTTCCTTTCGCTTTCTTGATCCTCCGTAGCAACCTTCATTATAGTCATTGACAGTGGTCTGTACTGTATTAACAACGTGTCACATGTTAAGAATTTACAATCAGAATCGAGTATTCAACTAAGCCGTGTAATACAAGTTGTTAGTAGCCTTAAGGGCCTACACAGTTACATGGGTGTCGCAGCCATTATGTGGCTGCGACTCCCCACTTTTTCCCCCCACTTTTTCAAATGATTAGTTTAGACCCCCCAACTTTTACCATGCGGAAAGTCCGTGAATCGGTCTGTCCACTCGCCGCACTCTGTAGAGCGCTGTGTCAGTGCTCACTATCAAATCCATTCAACTTGCTTATTGAGAGAATGCCCAAATCAATGAAACTCCGTACCATGTTTTCACTGCTACTTTGTACCAAGGCAGATTCTCCCATAGCGCGCGCATGTTCAAGGAGTGTTGTCATAGTTGGACAGCTCAGGGGCCTCATTTATAACGCCGTGCTTAGGATTCACGTGGGAAGGTTGCTTACGTAGTAGAAATCCAAAAAATAGGTACAGAAATGTTCCGACATTTTCCGATTCACCAAACATTGCGTACCGGCGAGGAAAGTGCGTACAGCACTTCCTACGCCGGTTTCCCTTTATAAATCACAATCGACTCGAAATGGCGGTGCAGCTTTTGCGGACTTCACATAACGCCCATATTGCCTATAAATAGTCAAAAGAAACGCCCATTCATTCATTTTGACTGACTGCATGAAGAAGATCGCAGGAAATGATGACAGAACAGCTAAAAAAGACATATCACACCGTTGTCAGTTTATTTTGGGGAGGTCGAGATAAATCATATGTTTGGTGGATGCAGTTTGAACCAGAGTAGCAGCATGGAGGTCGGATCGTCACCAAAATAATAAATAAGTGGTCCGAAAAAGGTTAATGACAAAAAAAAATACACATGGCCTAACCTTCCTCAGGCAGTGTGTTTTTGTACGGGGACAGGAGACACCCCCTTGATGAGAAACTGTAAGAAGTGAGCTCTGCGCCGATCCTATAGGAGTGTGCTTTAAAAGAGGGAAAACTCAAAACAGCCAGGATGAAGGTTAAACAATAATCTGTTTTAATGATAAACGGTAATAATACAATACACTTTCAAAGGGGTGGGGCGGGCCCCCACTCCCTGCTCTGGTTCTGATGCCGGGAGATCCTTTCATCTGGACGGCAGGAGAAAAAGAGAAAGAACTAAAAAATAGAATAGCTTATATGCAGAAAATAAACCCAGGAGGAGCTGTGGTCAGTTTCTCATTGGGAGATTCAAAAAAGATGTCTTCTCTTAGCGAATCAGCGCGTGCCAGCGGGGGTGATAAACTATTGTCTCTGAGCTGATAATAAAAAACATCTGGTGTCTGTTATCTCCTTTTCCTGCATAGATTTTCACACCCCCTTGCTCATTCCAGAGACTTGTTCACAAAGATATACTTATTAATACTCTCATATTTCCAGCTTTTGTTTACACACTGCTATTACTAATACAAAGTAATTAAACACATATATACCATTCAAGATATGTAGACTTCCCTGAAACATGACATACTGGAGACCTTAAGCAGAAGAACTCTCATCCACCCGCCTGCTTAACTTCCCCTCCCCCAGAGTAATAAAACCTGTTTAGCACCCAGGCACCCAGGAATGTTTAAAGCAAGTTTAGTCCTCACATTTATGAAAGGATAAAACAGAGAAATCAATACAAAACACAAACACAGGTATTGTTTGAACAGTATTCACTTAACTGCTACTATTGATAATTACCAGAGAAGCTCCAGGGCCTCTTTCAATATCTGGAAATTGCAACAAGACTTTCTGCCATTTCTAATGTAACACTCTTCCCAAATATCAGATTATAATAATCTTCAGAACGCGCTCCAAGGTGTGGTTAAACTTTACCCGTCTCGATGTGGACAATGCTCGTTACCAAAAGTGCAATAAGAGTTGTTTAGCATGTAAGGGCGCACGAGCAATTTGTCTAAACATTTAGCAAAAGTGCTCCACATCCAGACAGAGGAATGCACCGGGTTCGACTGTCTTTCTAGTAGCTCTGTTGCCCCATCCACAAGTAACGTTTCCACGTCAGGTATTATGTGTGCTAGCAGCAACACACAGAGTTAACTACATTATACAAACATGGGTTAATGATTAGAGGTAACTGAGTTATTTAGTTTGTTAAAGTTTCAGCTATTCTGTTTACAGTTCTGTCATCAGATTATTTAATACCATTTGTTAAAACGTTGTTGATTATTTAATATGTTTTACATTGTTGTTTCTTTTGATGTGAAATATTATGTATTTAATTTAAATAAAAAGCAATGTTAGTATTGTTCACAATTTGTTTAGTTTACCTTTTTTTTTCTCCAAAGAACCAATAAGAGTAGGCCTACCGTTAAAAGACCGGACCGATAAGCGGTATCGATAAAAGTAGTAGTACCGTTAAAACCTTAACGATACCCATCCCTAGGTTTCATGTATTCAAAATGGCATTTAAAGGGTTGAAATCCTGAAAATTATTACATTTTTGGTATTTTTTATTTGGGCGGAAATTGCTTTAAAGATTGAACCCAAAAAAGTTGTGAAAAAAACCTTTTAATATAATGTTTTTATCAAAGTCTTTTGCAGTGGAAATTTTTGTCTCGAATGACTAATTTGCGTAGTCCAATCGAATGATACCGGAGGGTTAAAATGATCTTTTGAATAATATAAACAATATAAAGGTGTGCCAAGTAGTTTATTTTTAATTAAAATGTAAATGAGGTGAGATAGTGTAAGTACGATTATCGATACATGTAAATTGTTCCAAGTTATTGTAAGGGAACGTCATTTTGATTGTCTATTCTAGTTCAGTGTTTGTCTATTCATCTACACCTGATATTAACATGTGTCTTGTCTCCGGATATATAATAATGACATCCGCCACAGGATTTTGGCATTAAAGAGCATTTTCATATCCTCCATTGTGCCTGCATTTTGATCGGCTCTCATATGCAAATGACTTAGTAGGATAGAGGACTTAAAGAGGCCATATTATGCTTTCTGGGATTTTCTCTTTCCTGTAGTGTGTTATATCGGGGGGGGGGGGTTTCTGCAAAGGCTAAAATCCCAAAGTCCATAACATAATGACATCACTATAACACAATGGTTGTATTGGCTACATTATACGTGATATGCTAAGGGCCGGGACATTTCTAAGTGGTTGACCAATCACAACAGAGTCGGCCAGCTAACCAATCAGAGCAGACTGGGCTCTGGTTTCAGACAGAGGGTGAAAAGAGGTCTGCAGCACAGGCAGTATGAGAGAAATATAGACCTTTTTGAACATGGAAACATGTCACCGTGGAGACACTAAATACAATATGAACCTGAAGATGAGCATGAGATCCTTTTATAAAAACAAACTAGCAGAAAGCAGTGGAGCGAGGTGACCATTCAACTGGCTTTCAACATGACATGTTATATGTTGCTTAATGAAATGTGCCAATCTGAAGTTACTCTTTAGATCAATTTACAACTGCAATTGATGTCATTCACACTCGTGGCCTTCTTTGTGTCTGTGACACAGAAACATGACCTCCCTATTAATAATCTCTCCAGCAGAGCTTCTGATTGGCTCACTTGTTTTTCCATCACAACAACAGAACTATTTTAAGTGCTGAAGAAATAGGGAGATGTTGGCAGTGATTCAGGAACCAGGTACAAATGTAAGATTTTTGGCTTTCGAATACCAACACCAAACTACCGATTCAACCATATGTTGTTTTATTTGAGGCACAGTATGCCGAATTAATCACTTTATTGTAAATGTAACAATACATAATTGTACTATTTGAATATTGAATAAACAGTTTCTATTATGCAATAATAACTTTAATGTGAAATACATGCATTTATAATACCTGAAGACCTTCATATTTTCACCAACCTTTAAAATGCTGCTTTTTGTAACCATGGTTGTGTACTTATTTGTCTTTATTTCTTTACTAATATGTGCTTAACTCTATACTGTATGTAATATGATAACTGGGACTAATAAAGGATTTCTGATTCTGAAATATGTATTATCTATTTTTAAGACTTTTATTTGCTTTATTTTATATCGTTATAAACTATATATGTTTTACTTTTTATTTAGTGATTTTACATTTTATTTTAAGAGGATGAACATGCAGACCATTAAACACACATTGACACAATAGCATCTGAGGACGTGTTTACACCATTAATGAAATCCATAGATTGATTTCCCTTCTAAAATAGAATTTTAAGATTTATCTTCCATGCAACAATCTAAAAATACACTTCGACAGGAGTGGGGGAGGACGAGCCAGAAGATAAAAGTTGAATATGCAGTGAGAATAGAAGAGAATAATGAATGGCTGAGTGTGAGTGATGAATACCTGTGCGGTCGGCCTGAGCCCAGAATAGCCCCGCGTCGTTAAAATGCCATCCGGCCCTTCACATTACAGCATGACTGACACACTGATTTATACACATTCAATTATGGATGAAGCCAGAGTCAATGGAGCAGACTGAGACGCACATGAATTTACACATGCACATGTATGGGAACACCCAAAATACAGTCACACACACATACACACACACACACACGCACACACGCACACACACTCGCACACACACACCACACCAACACACACACACACACACACACACACACACCACACACACACCACTACCACTTTGAGATGAGCTCATTTAAAGGAGGGTGCTATTTCTGCAGGATCTAATTTAACAAACCAGCTGAGGAGGAGATGAGGACTGCAGGGAGATTACGATCCATTAACATCTACTTATCATTATTCATTTTAAATGGGAAAAAATCGATAATAACATGCCCTTTGATAATGAGCATCCAATAACAGAGACACATGATGTAAACAGGGGAATACAACGTCCCATGTACCGTGCGAGCATGTTATGACATTTCTATAAATCATCTTATTTATTGTTTACTCATTTGTTGAGCCAGACCACTGCTCTGACGACTTCTTAAAGCACTTTGAGATTTTAACAGTGTGAGGGCACAAAGGCCATGGTGGGCGTAGGACGTACAATTATTTTCGGGGCCTCACGGCCAGACCGAGGGACGGCCGTGAAATTCCTACCCTGCATGTGAGAGATGCTAACAATGAGTGATTTAACTCAAATACAATTGGCAGTTTTTTTCTTACATTTTTTTCTTACTCAAAATTATTATCAGAATAATTTGCCATGTGGCCAAAAAAAAACATGACTCCAATCAATACAAATGTTTCTCTGCTACTGCCGGATGTGTACATTGAAAACCAAAAATCAAATGTGTTGGCAGATCAGTCATTCCGTTTTGTAATAGTGACATGTAACAAGTTATATTCATCTCCTTTTAAAGATGTCTTAAGCTACACTGCATTCAAATGTTTTGTGTGTGTGTGTGTGTGTGTGTGTGAGAGTGGAGGGCTTGTCAGTGGGTCAGCAGCTCATCTCTAAAGGCCCTGACACACCAAACTGACACCAAAGAACACGTCCCGACGGACCCGACTGTTGTGTCCGCCTCACGTCTCCTGCGTCTTGACCAAAAAGTCGCAAAGACTTCAGCCGACGGCCAAGTAGCAACGTACGCACTGCGCATGCGTTTGTCGCAATAACTCTCCTTACCAGCAGGTGGCGGTATTTTGTATTCGTCATTCAAAAGAGGCAACCGGATGACAGACTGCTTGACAAACAACAAATAGCTACATGCTACAGCCCGAGCCAAGCAACTCAGGGATGAACTATGCCAATATTTTAACAGTATCATACATGCCCACCTTTCCAAATCCAAAAGAGGTAAGTTTGCGTACAAGCTTTCAGATTGCTGGAGTTCACTAAACAGAGACATTAACGACATGTTTGGGTGTTGAAAATGTCAGAAAAAGTGAAAGAATGGGAGATAAATATCCCAAATCTCAAAATTGTATTATATTTTTTGTGTGTTTGTGGTCCTCTTTCAGTTGAGACACTGTAGGATGCTTCCGGAAAAGACCAAACACTGGATGTCTTTCAGTCGCCAACATGTGTTTTTGAAACACTGATTTTAACGGGGAAACCCTGCAGGACTCAAATGCCTCGTCTCTGTTCCCTTAAACTCATTTGGGAGTGATTACCCATCAGCCCCGGGGTAACGCTGCCTTTCCTCTGCTCGTTGTTTCTCTTTCAGAAACGCAGAGACTGTATGATGGATCACAGACACGCTGCAAACGGTGTCTGCCAAAAGTCCAGTCCAGTGTCTATGTAGTGTCATTTTTATTTGTTATAGTTTGGGAAGATTGAAAATCGGTCGGGAAAGCCAGCTAGATCGGTAGGCGGTAGAAACATAGTCAAAAGCGGTAGACTACCGCCCAAATCGGTAGGGTTGGCAGGTATGCAGTATCAGTGCAGTGCCTTTTCAGTGGGGCAAGATATAGCAAATATGTGTGCCTATCCTGCTACTTGTGTTTATTCTTTTAACCACACAGCGCTAAGAAAAATGTAAATGTGCCTACATCACTGTCAGTTGCAGCCCTAGCATTATTAACTATAACAGAATATTTTTAAAACATTTTAAAAATGACCATCTTGAACAGCTACAGCATTAAAACATTCTAGGCAGATTGTGGACAGTAACAAATTACATTTACTTAAGTACTGTAGGGTTGTTGGTTGTTCCTAGAGTCTCTAAAAGTACAATGGGAGCCAGAGCCTTTTCTTATCAAGCTCCACATTTGTGGAATCAGCTTCCAGTTTGTGTTCGGGGCGGCAGACACCCTATCCGTTTTTAAGAGTGCGCTTAAGACCTTCCTTTTTGATAAAGCTTATAGTTAGTTTTGCTGATATCGGCTTAGTTTGTCGGAGGACATCTTACTTCTTCCTTCTCTCTGTCTATACCTGTGTACTCCCATGTTCCGATTAACCCAGCTTCCCCAAATTTCTTTCTTTTTGGTGTCTATATACGCTGGGATCCGGAGTCATGGATGATCCTGCGGTCCTGTGTCCTGCATCGCGAGCCCTGGATCTTGAGTCGTGGCTGTGGTCCTGGATCATAGGTCCTGGATGGATATCCTCGTGGATTCATCTTCCCATTATACACACATGCATTTCCAAACATTTGGACTACCTATGTTGCAAATGTATTATCTGTTCAATGTACACACGCCATCTATTGCACGTCTGTCCGTCCTGGGAGAGGGATCCCTCCTCTGTTGCTCTCCCTGAGGTTTCTCTTCTTCTCCCATTTTTTCCTTTAAACTGTGGGTTTTCCTCCGGAAGTTTTTCCTTGTACGATGTGAGGGTCTAAGGACAGAGGGTGTCGTATTGTCATAACTGATATTCTGTACACACTGTGAAGTCCACTGAGACAAATGTAACATTTGTGATATTGGGATATATAAATAAACATTGATTGATTGATTGATTAACACCTCAGGCCGATGGGAATTTCACAAGTTTTGCAAAACCATTACAAAGTCCTGTGCAAAGGGATTATTTTAAGTGACTACAGTATGGTGCTGTGTGACGGTTATTTTGTGGGCCAAAGGTTATCCTGACTGGTATATTTTCTGGCTCTCCATCCAGAAACTGTTATTTAACTCTACCCAAGTGGTGGCGCGATTGAAAACGCCATCAAAGTCAATAGGATTCATCCTCTGGGATCATGAATGTCTGTACACATTTTAGAACAATCCATCCAATAGAGTGGTGCACTGATGACATATTTTTTGTAGGCTGGCCAGGAAGTTAGCATCGCAAGGGATCTCTCGACAAAATGTTGGTATATGGCAGACAATGAAGTTGTGGCAAAACAAGGTTTACGATTCTTAACACATTTGTTCAGCAAATGGATAATCTCCACACATGAAGTCAGTAGTAGAAGTAAAAAGCTAATGTAATGCGATAAGCAAACTACATCACAGTCGCGTGGCTGCGCATCACCATTGCTAAGCTAAAGCCATCTTGAGTCAGCGTGATTATGTCAAAACGAAAAATCTCTTCAGCTTGTGTTAACCACAGATCTTATTCAGGCTTCTAACCATAAACACGTTAAAAAAAAACATTGTCTTCAAGACAAAGGAACGAGACCACTATAGTTGTTGACCAAAGGTTGTGCACTTCTATTGCCATCCACAATGCCAAAGTTGTGCACTTCTATTGCCATCCACAATGCCAAAGTTGTGCACTTCTATTGCCATCCACAATGCCAAAGTTGTCTAAAAAACACCCTTACTTCTCATCTGACAACAGCAATATATCAAACAAACAAATTACAGAAGCACTATTTTTCATTGATGTTAACAAAGTCATCATTTATCTCAGAGCTTGTTAATGTAGCCCATCTTGCAACTAAACAATGAGACAACCCTGATCCAGAAGACCTGATCTCTGACATGAGTTCCTCATTATAACTGAGAGATGGTAACCAATAAGCACCACCAACAAAAAAGAGGCTTCACATCACCGTGGTGGCTGCACATGATGAATATATTAAAAGCAGATTTGACAGCAGCAATATTTTTCTGTGCAGTGGAGCTTGTTGCATAATGAAGGGGTAATTTATTACAACAGCTTGAGCAGTTTTTCTACTATCCGCCATGCGTGTAATTAGCATATTTGTGGTAAAAGTGTTGTATACTGTGAGCCACAGCAGACATTTTCAATGTGCAAATATCCTGCATTATAGGCCAACACATTTAAATTAAAGGGAAAGGTAGGCCGCAGCTGTGGGAAGACGATGAGTCAGCCTTCTTTCTTGCTTTTTACCAATTTCTGTCAGCTTTTCAAAGAAAATGCAATGGTAAGATGTTTTGAATTGAACTAACATTGAAATATAGTAGATGCTTTTGTGGTGCAGTGTCAGGGAAATGTATTCAATCCATATATTCCACATAGTGGAAAGGAAGTGGAGCTAAGGGCATTATCTGCTCCATCACCATATTAGCGCCATTATCTAATGGACTCGGATATAACTGCACTGCTGCCAAAACTCTGTGTGTCATTAAATATCTTCCGCCATTACACTTTTTGGGTTGATTATCACAATGGAAGAAGGGAAGAAACTAGAGAATGCAATTCCTGAAGAAATTGCTAGTGGGAATGCTTTATGTTGAAAAGCTGACGCTGAACTGCTATGCTGAAATGTAATGTGTAAGAAGAAAGTGAAGAATTTAGATTGAAATGATACATGAACACTGGGGGCTTGAATGTGATAAGAGAAGAAAAGAAAGTAAAAAAGCTTGGAAAAGCAGCAGAATATTTGAACTGCAATCTTTGAACTAACTTGATGGCGAATGATCTGTCGCCATGGCAACGGTATTTGATGAGACCCCATAATACGCTTAGATGTGTTGATGGCTGCATCGTTACCAGACCTGTGAAGTTTTGGGCCGTTGGAGCATTTTCACTGAAGTTATGAGAAAATCGTGTTTCATGGCGAGCATTGTGTTGCCATGGCAACGGTACTTGAAGAAATCTGAAAACTGTCATGTCAATGTCTTCACGGCTGGACTGTTAGCACACGTGTGAAGTTTGAGCACTTTTTTACCATTTTCATAGGAGTTATAGCAATATCGTGTTTTATGGCGAGGGATGAGTTGCTATGGCAACAGCTTTTGAGGAAAACTCAATAATCTTCCCTAACTGATTTATATATATATATATATATATATATATATATATATATATATATTAATAATAAAAAAAAACGGAATTAGAACACAGATGTTCTATTGTCAACCATGATTAACATGTATCTCGACCTTGTCATGTTTTTTTTAAATTTTTTATGTGTGCTGTGTTTTCAACCATCTGTTTGTTTATTATTTAAAAATATTTTTGTACAATTAATCTTGTCTTATTCTGTAGGGGGTGGCGGGGGGGGTTAACAAAAAAAAAAATCTGCCTTCAGCCTCAGCATATCAAACACCTCCCCCAACACTCCTGGTTCCAGTTTGACGTGCTGCATCCTCCTCTGAATGGTCCTGATGTCAGGCAGAGGCATGTTCATGGCTTGGAGGGTTTTATATCCTGTAGTGCCACAACAGAACCTTAGTTGTATTGCTTTTTTCACGGTTTCTTTCCCCCACCGTATCCCACCTTTTTTGATTACCCAAGTGCTCTAATTTGGTCTGTGTTGAAGATTTTTTTACACTTTAGATTAATCAAATCGTGTTTTTTTTGTAATGGTTTTCTGGTTTACCAGAGTCCTCTCTGCTCTCTTTCTTAGTAATCTCTCCCTTCTCAGTTGCCTCATTAGATCCTCCACGTGAGCCGTGAGCTGTTGGAACAGCATCTGGCCTCAACCTCAAATTTCCTCCCGATTTGTTGCGAATATATTGGTCGTCTTCAAAGTGTACCTGTAGGTAGGTAGGTTTGATCAGTTTCCACTGCACACTTCAAATGTTATTGAAGAGTCATAATTCTCTACACTTGGAAATATGATGCCCTTTAAAATGTTAACAAGTCATGTCACCTCTGTGAACATTACTTGCATGACAGAGTTTTCTGCTGTTGTTGTCATCTGTCAGACACAGGTTTTGTCTGTTGACCATTGCCATCCATCTCTTCCTTCGCTCTACGTCCTTAGGGAAGCCATACATCCGGAACCCCTTCTCGATTAGAGCAGGGGTGCCCACACTTTTTTGGCTGGTGAGCTACTTTTGAAATGCCCAGCTCACCGAGGTCTACCAACCAAAAATAAATCCCAAATTGCAAGGGTTGCTGAATAACACGTTTATTTATACATGGGATAACTACAATAGGGCTGCAACAAACGACTAATTTGATAATCGATTAATATATCGATTAATGAAACGATTAATCGACTATTCGCACTATTACTGTACGCCTTGCACAATTTCTCAAGCGCTCTCATTTAGCCATCAACTTTTAGATGTAGCTTGAGGTTGTTTTAGGCATGTGGAAACTAACAATGAAGACAATAAAGATGAATACTTGATTCAAAAATACATATATTATTAAATTAACTTAACAAATGTTTACAAAATTAACATTGCTTTTATTTAAATTAAATAAATAATATTTGACATCAAAAGAAACAACAGCGTTTTAACAAATGGTATTAAATAATCTGATGACAGAACTGTAAACAGAATAGCTGAAACTTAACAAAATAAATAACTCAGTTACCTCTAATCATTAACCCATGTTTGTATAATGTAGTTAACTCTGTGTGTTGCTGCTAGCATACATAATACCTGACGTGGAAAAGTTACTCGTGGATGGGGCTACAGAGCTACTAGAAAGACAGTCGGTGCATTCCTCCGTCTGGATGTGGAGCACTTTTGCTAAATGTTGAGACAAATTGCTCGTGTTACCGCCCTTACATGCTAAACACTCTTGGCAACGAGCATTGTCCACCTCAAGACGGGTAACATTTAACCACACCTTGGAGCGCTTCTCTCCGCCATCCCGCCGTGTGTTGCTGCATGTAGCAGCTGCGTGTGTGTAAACCGCCCGGCCCCTCGCACACAGATAGGGGGGAGAGAGAGATCGCATCTGGATTGGAAAGGTCGAAAATACACCGACCATAGACGCATTTGTTTGTCTTATTGCATGTTAGAAACGGGTTGGCGACACTAAACGGAGCGTCCACACTACAGCTTAAAAAAATGCTTGGAGCTGGGCGTGTCTGAAGCTTGGGGATTTTATTCGAGCAACGCGACCAACAACCAATCACATGAATCTCCCGCCCCCGACATACAAAGCAAAAAACCCCGGGGATTTTATGCGAGCAATATATATAAAATCCCCAAACAGGCGAAAACCTACCAGTTTCACCCACTGTCTCTGCCACCTCCCTCCATGACTGGTTCTTCCGGTTTGTATCCCGGTAGGTGAAGAGGGTCTGGTCATACAAAACCGGGTGATTTGCTACGGCGATAAATAGTTTCTCCTCCATCTTTTTTTGAAATATAGAAATCAACGGCGGTCTCTCCCAGCTTAGACGCGGTTTGATTGGCTAGCGCTTGAGCTGTCAGATTTTCAGAAATGGGATTTGATTGGCTGGCGCTGGCTACTCTGGTGTCTCCGGCGGAGACGGACCGCTATGCTACCCACAATTCAGTTCGGCGAAAAGCGAGGCAACGTGACGTCACCCCATTCAAAGTGAATGGGCAGACGCGTTGGAAACTGTTTTTGAAGCTGTCGACGCTGTAGTGTGGACGCAAAGCGTAAGACTGCGAGATAATGTTTGTGTAGCAATAATACATGACCTTTCTCTTTCTCAACTCGCTACTCGGAGGGAAGTCGCTGTCATATGCCTTGTGAACACTCCGATAATGCCTCTCCACGTTACCTTTCTTTGGCAGAGCGACGCTTGCTTTACAAATAAGGCAAATAACCTTTGAAAAAATATTCTTCCTCCCATTCTGTGTGGAAGTGGTTTGTCTTTAGCTTCTTGCTCGGTCGGTCCCGCACTCATTTTGTTGTTTGTCTCTTGAACTTAGTTTGAGTTTTCCCGGCACTTGACTGATTTTGTATCGCTTTGCATTCTGGGTTAACAGACTGGAAAGCGATAGGTCGCTTTTTCTGTCAATCAAGTAAACTCCTGAATTAAGTGGCAGGGAGGCCAAGGGAGGAGGGATTAAAACCTGTTTTGTCTATTTTAACGGAGTTGTATTTTTTATTTTTTATAAATGACTCGCGATCGACGTACTGGGCACCTCTGGATTAGAGCATCCAAATGCTGCACATCCAACCATGGTATGACAACTGATCTATTAAAATGCAATATAAACGAAAGTGCCATAATATTTGTTGTGCAAACATTTGAACATGAATATTGCTATGTCCTCTGTTCAGTCTGCTCTCAACTGTATTCTCTCCCCTTATTCACCACTGTTCCTATTCTTGCTCTGCTTTTTAGGGCCCAGGAAACAGATGAAGAGGATGTCCCTTGTTTTTTTCAAAATGGTTAGGCTCCTGGATGCCCTAGAGTTCTGTATTGCTTTTTTGTAAATAGTATTGCTTTTTTGTTAATAGTTGTTTGTAAATAACTGTAAAATGCCCCCCACCATGGTTCAACAGGAGCTTCTGTAATTAGTTTTGTAAATAGTTTGAATATTTATCATAGTAATCATTTTCAGTCTCCCACTCTGTCTCAATTTAATTTATCGTTTCTTTTCCCCACCATATGTTTTGTTGTCCAAGGGCACTCATTTGGTCTGTGTTGAAGATTGTTTTACACTTTAATCAAATTGTGTTTTTTGGCTGAATGAATCTTTTTCTGTTGAACCCTAACCCTCTTTGTTCTCCTTCTCATTTTGTTTTGTTCTAACACACATCACTTTTTCCATACACTGTTCTTAATACTTGTTCACACATTTGTTCGTCCCTTTTACTTTGTTCTTCCTGTTGTTCTTGTTCAAACACATCAATTGTTCATCCACTGTTGTGGTAAAATGATATTCATAGTCTTAACATGATCATGCTACCGATGCTAACATGAACACAAGCCGTTCCCTCCAAAAATGTAAAACGTATCTAAGTAATAGGCTACCAAGCTTTCCGTTGTCACCCTGCCTCTCCAAATGCAAAACTGTCAATAAAAAGTATGCAATAATGCAATTACAGCTGAAAAAGTACTTGTGTGTTTTTTTTATATATTTACCATACAATAACGCAATCGCTGCTGTCTGTCTGTCCCATAGAAGAACATGACAGCGCAGCGCAACTATACTACGGACGTGACTGCCCTGGCAGTGACATCAACATAGCCTGCTTGTGCTACCACACTTTCCCCTCAAAATATCGTTAAATAACAAAACTTGTAAATAGTGCCAATCCATACAAAGTGTAACCACATCATGTAAATATGAAAGCAATCTTTAAAAAAATAACAGCGTTGGTTTAATCTATGACTATTTTGACCAGCGACGTGCAGTGCAGTAGAATATTTGAATGTATTCATGTTAGCTCCAAATGAATAAGTTTAAAAATGAGAGTGATTTGGGTTAAAACTGTGAGCTGGACTTTGGGGGCAAGCACATGTGACTTCAGAGAAGACCATGTGGTTTTGGAGGACAAAGGACCATGGGGGGAGGGTGGCCGCATGTCTTGACTTGCACTGTATGCAAATGCTCTCGCCACCTGAGAATGGAGAAACTCAAGATTTGGGGTGATGGGGACATTTGGGCTGCCAATCAAAGTAGAGGAATCAGAGATCCCTCCCATTGCTTCTGCAGATAGTCAGAAGACACAACTGAGTTCTTTTTCTTTCTGCTGGCCGGCTGACATGATCACCAGGTTGTATGTATGTTTTGTGTTGTATGTTTTGTGTTGTATGTATTTTGTGTTATATGTATCTTGTGTTGTAAGTATACTGTATTTGTATGTGTAGTGTATTGAATGTAATGATTTCTGGTGCATTGTAATATTGCCATTAAAGTCTGTATGGTTGACTTGGTGGCACTGAATTCCTTCCATATAAAACAGCTCAGAAGGACGCGGGGATATTTGAAACGTGGAGCGTAAATCCATTATAATATCCCCCAGATGGTGACCCGACGTACAAGATAATGAGCTGAGGAGGATTCAGACGACCGGATTGGGTCGAGAATAAGCGCTTTTAAACGCTTCAGACAATCTGCAGGGCCCTGCACGACTCAAAGGTATTTCAGACTCCTGTTTGGTACATCGATTGTCTGTGATTGAATACACTAAAATGTTAGGATTGTCTGAAGGCGTTTCACAGTGTTTTTAAAGTTTAAATGGGATATACAATGCATATTTAGAAACATAGTCGTTGATCGCAGGTAGATTAGTCCGGCGTGACGTACATAGACAGTTGCATATTGATTACAGTTTGGCGCGGATCTACAGGTAGATAAAGTCCTGAGTGGCGTACATAAGAACGGTTTAGCGCGGATCTACAGGTAGATAAAGTCCTGAGTGGCGTAGAGACGGTGCAGTCTGTCTGGTGGCGTGTTTTGAGTACCGCACGACAGAACCTGGAAACCCGATATTTTAGATCGGGTCGCCGGCTGGAACTGAGGAGTTTTACAGCACAGACGAACGCTCTCAAGCTAAGGGCCGGAGCTCTGTGGTATGGTAATTACTCAATATTTATAGATCTCAATGAAGCACTCGGGTGAGTGAGGCTCATTTGTGGTCTGCTGCTGCCATCTAGTGGCTGAAAGGGGGTAGTACACCTTTGACATTGTTATATGAATTTAGCTTCAAGCGCTGAGGTTAAATATTACATTGCTGACCGGTATTGAAGACGGGAAGCGCGTTAATAGTAACTACGACAATAGCCCAGTATAGTAATACATGTAAGCACATGTTAATTGAGTCAGATAAATAAAAGCGAAGTGCACATATTAATTGAGTCAGATAAATAAAAGCGAAGTGAATATGGAACGACAGAATGCTAAAAACGATTCTGAAATTCCAGGTAGTTACCGGGAGCAATGGGAACAGATTAAGAGATTGATTTTCAGAGAATTAAGTCTTCTCTTCCCTGCCCCCGGTCATCCAAGTTATTTGACCCCATGTGGTCAAGAGCCATTCTGTTAGACTACAATCTTGGGTAAGACAAATCATTGTTCTTTTGTCACATTTTTGAATCACATAAGAGTTCATTTTGCTAAATCAATTTATCTTTAATTTGTAGTTGGTGTTTGTTAAGATTTTTAGGCAAATATAGCGCTAAATACAGTTAGTTTTGTATTCTGTTCAAATCTAACCATGCTTGTAACACAACATGGATAGATTTAACTTAGATGAAAGACAGATTGTAAAGCAAATTGCACACCTAAACGAACAGAAACCCAGATGGTTTGCTCGTAGCAAATGGAACAAACAGATGCAGGCTCTAGATAGATTGAGGAGGGTTTGTCACAATGCTGCCCTCGCAATGAGTGGAATTACAATTCCTCCCGTCACAGACCAAAATCTCCCGGGTGCAATGGCAATCCACAGCCCGACAAAAACAGATGAATTTAACACTCTCCTGTTCCCTCATGGTGTTAAAGTCACGGAGGTGCCTACAGATGGCGACATTCTGGACTATGTCGCAGAACGAGTTGAATATTTTAGCAAAATAATGTTGTCTGTAACTCAGACCAGGGGGGGGTTTCCCAGAGCAGGGACAGTCGACCACTTAATAGGGACCTCAACTCAGAACAATTGGCTTCCCTTCTGACAGATCAAACAGAGATAACATACACAGGCGCGCTGAGGAGGGGGAGAGAGGTGAGACGTCTTATCACCCATGTCCAAGGGGGACAGTGTGGAGAGAGACACAGCAAGCCATGAAACTGGGGGGTTTTACGATGAAGCAGGAGGCCAGTGTCGTAAAACAAAAACCTGAGGACTCTTTGAAGCAGGACGTCAGGGTCGTAAAGGTCCCAGGTCACGGCATTTGCCTCTGCCTCCTATGCATTACCATTCTTTCTTCATGTTTCTGAAAATGAAAACACAGTAAATGGGATTCTTTTTCAGAAAAGGGGGAGTGGTAGTTGTTAGACTATAAAAATGTAAATATCAAATTCCCATTGTCTAACAACTACCACTCCCCCTTTTCTGAAAAAGAATCCCATTTACTGTGTTTTCATTTTCAGAAACATGAAGAAAGAATGGTAATGCATAGGAGGCAGAGGCAAATGCCGTGACCTGGGACCTTCACGACCCTGACGTCCTGCTTCAAAGTGTCCTCCGGTTTTTGTTTTACGACACTGAGCCCAAACTTCATTTACGATGAAGCAGGAGGCCAGTGTCGTAAAACAAAAACCGGAGGACACTTTGAAGCAGGACGTCAGGGTCGTGAAGGTCCCAGGTCACGGCATTTGCCTCTGCCTCCTATGCATTACCATTCTTTCTTCATGTTTCTGAAAATGAAAACACAGTAAATGGGATTCTTTTTCAGAAAAGGGGGAGTGGTAGTTGTTAGACAATGGGAATTTGATATTTACATTTTTATAGTCTAAAATCTATTGTAGTATTTTTTTAGGTATCATAAAACAACACTGTTTTAGCTTTTTAGGTCAAGTTAATTGAAGATTTGAGAATGTTAATTAGGCGTCCCTAAAAATGGTGGGATGTACGACACAAATTCTGTTAAATTCTGATTTTAGATTAATCAGATGACATGTCTTATTTTTATACAGTCCTTTAATGACAGAGGTTAGAAACCTGGACACTTATTTTTATTTTTATGCATATACGGCCATCAGGCATATATTTAAATCCAGAGACAGATGCAGTCTCTGTTTGAACAAATATCACAATGAAAAATAGTGGTAGCAAATCATCTTTATGTCAAATCATGTCGGGAAGAGATGAGGACTTTTGTTTTGAAACAAAAGTTTGAACTGAGCCATGTTGGTTTTCAAAAAGCTGACTTTTCAAAATGAAACAGATCACTTTTGAGTGTACAGTAGCAGTTTGCATGGAGATTTATTTGTGAACACTACAGTAGCAGGATGTATTTACCTGTCCTAGGAAAGGGACAGATTATAAGTAAAAGACTGGTTAGAAATGGAAATAAGAAAAGGTTGTTGAAGGCTGAAGAGAAAAGAGAACAGATGGATAGAAGAAGACTGAAATAGATGGACAGGGCAAGATATTAAATGTGTTGAAGTGATATCTTGCTCAGAAGGATAAAAGGTGGTTAAAATACCACGAGTGAAGTTGGAAAAAGTATGTAGGAGAGAGAGAGAGAGAGACAAGACAATTAAGATGTTTGAAAAGATTAGAAAGAGTAAAAGTTATATAAAGTTAACTACTATTCTGGACAATGTCATATTGTTTTATGAGTAAAAAACATGAAATAAAATATATTACTAAGATATAAGAAAACATGTGAAGAGACAGGCATGAAATGGTTAGACGCATGGCCCCTAGTTCGTATGTCAATCAGGAGCTCAATTAACAAAGGGACAGGTTTCTCTCCTTTGAGCTCACTCATGGTCACCAGTTCCCAGGAGCCCTGAGCGTAGGCTTGAGAGATTTGTATCAGATTTCTCCACACAGGTCACAGAGGCAAAAGGGGGACATCAAACCCAGTGGCTGAGACCCAGGCTCTCTGGACCCCATCGGGCGATGCAGAGGACATCTCACGCTGTCCGCTTGGAAGGGAAAGGAGACATCTGGTACCACTGGAATCAGTGCGCAGTGGGGAAACCTCCAGGAAGGATGTGTGAAAGCTGTCATCATCTTCCGCGTGCTGGGCCTGCTGTACCTGACCAAGCAAGGGTGGCGACTCCACGGTGTGGGAAGCGTATCCAAGGACGCAGTATCAGGAGTTCCGGGTCTCGCCACGGATGGAAGTACCTGACACTACGCAGACAGTGAAACCAGGAAAGTGAGTGTTCACCAGAGCGATAAAGAGGAGGAGCAGGCACTCGCCAAAGGGGGAGGGTCCCTAACAAACACTCCTGTCTACATCGACTGCAGTTAGACTGGCGGAGAGACCATCCTGGATACATCTGACTGAAGCTGTTTAAACCTAAAACACAGAAACTCGCCTCTACTGTGGTGAAGTCTGGCTACAAAGGGAGGTGTCCACTAAGGGCACTTGTCTCAAACCAGTGAAGAAACCAACAGAACCCAGTAGAATTTAAAGAGTGGACGTGAGCAGGGAAACAGTAACGGGTCTGAGGGATAGAAACTGACGATGTACAGAGAAAGAATTGGACCATGGGGATTACATTAAAACATGTGCCTATACAATGTACCTACCTCAGCCGTTTGGGTACTTTTGTATATGAATTTGACCTTGCAGCTGCCTCTCCTGATGAAAGGAGGCAGGGCATTTCAGGTTGTTCATATTTATGAGAAGACAGACTTGCTGTCTCCTAAATATCTCACTCTGAAACTAAAGCGGAATGAAGTATACATGAAGTAATGTTAAAGCTTGAAGACACTGCAATTTTGCCGATTACAGATTAATTAAATCACCACTGTGAAGGTTATACCTTATGACGATTGACTATACTCAATCATTCTGATTGAAGGGTTTTAACTTTGTGGTTACTAAGTGATGTAATTGATGTATGGAGCTATTTACATATTTTAGTATTTCTAACACGGTCATATGAAGTTGATATGTGGAGCCATTTCTGAACGTTTAAATAGTCTGAATCCCAGAACGAATGTGAATGTCTTGAAAGTAGTTGATTTATTAAATTTAAATCAAAAGGGGGAATTGCAGTAGAATATTTGAATTTATTCATGTTAGCTCCAAATGAATAAGTTTAAAAATGAGAGTGATTTGGGTTAAAACTGTGAGCTGGACTTTGGGGGCAAGCACATGTGACTTCAGAGAAGACCATGTGGTTTTGGAGGACAAAGGACTTTGGGGGGAGGGTGGCCGCATGTCTTGACTTGCACTGTATGCAAATGCTCTCGCCACCTGAGAATGGAGAAACTCAAGATTTGGGGTGATGGGGACATTTGGGCTGCCAATCAAAGTAGAGGAATCAGAGATCCCTCCCATTGCTTCTGCAGATAGTCAGAAGACACAACTGAGTTCTTTTTCTTTCTGCTGGCCGGCTGACGTGATCACCAGGTTGTATGTATGTTTTGTGTTGTATGTTTTGTGTTGTATGTATTTTGTGTTATATGTATCTTGTGTTGTAAGTATACTGTATTTGTATGTGTAGTGTATTGAATGTAATGATTTCTGGTGCATTGTAATATTGCCATTAAAGTCTGTATGGTTGACTTGGTGGCACTGAATTCCTTCCATATAACACAGCTCAGAAGGACGCGGGGATATTTGAAACGTGGAGCGTAAATCCATTATAATATCTAACAGCAGTCAGGGGAGGCAGAGCCTCACCTGCCATACTCCAATGTAACGGAAAAACAACTAAAGATAAACTAAATAGTAATAATAATAAAATGTCTCCACTGATCTGTGTTGTAAGTGTGATTTCTGTTTGATTCCAATCGCTTGTTATAGTCAAAATCAGCAAATTGTCCGAGCTCCGCTACAACTACAACTACGGGTAGCGAAGAGGAGTGAGGCAGGGACGAGCTCTGCCTCTCGTAAGCCCACAGTAACTGGCTGGAGCGCGAGCACTAATGTAGCGTGGGCACTTATTTTGTGAGCGCGCTCAAGCCAGTTACTGTGGGGTGAGGTGAGGCACAGATGTGATCTGCCTCACCTCAGAATGCGTCACCCCATGGAAACTGTCTGGAAAGCGAGCCCTAAGCGCATGCCTGCACCATCCCAATGTAATGTTTGTAGATCCCTTTATTACATGTGTCCTCGCCATCCATAGTCTCTAAATAACTTATTTCACGTATATATGATATTTAGGCTCGCTGGTCTCATCATACAACGGCAATGAGAAAGCACCAGGGGAGGCAGCCATAACCTCTGCCGCACTGAAGGGGGCGCACGTGAGCCCACAGGTTCTTGTTGCTACTGTTATTCCACGCAGAGACGGTAGACGTAAACAACAAGCTAGACTTTTGAAACTAGAGGAAGATAAGGAGGACTTTTACAAAACAGTAATAGAGATTGTTGTCCAGAAGGATAGCATGGACTTCATCTTCAAGTCAAGGTAAGACCACAATTGTAATGAAAATGGGATCTTACTAAGAAAGAACAATCCCATATATAGATTTTGGGTATCCTTTTGTTGAACAGTCTGTTTAAAATGAATCGAAGCATCAGACTAAAAAAGCTTTTGAAAATAACCGAATATTTCGATTAAGGTCAAAATATAATATTTGTAAATCTGACTGAAAGAGTGAGTGCCTCACCAGCCATGAACCTCACCGCACGTCACTGATTTTGACCATGTTCGTGCGGTTTTTGCCATAGAGAAGCATTGCCACGGAAGTGCGTTTGGAACTATCCCGGCATACATAAACCACGTGACCGGCTGGCGGCGACATCAAAGAGTGTCGTAACTCTTAGGCCCTTTCTCATTTCATCAAATCCCCCTCCTCGACTCCTCGGTCCTCCGGTAGTGACCCGGAAATGAATTTCAGTGTGCCATGTTGAAGGACATCTCATTTCTCTAAATGCACTTCGAGGAGGCTCTCTGGAGGAGCTATAACCGAGGATACACTGATGGGTCCTCCACGGTCCTCCACGGCTCCTTCGTGGATGCATTTCCGGGAACAGAGATGTTTCAAAGAGTCGTGACGCACGGCCGGATTTATCTCGGCCAATGACAGCTCTGCATGCATCTCCTGGATATTATTTTATTAACTGCTTTCATCGCGAAGTGATGTTTCCAGAGAGAACAGCTGTGAGGTCCGTGCAGAAAGCAGAGCAGTGTGTATAATATATATCACTCAGTATAACAGGCCTACTCTTTTTATTTGCTTTAGTTTAGTAGATATCTACAAAGAGTAGATATTTTTCTAAAACCATTTAGTGCTTCACATAATAAAATACACAACGGCTGTAGCCTGTTTTAGGAGCTGTATGTGTGTGTGTGGTGTAGGTGTGTGTGGTACAGTGTGTGCATAGATGCAGCGGACAGACAGGTCTCAGTTGGTTTGGTGTCCTCTGCTTACTTTTAATACTTGTAAATAAAACTTTTGGCCCGTAATTTATCTTCCTCATAGCGACCAGATAGCGGAGAGGGGGGGGGGGGGGGGTTATATCCAGTCTCTGATAGTGTTACGTTATTATGAGAGTGCTCTGTTTCATTCTGAAATGGTATATATTTATATAAATATATACATATATATATATATATATATATATATATATATTAGGGCTGTCAGTCGATTAAAATATTTAATCGCGATTAATCGCATGATTGTCCATAGTTGATCGCGATTAATCACAAATTAATCGCACATTTTTTATCTGTTCTAAATGTACCTTAGAGGAATATTTTTCAAGTTTTTAATACTCTTATCAACATATGAGTGGACAAATATGCTTTATGCAAATGTTTATTATCATTTGAACAATGACAAATATTCTCATGAATATTAAACACAACAACCTGGAACCTCTCTCATTCAATAATACAATACAAATGGTGTGTGTGTGGGTGTGTGTGTGTGTGTGTGTGTGTGTGTGTGTGTGTGTGTGTGTGTGTGTGTGTGTGTGTGTGTGTGTGTGTGTGCGTTGGAGCTATGTGCAACTCAAGGCATATGCTCGAACGGGAGCTGCCTGGACGCTGCGATCATGTTGCGCCCACTATCCGTGCTGAGTGTGCTGACTTTTCGTACAATGTCCCGCTGTCTGGCTTCCTGCATAAAGTCAAGTGCTCGGCGCAGTTGTGGCGAAATGTCGCTCCTCTGTTTTCATTTAAACAGCTCCTTATATCCGTTAGCGCAGCTAGCTAGCACCAGATGCTAACAACAACAATGCACGTAAGGTCTCTCTCTCGCTCGCTCGGGCCACACATACACACACCCTCCCGGTCCTCCCGATAGCCAGTCGGTGCCTGCCGGTGAGCGAGGAAGTGTGGTCTGCCACAAGCGGGCGGCAGGAGCGGGGCTGTCAGCATCAGCTTGTAGATGGTATTTTAAACTCGATGCGCTCTGAAACTACGGGGCGGCTGAGGAAAAAAAATGCGATGCGTTAATCGCGTTAAAATAATCAGTGGCGTTAATTTTTTTTTGCGTTAACGCGTTATTAACGCGTTAACTTGACAGCCCTAATATATATATATATATATATGTGTGTGGTTCCTCCACGGCTCCTCCGCGGATGCATTTCCGGGAACGGTGGAGGTGTGCACAACGCAGGGCCGGACTTATCTCAGCCAATGACAGCTCTGCATGCATCCTCTGGATATTATTTTAGAAACTGCTTTCATCGCGTCGCGATGTTTACAGTGAGAACAGCTGTGAGGTCCGTGCAGAAAGCAGAGCAGTGTACAATATATATCACTCAGTATAACAGGCCTACATTACTCTCTTTATTTGCTGTAGTTTAGTAGATATCTACAAAGAAAGAGTCGATATTTTTCTAAGACCATTTAGTGCTTCGCATAATAAAATACACAACGGCTGTAGCCTGATTATGCTTTAGGAGCTGTAAGTGTGTGTGGTAGGCAGTGTGTATGTGTGTGTGTGGTACAGTATGTAGGTGTGTGTTGAACAGTGCGTAGATGCGGCGGACAGACGGGTCTCAGTTGGTTTGGTGTCCTCTGCTTACTTTTAATACTTGTAAATACAACTTTTGGCCCGTAATTTCAATTCCCCATTTCAGCGACCAGAGAGGGGGGGGGGATATATCCAGTCTCTGATTGTGTTACGTTATTATGAGAGTGCTCTCATACTTTAAATTGTATATATTTATATAAATATATTTGTGTGTGTCCGCATCTGTAGCCTGTTATTGTCTCATTATACTGCACTCTCAATGATTCAAAGTAAATATGTGGGGGAACAATGTTCAGCTGATGTAACAGAGATTATAAAATACAGCGCTATGACAAAACACTCGACAGCTGATGCAGCTGTTGCCACGTAATAATGAACCGACGTCGCTTTAATATGACAGATCAGAGGAGAGGAGTTCTCATTTCTTTAAACGTCTGCTGCTTCCCCTCCTCTCTCCTCGGTTCCCCTCCTCGGTCCTCCGCTCGCATCTCCTGTGGGCGGGACTAAGTCTCGAGGAGGGGAGTCGAGGAGGGGAAATGTAAGAATTGAGAAGCCTCGAGAGAGAGAACGAACAAGACTGATGGAAATCGGGAGGAAAGAAAGTTCATTTAAGTGGAGAAAGATATAAGAAGGTAAGTTTTGTTTTGTTTTGATACATAGAGCGTCATATTTATATAGCTAGCGTTAGCGAAGAGAAGATAAAGTGAGGGAAGAACATTGTTAAAAGAGATGACAAATCAAGTGCAGGCAAATAACCCGGGCCATAGTGAGTACAGCGGAAAAAGGACATTTGAATTCTTAGCAGTTTGTTTATATGTATGTATTTGTGTATAGATGTTGCAACTATACAGAGCTTTAGCAATTGCCAGCAACTATGGTCATGCTAATAAAGCTATTGAATTGAGAGAGAAAGAGAAGTGACAAAATGTGAAGAGGGACAAAGTAATGACAGGAGAGTAGTGTGCATTAGACATGCTCAAGAACAAATATAGAGAAGACATTCAAGGAGAGAGAGAACACAGATTCCACGGTAAACATGATGTATCTTTCTATTTATTTAGCTAACGACTATTTAGACTGTGTTTTTGATTGACTTGATTAAATGGATTTACTACATCAATGTATGTCTTTTCAGGCCGCCATGTTTTGTCCTTTCTGTGGCCAACATCTGGGGACAGTTCAAGTGTTCTGTGGCTCCAGTGGCAAACATGTACAGTTTTTGGCAGAAGTTAAACACAACAGTAAGTTCACTTTTTTTTATTGTATCTGTTTCAAATGCAAGAAACAAGGATTCAACACACTGCTCTGTTTAGAATGCTAATTGGCAGATGCTAGTTATCAGCATGAAGGACACCTTTTTTCATTGTCTGTTTATGTGAAATATGTAGAAGCCATCATTACATTGGAGACCAATGCATGATTAAATACACAAAACAGCTTATATTATACATTCATAATTGTGTATTAGTTCTATCTTTATAGAGAACATTATACATTTAGAATCAGATTTTGAGACAGTGAGCGGCTGGGAAAGTCACATCGCCATGGGGCACAAACAGTTGCTGACGTGATGTTTTCTTCATTCTCAGGCATTCCATAAGGAGGGTCAGGAACTCACGCTTGCGACCACCAGTGTCCCCTCCATCCTCAGTGTGTCCCTCATCATCAGTGAACTTAACTGACCTCTCATGAGAGGAGTCGAATGAGGCACCTTTGAAGCCGCGGATTGCTCCATCCCACACATTGGCTCTATTTATATTGAACCTGCTGCAAGATGTATTTGTTATTTTTACAAAATACAAAATACAATTAAATGTAGTTTTGACAATACAAAGAATTCAAATGTTAAAAGGGTTAAAAGTATTTTCTCAAAAACAGTCTTTCCAGGCATAGGCGGCGTTTGACATTTGCGCTTGGGGGGGCAAACCTTTTTTACTGACATCAGTACACAGTCCCAACTATTGCGTGGGGTGCTACGGATACAGTAGCAATAAAGCCAGCATTCACCGCACTGTATGACTTTTCCACATACGAACATAACTCGTCCCGTCATGCACGCCTCATGCTCATATGGAAGGGGCGGTCTCTCCCCCCAACAACAGTGCATTACAGAACTGTAAAATTATCATAACTGTGCACATCTTATACTTATTTGATACTATATCCCTTGGTTACTTGAACACGCTACAATATTATTAACCAGTGTCCTACCTTAGTGCAGAAGTAGACGCCTTTTTTTTTTACGTTCCGCATATATGTCGACTCCACTATCCCCTCAGGTGACAGCTGTGTGGTTATGTCGTCCTCAATGTGAAGAACCGCAAGTGAGGGAAATCTTGTTCCTCCCATCGTTGACCGCAGCCAGTTCCGAATTCTCCTCATTGCAGAAAAACTTCTCTCAGAGGTGGCAGAGTCAGTGCCAACGAGCATCTTGTATTGATTTGGATAGCTGTCCTTTTTAACAGTCTTTCGGGTTAGGTAATCGCCGAATATCCATTACTGCTAATTCTTGTAATACAATAGCTGAATCACTTGTATGCAAAAAAAAACGAGGGAAATGTGTCCTTAACCTCACACGTCACACACACACACACGTCACAACATGCGACTGCTCAAAAATGAAATGATTTCAAACAAAACATGATATTATTCAGATTTGTATTGTAACAATAATTTTATTACATCTATTAAAATATTGACAGTTGTAGACGTGGTAATGCTGTAACCTATTTCAGCCACTAGGGGGGGCAGCGTTGTGGGCTACCTAGCGCCACTTGTTTTGATGTACGTTTTTGTTGATAACGTCGCGAGTTTGTATCTTTCAGTGTTGAGGTGGGCACCGTTAGATTCTGTGTCTCCTTGCGATCATAAACTATGTGTTGGATTTGCACCTAGGATAAGTAATAAGGGAGCTAGGAGTGATTATCGGTGCAGTAACGGCCCGTCCACACTACAGCTTCGACAGCTTCAAAAACGGTTTCCAACGCGTCTGCCCATTCACTTTGAATGGGGTGACGTCACGTTGCCTCGCTTTTTGCCGAACTGAATTGTGGGTAGCATAGCGGTCCGTCTCCAGCGTCAGAAGTTGAACAAATGTTCAACTTCTGACGCCGGAGACGCCGGAGACGGACCGGAGTAGCCAGCGTCAGCCAATCAAATCCCGTTTCTGAAAATCTGACAGCTCAAGCCCTAGCCAATCAAACTGCGTCTAAGCTGGGAGAGATATCCCGCCGTTCATTTCTTTGTATGTCCGGGGCGGGACATTCATGTGATTGGCTGTTGGTCACGGTGCTCGAATAAAATCCCCAAGCTTCAGACACGCCCAGCTCCAAGCTTTTTTTGAAGCTGTAGTGTGGATGGGCCGTAATAGGTTAGCATTTTTCGCTCAGGGGTCATTTAGATGCTTCTTATGAGACTTGTGTTTTGTTTTAGTAAAATTGTTTTTTATTGTCCGTTAGCTGAGATTATTCCCGTTAATCTGGTATAACACATTAATAGGTTCTTAAATATTAAGATCCCCTGAGACCAGAGACGTGCACAGACATTTTTATTACATTACAT
Source organism: Harpagifer antarcticus (assembly GCA_902827135.1). Taxonomy (NCBI): domain Eukaryota; kingdom Metazoa; phylum Chordata; class Actinopteri; order Perciformes; family Harpagiferidae; genus Harpagifer; species Harpagifer antarcticus. Next base: position 5,413,688 of record CADEHL010001058.1, read on the forward strand.
TGCATTTAGCTGACGCTTTTATCCAAAGCGACTTACAATAAGTACATTCGACCAGGAAGACACAACCTTGAAGAAAACAGAATCATATAAGTACATCAGGTATCATAGAGCCAAACATTTCAAGTGCTACTCAACTGGCTATAGATAAGCCAGTCCTTTATTAGTATATAAGTGCCTTGTTAGTAATTCTATCGCTCAAAGTGGAGTCGAAAGAGATGAGTTTTCAGTCTGCACCGGAAGATGTGCAGGCTTTCTGCCGTCCTGATGTCAATGGGGAGCTCATTCCACCATTTTGGAGCCAGGATAGCAAACCCACGTGTTTTTGCTGATGGGAACTTGGGTCCCCCTCGCAGCGAGGGTGCAGCGAGTCGTTTGGCTGATGCAGAGCGTAGTGCACGCGCTGGGGTGTACAGTTTAACCATGTCCTGGATGTAGGAAGGGCCAGATCCATTCGCAGCATGGTATGCAAGTACCAGTGTCTTGAAGTGGAGGGGCTATTGCTCTAAACTGGAAAAAGGCCCCCCCCCGATAAAAAACACAAGATCTTTTGAAAATTGTAACTTGTTTTTAATGTAAAAGAAACCAAACGATTATTACATCAACTAAATTGAACAGTAATTCACATCTCATAACAAAATAAGCTAAGGCGACTACTTGCATTCGGTGACTTGATTGTAAAAATGAAAACCAGGGACATTATTGGTTTTGCGGTCCATATCTCATTAAAACATCTAATGTTAGTACCTATTAAAGACAACATGGGGACAATTCTGTTCTAATGTAGTTTGACCATTGTAACTGCGATGCAGTCCAGACATACTGATACAATAGGGCTTCTAACAAATTACCTTAAATAAAGTCACTAATTAATTAAACCAGTTCAATACGCATTATTCTTATTCTTATCATTCTTTATGAGTGCGGTAATGGTAAGGTATCTAATTACTTATTTATACAGTATTCCATAACTTAATAACAGAGATGGTCAAATGAAAGTAGAGACATGGCAGAAATCCTACAATTAAGCGGGACTTGAACTGTTCACCCGTGAGAGGGCGATCAAGAGAAGAGAGCGAGCGGCCCCGTTGAGGGAGTTTACAGATGAAAAGACACAGAAAGACAGAAGCACAAAAACAACAAGCAGGCTATATTTAGGTGTTTTTTTGTAAATAACCGCCGGTATCAAGAGGAAGTAAAGTCCCCTGGTTTGTCCCTTATACCCTAACTGCCATGAGAGAACTCAAAATCAAGTTTCCGAAATCCGACACTGAGGTGGTCTTAACGCACCGGCAGATGACAGCGCTGACAAAGTGTGTTTCCCGCAGCGAGACGCTACAATACTGATTGTGGGCTTATCATGTTGATTCGGCCACAACAGAAAAAAGAAAAACAAACTCTAGCTCTCTCCAGAGGGGCAGGTCAGCCAAAAAGGTCAAACGGGACGTTGCCTGGGCAACATTAGCCCGGGCAACATTAGCCCGGGCAACATTAGCCCGTACCTGTGCACGTCCCTGCCTGAGACACAGTGTCGTGAAAAAAATAAATAAATAAGTACCCGCCGGCGGGGACCTTGGGGTTTAACAGGTTCAAGTATAAAGGTGTTTTAACGCTCATCAAACTTAGCAGACTTGTGGTAAAAAATATTTGTATCACTCATTGAATATAGCAGGAAAGAAAATGAAGAGTGCAGAATCGCTGTATGGTTTAAATCTCCTTAGTTACAATGTTGTCCATTTTAGACAAAGGCTTATTATATTTACAGCCCTAATAACATTAGTGTTCTGGGCTCAATATGTGTCTTGGCTGTTTTTCGTTGTGATCGCTAAATTCACCTTGTTCAAACACTGACCCAGATCGCTGGATCGCTAGAAACACCGCTGTCATCAGGCTGGCAAGGGCTGTTCCATGCTCTGCTCAACCTCCCGCCTTCCCAACGGACTCAGTAGCGCCCCCTGCTGCCGTGGAGCATGTGCCGGCCCCTGCAGAATATTACTGCCAAAAGTCACGTGAGTGAGTCACGTGACTTTTGGCAGTAATATTCCGCCGTGAGAAGAAAAGGTTTCTACTTGTAAAAAAAAGTGTTGTAGCTGGGTCATTCTACAGAAAAGGTGGAAGTATTTGTCACTTACTTTTGCAGACACCAAAATACATGGCGTTGACCTAATACTCACATTCATTATATATGTTGAATAAATAGAGATTGTCTTTGCAATGGTACTAAATAAAAAAATGAAAAAAATTGTTTTATACATAAATTGCAATTTATTTAAAATACCAAGTTCAAGGAACTGCCTTGTCACTTTGATCATACATGGAAGTGGAGCCTATAGTTTTCATTTAAAATATTTTTTTTTCAATAAATAAATCTCATTCATATTTACATAACATTACAAGCATTAAATATAACACTGAAATGGTAAAAATTATTATTAATAATATCAAATAAATGTCAGTCACCCAAAATTACGTCATTGGTGTTACTGCGACACAAAACGCTTTTATTTTGAAATAATGTACTGTCTCTGAAGTGCCTCCTGTAACAAGAGATCATTTGAGGCAGTGGACAAAGACATAAGTCTGATACTTCTTACTTTGTTTGTTAAAGGTGTCATTTTATCTTCAAATTGTACGTGCGTCTTTCAAGTCTGTCATTAGTGTTACTCATTGCATAGCCCTAGCTAGGAGTGAACATTTGAATGGGAAAATGTATTGTATTGAAGAGTTAAACGATTTTGATATTGACTGAAGCCATATTTGGTCTGACACATTGCAGCCATTTTGTTAAAATGGTAGTGTTTTCTCCAAATTGTCACTGGTGTTACTCTTCCTCCTGGTAACACGTAACACCAGTGACATTCCTATGTAAATAAGCTTTGTATAATGTATCCAAAATAAAAATAATAAAAATACTTTAAGCTCTACTTGTTGTGGATTCATCAAGTTAAGAGTTACTATTTAACAAGTTTTAGATGTGTTTAGAAGGAATATATTTCAGCAGATTTGTATCACCCAGATTCCACCTTTTCTGTAGAATGACTCAGTTGTAAAAACAAGTTTTGTACTTTTAAAAAAGTGTTGTGTACTTGTAAAACCTATGCTGAATTTGTCTCTGAAACATGATTTATTAGAAAAAAATGTTATGTGTTTATTTGATAGATACGTTTTTCTTTGCAAAACTAAATGCATTCGTTTGTAGATGGTGTTTTGTATTTGCAAACCACATTGTGTTTGTTAGTGAATCATGAGGCATTTGTAAAACCTGTTTTGTTTGTTTGTGGAGTTATGGCAGGAAATGAGCTCCATAAGACTCATTTTACTGTTTTTTACAAAAGCAAGATGGAAGTGGAGGGAGGAATGGATGGAGGGATACAGTAAAGCATAAACAGAGGAAACTGAACAAAAATGATTGATTGCATATTGTTTTGAATTTCACTATACTGACGAAATGATGCGACAAAACACAGCGCAGTCTTCCTGCCCTGTGTTTGTTTGGGTGTGAAACTGCAACACATTCATCAGACAAAAAGTTGAAGTCGGACGATTCTATCTGTATGAAGTCAGATGGTCTACCACTTTGGTCCAGTATGAAACATCCCCAAGTATAGAGCTATATCAAGGTCATACGTTTTTATCATTCAAAAAAATACTATTTATTTGAAAGTTCAAGTTTTTATCCTGAACTTTGAAAAATACAATGATGTATTCAAAATAAAAATAAGTATTTGAAATAATTGTTCAGGTTTAATATTATTTTTGTTGGTCGAACGCACTTATTGTAAGTCGCTTTGGATAAAAGCGTCAGCTAAATGCAATGTAATGTAATGTAATGCTAGAATGTGAAAATACATAACCGCAACGAGCCAGCGGGTTGTTCTGGTGGACCTGATGCCATCCCCCGCTGTCTCACGGAGAGATACCACAGGTCCTTCCTTCCTGCAGCGGTAAGACTATATAACCACCATAGCCCCAAGTAGACCCCCCCCCCATGGAAATTGTTCCAAGAGCGATGCAGAAGGTTCACAACTAGTTAACATTTTCTACATGTTGCAACATGTTAATCAGAGAATAACATCACATGATATAACATCGTTGTAACAGCTGGTTGGTGATGTGAACTTAGAAAACTCAAGGCAAGGCAGGACAAACAGAACATAATTCCACTACAGCGCCATCATTTAAAGGCCACTGAACACGTTTTTTACTATTTGTAGAGTTGGGAGTGGGCTGCCCTAGAACCTCGATTTGATAAACACTTGCTGCCCAACTAAACTTTAAGGTCAATGCTTACCTGAACTATCTCATGCAACACAGTCAAGCGGAATGGTTGGCGTATCATATGCATGAGAAGTAGGACGTCTGGTATGAATTGCACGCTTTTCCTTCCATGTTCTTTTTACTAAGTAGATCTATAAAAAAAGTATGAAAGAGAGACAGAAAGATTTGAAGTTAATGAAAAAGTAGAAAAAAGTATGCTGTGCTGATGCTGTGAATGTAATAGAATAAGCTAATACCATGTGAATAAACATTGTATTAAAGATGACAATGGATGAAGTGCCAAACCGCTTTAATCCGCTTTACCTAGCCAAGACAAGCTGCTGGGTTTCAGATGCGCACACACAGACACACAATATGTTTTTGGTCTGTTGCTGTATTCTCAAGACGTAAGATTTAAGATTCATCTTTAAAGGTGTTTCCGCTGATAAACACGCGTGACACACACCTGAAAGAGATTCACACACACACACACACACACACACACACACACACACACACACACACACACACACACACACACACACGTGCTTACACACACAGTATCTTACCCTGTGTCACAAACTCACACGTCGCTGTGTGACTCAGCTGTGTCACTTTCACAGTTGAGAGGGAACAGAGCGAGGAGTGCAGAACTAAAGCTCGGCTGTCAGGTTTATTTCTGTCTCAGACTCTCGCCCGTGCCACGCTGCAGCTTCATGCTCTGATCTGCTGCTGTCCCACTTCCTCTACAAACCTGCATGATGGCAAAAATAGAAATAAAGAAAAAGTAGAAAATAACCCGCTGACTGCTGCAGTTTTTAGGTAAATCCACCGGACATCTACACAGCCTAAAATAATACAGTTAGCATTAACTTTGTCAATCAATGAATCAAAATGCATTTATATCAATCAACAAACAATGCAACATGCAATACAAACCCTGCTTCCCAGTCCATAGATAGAGCAACACATGATTAGGTGATTAATAAAAATATGCATAATGAGCAGCTGGGCTCTCATTAATAAAAAGAAAGACCACCGATGGTGATAAGGATCCTGACGCAAAGCTTATTACACGACTAATACTAAACAGTGTTGGGTGTAACGCGTTGCAAAAGTAACGGAGTTACAGTAATTGTTAGAGAATAATTCTTCCTTACTCCTAAGATATTTAACCTTATTGCCTGTTGACGTTAATAACAAATCCTGTTTGTGACGCCAGCTTTAAGGAATGTGCTCCAGCACTTAGTGTCAAGTTTTATGGCCTGATAGGGGAGTTTACGACTGTGGGAACACTGGCTTTCTAAGCTCCAGAGATGGGAGAGACATCTCCTGTAGCTCCACAGATGTTTACGCCTCCCCCAATATGCTGATTAACTCTCTCTAAACTAGTTAAAAGGTCTATCGAGAGATAGGCTGGGCAGAATTGACATGACAACCCAGCCGTGCAGTCAGAACCTTTTGCTGCTGTGACTTGTGATATGAATTCTCCGGCCGTATCCTTGTAATAAACTACCAGTGTTTGACATCAAAGCTCCAACTCTCCTTGTGTCTCTCTGAGTCCTGACTCTCCATTGCTGCAGAAGTTTCCCTTACAGAATGTACTAACATAGCGAAACATTCCGACACCAGAGACTAATTGTGCGGGTAGATTAATAAACCTGATGTGTTTACCCTTCAGGCCTGATGTGTGCACCCTCTATTCAAAAAAGAGAACGGAGCGAAAAATACAAACACCAAATTGTGTCAGGTGCGCGTGACCTACTCCGCTGCGCGTGCATCATTTCCAAAGTGCTTCCACAGCAGTGACACACATCTGTGGATAATCATTTATACGAAAATGGTTAAATCAACCATCACTAAACGCCAGCAACACTGCATCTACTGCAGACAGTAGCAACAGGTCAGATGGGGACATCACGTCTCCCAAAACTACGCAGCCCCTCTGCGGCCCGCAGGTGCCAGGATACCACGGCAAAACAGAGCCTGTCCAGGTATATCTAAACAAGTACCCGCCTGTACAGTGGGGTTAGGCGGCCATTTTGCAGCTCGTGGTATACAAATAGACAATGGAATATTCGTGTGAAAATATTGCCATATTCTGCCATGCCCGTAGAAATGTTGTGTCAAAAATAATGCATACAATAGCACAGATGCCTTCATCACGAATGGCTACAAAAATATCTCATATCCCAAGCTTATCAACGAGCTGATGTTGCAGCTGAAATGTTCTCCAGGTCACAAAGTCAACCTCACATGATGATGTGATCCAGTTTTCAAGCACAGTAACTATTCTCTTCCCAGAGTATATGATGGGACCAAAGTGATGATTTAGTACATGGTTTTAATAATACTTTTGCTTTTCAATGTTTGCCATTTCAAACCATGAGCTGGTTCAAATAATATGTGCCTTGATTTACAATATGTTCTCATTTGTTTTATCATTACAGTTTTGAAGCTTTTGTGCTTTTCTTTGCCATAGTCCACTTTGGACTATATGAAATATTTCAGGATTGCACTTTTAACTCACTTGAAATGTTCTCACTTGCTTGGTTTCAAAACATAACAAATGCCATAATCTGTTCATTGGGGACCATCAATGCTATTTTTCATTGCTGTTGCCGGCCACTATTGCTCATCTAAACCTGCTACTGCTGCGCCCCCTAATCTCAGATGCACCCTGAGTCATTTTGTTCTGGAACCGGGCCTGTACATGGCCATATACTAAACAAACTACAGAGCCCATTCCGTGTCCTGTTATTGTTTACTTCCTGTCTGCCTTCTTCTGGTGATTTATCTGACGTCCAGCGCTCCGTCTTTAACCTCTCAGGGGTAGACATTAAGGGTAAAAAGCCACTGGCCCTCCGGGCCGGTGGAATTGTATTGTCACTGGCCCCACCATTGTAACCACTGGCCCGGAGCATTAATCCAAAAAAAAAATATCGACTAATAATGAAGAAAATTAACACATTTGTTGCTATAGTAATTTATGCACTTACTACTTGTACTACAACATTTGAACAATCAGTTCTTCCTCATTTTCCTCAATTGTTCATATTTGGTTTATTAAAATAATGATATTGTGGTCATTGTTAAAAAATGTCTGCTATTATGAGTATTATTATTTGTATAATGCGCTTTCTGCCTTCCTGTCATTAGGAGTTAGACATGTAATGGCTATAGATTAGATTAGATCCTTCATTATCCTAAACTGCTGGGACCTCTAGCCAATACCTTTATATGTTCTGCTCTTCACTTGCTTGTCAGCATAGGTCGGCATTGATGTACAGAGCCGACAGAAGACCTTGTTTATATTGGCATCATCATGAGAGGTGCTGTGACGTGTCCAAAAACCAGGAAGTAAGCTGCTGATTCCCTCCACAAAAAGTAATGGGATTTCTCCACAGGGTTTTGGAAAATAGCTGGAAATAAGGTCTGTGGAAAACAAACCTGTTTGATAAATGCACGTTTTGTTCTGCCGGATAATCTCCACATGTCTACCCTACTTTTATAATTTTCGAATCATAAATCTAATCGATAGATTATAAAAGGGTTTTAGGACGCGTCACTGCACCACTAGAAGCCAACTCCATCGATCAAGCTGAAACTTTCTCTCCTTCTTATTCTCATGCTCCCTGTCACTCTCCTTTAACTCCTCCGGTGACTTTCTTTTATTTGAAAATTGTTTTTTGGCCGGCGCTTGGCCGGTTACCGCTGGTATTAAAAACATTTTGGCGAATGGTTAGGTGGCGCGATAGTCTGTCGTGAAGGAGCGCGCTCACGGGAGCCTGCTCGCGCTGCGCTCCGCAGCAAACAGCTGTTTGCTTTTCTCACAACAACGACAAGCGACTCACGAAACGCTATGTTGTAGCGTTAATAAACGAAACAATTTAACAAAATTGCTTGTCAAAATACCAATACCACAGGAAACATTTTTTTTTAAACAATATTTGTAGTGGCCCGAGCGGGCAAGTGGAAAGTACGTTATGCTGGCCCGGGGTGTATAAATAGTGCTTCCGGGCCAGCGGGCCAATTATAATGTCGAGCCCTGCCTCTTTTCCTTTCGCTTTCTTGATCCTCCGTAGCAACCTTCATTATAGTCATTGACAGTGGTCTGTACTGTATTAACAACGTGTCACATGTTAAGAATTTACAATCAGAATCGAGTATTCAACTAAGCCGTGTAATACAAGTTGTTAGTAGCCTTAAGGGCCTACACAGTTACATGGGTGTCGCAGCCATTATGTGGCTGCGACTCCCCACTTTTTCCCCCCACTTTTTCAAATGATTAGTTTAGACCCCCCAACTTTTACCATGCGGAAAGTCCGTGAATCGGTCTGTCCACTCGCCGCACTCTGTAGAGCGCTGTGTCAGTGCTTCACTATCAAATCCATTCAACTTGCTTATTGAGAGAATGCCCAAATCAATGAAACTCCGTACCATGTTTTCACTGCTACTTTGTACCAAGGCAGATTCTCCCATAGCGCGCGCATGTTCAAGGAGTGTTGTCATAGTTGGACAGCTCAGGGGCCTCATTTATAACGCCGTGCTTAGGATTCACGTGGGAAGGTTGCTTACGTAGTAGAAATCCAAAAAATAGGTACAGAAATGTTCCGACATTTTCCGATTCACCAAACATTGCGTACCGGCGAGGAAAGTGCGTACAGCACTTCCTACGCCGGTTTCCCTTTATAAATCACAATCGACTCGAAATGCGGTGCAGCTTTTGCGGACTTCACATAACGCCCATATTTGCCTATAAATAGTCAAAGAAACGCCCATTCATTCATTTTGACTGACTGCATGAAGAAGATCGCAGGAAATGATGACAGAACAGCTAAAAAAGACATATCACACCGTGTCAGTTTATTTTGGGGAGGTCGAGATAAATCATATTGTTTGGTGGATGCAGTTTGAACCAGAGTAGCAGCATGGAGGTCGGATCGTCACCAAAATAAATAAATAAGTGGTCCGAAAAAGGTTAATGACAAAAAAAATACACATGGCCTAACCTTCCTCAGGCAGTGTGTTTGTACCGGGGACAGGAGACACCCCCTTGATGAGAAACTGTAAGAAGTGATCGGGGAATCCCTCCGGAGTGGAGTCATGACGACTGGATCTGAATTATGTTTTTGTATTTGGTGGTTTGTGACCCAGCTGTCGATCAGCTGTGCACAGCGTCTCCACTGCAGCCTGTGCATCTCAACCCCCCTCCCCGCAGCAACTCTATATCCACCAGTTAAAGGAAATACAACTAATGTGTTGTGTTACATTAGCTGTACAATTTACCACATACAGTATGGTGTTCTTAGTTTCCATACCTCCTGTGTTTTACGAGCGACTTATCAAGTCTTGGCAAACGGCATAAAACACGATTAAACATGATAGTATATAAAACCATGCTCGTATCTACAACCTATAGAAATGCAAAACGGTGTCAGTTTAGACGTAATTCTGTTCTCCTGCTTACCGCATCATTTATGAGAAAACATTTCATAACATTAGCACAACATATTCGAGGTGGTTTTAAATAACATCCGTATTTATTTATTTCTCCAAGTTATGTTTTTGTGTGCACTGAGGAGTCTTAAACAGGCGTTTGTTAAATCATTTTAAGATTGGCTTTAATCAATTTGTGAAAATGAATTCTTCATATATGATAAATGAGAGGTAACAATTTATTTATGGTATTATTTCCACATATTTCTCTCCCTTCTGCCAATGGTGTCGCAGTTTCTCGTCTCTCCCGTTTTTGTGCTTAGTGCGTACGCATGGGTTAGAGTTTGCATGGAGGACCGCACATTTTCCCATCAAGTTAGTATTTTATAAATCGCAAACATGCGTAGAAACTGGCGTACGCCATTTTTTGAGCGTATATCCCTTTATAAATGAGGCCCCTGATCTTTTGTATGAAGCGATGCCGGTAGCGGAGGTAAGGCACACACACACCAAATGTTCAGGAAATGATTAATACAGCGAAAATCATTGGTTTGATATGTTTTCTCCCCCAGACAACAAGAACATTTTTTTCAAAGAAGTTGAAAGTAAGTCATCAGCTGGTAGCAGTTAATCAGTTAACAGTGATGGCGGCGGCGGCGGCGTCGTCTCACTTCTGGAGCGGAGTTTCGTCTTTATGTCATGATAGAGAGATACAAATACTGAATAGTTTAGATGAGAAAAGGCATCGAAATGCCAGGTTACTGGTATTTATCATGTAAACAGGGAACATGAATAACCGATCTCTCTTTGCTCATGTAAACACCATATCCCCAATATGATCATAACCGGGATAATACTCATAAACGGCTCACTGATGTCCATGTAGAGACGCAGTCAGTGTGTTTTACTGGAGCCTCAGTTCGATAAGAGATTATTTTCTGAGTTCTTTAACTTCGGTACACTCTCTCACAATAATAATGTGCATTATGTTTTAATTATACTTCTTATCATTCAGAAGCTTTTTTTGTGTGTTTATGTTTTATTGAGTGCTTATAGGCAATTTCCATCCCAGTATTCAGTTAACTATTTATTTTCTTTGCACATTACATAGACTAGCTAATATTCTAACTACTGCTTGGGACTTTGTGTCTTCAAAATGTCCAATGTCACAGACTGGGACTTACTTTAGAGTCAGTTGTATTTACATTCAGTATGACTTGTTATGATTCAATGTGAAAGAGTATACTGCTCAATAAATAATGATCACTTCACCACCTCTCTTGACATTTAGGCACTTGAGAGTGAGTCAGAGGCAGAATACAGGGACAGTGGAGAGAGGTCCATTGCTGAGGTGAATGATGAAAGGGAAATTACAGTTTAGAGTAAATTGTGATGTGGACTCTCATCCCAGAATGTTAAGGAAATCAGTGGGGATATTGAACAGGAAACATTTCAGGCAAGGGGCATCATATGACAAATATAGACAGAAGAGCAACATTTATTTGAACATTTAAGTCGATACCATTCCTAGGTGAACTTAACATCTGTATGGAGTCAGATCAGTCTCAATATTAATAAATGCTCACAGAAGGATTCACAAATGTATTTTGCGATTTATATATAAATGATTCTCCACAACAATATCTCTCAATGCACTCACAAATATTTATTGTTGTATATAAATGTACAAAAAAATGGGCATTTAAACTGCTTTTTATTAATTCAAAGACGGCTCTGAATTAATAATCAAATATGTTTCCTTTCTTTACTACTGGATGAAATTACAAAATGTCAAAGTATCAAACCACCTGTTAAAATGCACCAGAATACAGGAAATCTATATTTTTTTTTTCGTGGGGGGATCCCCAAACCCCCCGTTAAAAATGTCCCCCCCACATTCAGGATGCTTCCTACGCTCATGCCTGGAACACATCCTTCTCGGGGTGTAGATGACCCCGAGGTGCAAGATCCTAGCCATAACCGACAACTAAAGTTGACTCTATGTCCTCAGCTGTTTAATCTCTATTTTAAGAATGTTGCAAACTAGTTAAAACCTCCTACCAGAGGAGAACCCTCAGAATTTATTTGGCATCTCAACCTGTGTCAACTCGTTGCTCATGACATGTCTTGTGAATTCTCCGGCCAAAGCTCCAAATAAACCGTCAGTGTTTGCCATCAGATTTCCAGCTCTCCTCGTGTCTCTCTGAGTCCTGTTTCCAATTGCTTCAGAAGTTTCCATCAAAATCATGATTTACAATGATTTAAAAATGATCGTATTGTTACCGCTAAGAAGAGAAAATGCATTCCTCTGCGTATAAGGGGCTGGAGCTGCGATAACAACACCGTAACTTAAAATAACGGCAGCACTGATCGAGGTTTTCTGTAACTGTCCAATTACAGATGTAGCACCTAATTTTGCGCGTCCCTACCGCAGTGGGGCCGTGACCGGCACGGCGTCGGCTCTCGCTGAAAGGAAAACCCCCCGCAAGACGTAGTGAATACGTTTCAGACTTGATACGCCCCCTTGATAAATTATAATGAAACCAGCTGCAATGGATTATGGATCCACCAGGGGGAGCAGTGATTAAAAAGCTGCCACACTGGAACTCGTGTGAAATAAACAGCTGATAGATTTATGTCTGATTACTATAGCAGATCTTTGTTAAGATCCATATGTCACGGATAGGATCATATTCTGTGCTAAATAAGAGACATGTAATCATTTACAAAACATCACCATGTTTTTAATTTAACAAAATAATGTTTAATCCACATTGGCATTTACAAAGCTACAACTACAAAAACAATCAGTTAGTTTTTTATCAGGAAATGCAGCCCGGCTCAAACAAATAATTTGTAATCATCATCCTCACGATCATTTAATGTATCATATGTTCGGCGAATTGACATGAAAGCACTAACAAATATGAATTTGCTGTAGTCAACTTCATTAAAACTTTATTAACGTGCCTAAATTCAGTAATTCAACAAAAAGAGGTTTATTTTTAATGGAGCCTCGTCATCTCACCACGGGCAAACAATAATATTTACAGTGTTAATAGTTTACTGTATTATTACTGTTTAATATTACTGCTATAACAATCACACATTGAGTTCATTAGGCGCATTCACACCGCAATACTTTTCCCACAAAGGTTCATCAGAACTTAGTTCATGAGAACTCTTTAGTTCTCATGAACTAAGTACAGATCGCGTTCACACCGGAATTAGTCCCTGGGGGAGGATTAGGCAAATGAAGCCGCTGACGTCACTTCTTCTTCTTCTGCTTTGGGTTTACTGGCAGGCCACAAACCAACTTCATGGCGTATACTGCCGCCCAAAGTCCCCGGCCGGAAGTCCCCGGAGTTGGGGACTGGCTTCAGTAGAAGCTGCTGGGACTCCCAGCAGCTTCTCTGCGTTTCTGCGCTGGGCTAATGCTAATGAGTGATTCTACAATTTAGGCTACATTCCATGTCCATTGATGTCAATTGATGATAATTATAATCATTCTTTCTATTTTCTTCAAAAATATCATATTTTGCCTATTATTGGAAAGCATGTTATAATATCACATAAACATTATGTGCATCCTATACTTAGTTTAGCCGCCATTTTATTATCCTTGCATTAGCATTATTAATAATGCTAATGCGAGGATAATAAAATGGCGGCTTCACAAAACTTTTTGGGAGTTTTACGGGGCGTGGTTTGCAATCCGCCCAGCCAATCAGACATAGGAACCTTTTTCTCCCACGAAAGTACCTGCTCTCTAGCAGGGACGGAAAAGGGGGTGAAAAGGTTCTCATGAACTAATTTGAGTTCCGGCTCTTTTTGGTGTGAACGCAACATTTCGGAACTATATCGGAACTAAAGTGGGAAAAGTACTGCGGTGTGAACGCACCTATTGTTGTGCAATGACACAATCAGACCGTTGTTTTTTCAAATAGTCTGAATGAAACTCGGCAGCTCTCAGTAGTTGATCAGCGGGGGCTGTGTGTAAGTAACTCTTTGTTTACACACCTAATGGCCCATCCGCCACAGCTCTGCCACAGCTCTGCCCCTCTGTGATCTCCCACCCCCATGTGATCTCTCTTCTCCAGCACTAAAGTGTAACTGTAGGTTTGGGTTTGCATATTTATGCTGTCGCAGTTCCTGTTGTTTCTATCTCGTATTGCCGGTATGAAAGGGTCTGTGCCGGGAATATCAAACATTTAATAAAAGTGAAAAACAATGAACAAGACTTAACGTATTGATAATAATTAATTATATTTATTCCATTTTGGATGTACGATTTGTAACTTTGTTTAGAGCAGTGATCTTCTCTTCCTCTCTGCAGCAGAGAGCTGAGCACTGTCAGACCGGACCATGGCTGTAAAGGCAGAGGGGTGTCCCTTCGACACATACTGATCTTTTTTTTTGTCCATGTCTGATTGGCTTAGAGCAGGTGTCTCAGACTCCAGGCCCGCGAGACAGTTTCTCACGGCCCCGTTGTTGATATCATGTAATAGTGTTAATCTGGCCCGCGCGTTTACGTTTGCGCTTTCAAATTTTAATTACATTTTTGGATTGATCCCGCTGCTGGCAGGGAACTGCTGCGCGCAGTTCCCTCGCCCCTCCCCCCTCCGAGGGAACTCCGCCACGTCAATCAAATGCGCGCAGCGGAATCAATCACAGAGTGATCCAAAAGTGACACAGAGTGGAAGGAAAATATATCGCCCAGTCATGTCTACATCAAAACTTTCAGGGAAAAGAAAAGTCGATGATGACCACAGAAGATTTCAGGAGAAGTGGGAGACTGAATATTTTTTTGTCGAGTACAGGGGTAACGCAACGTGCCTTATATGCACAGAGAAAATCGCTGTATACAAGGAGTATAACGTCAAACGTCACTACTCAACTAAACATGCAGAGTATGCAAAATACCTGGGAGACGAGAGAGAGAAAAGAGTCACAGAGCTTAAAAAATGTCTATGGAAGCAACAAAATCTCTTCAAGAAAGGAAGCAATGAGGCTGATTTAGCAGTCAAAGCTAGCTATGTGGTGAGTGAGATGATTGAAAGCCGTTTACGGAAGGAGAGTTTGTAAAAAAGTGCATGTTGCAGGGGAAGTCATTTTGCTCAGGGGGTGCTGTCAAAAGTGGGGAGGGGGCCGCTTTAAAAAAAAAAGAAAAAAGGTGGTGCATTCTAACGTGACATAAAGTACCGCGACCGCTGTGTGCACCATGTCACGAGATATCGTTGGAAAGCTCTGTCTCTCCTGCACAATCTCATCGGATCCAAATATGGTCATTTCCTTTGTATCAGCAACCAATCGTGAAAGTACAAAAGGGTCTTAAACCAAGAAACGAAATCTCATTGGCTGGTGTCAACTTCTGACAACGTGATTCGTTCAGATGCGTCACGTGGTGTGCTAAAACACTTCCTGGTTAGCTTTCCGCTAGAAATTGAAATCTCAAAATGGCAAAAGAACGGCGAAAAAAACAACAATTGTCACTTGCACGAAGCAAGGTTATACAAAAAACAAATGACCCCTAACATGAAATACCTTCACGGAGTGCGTCGATGCGCAAGCTATCATCTGAAGAACAGGAGGGTTTAGCTAGCGCCTCACTGCAATCTTTAAAGGTCGTTTTCTCAAAATGAGTTGTTTCTCCTACTCTGAGTCCAACATTTCCACTTCAGTTGCACTTACATACACCAAACCTTCCAGTTATATTACTATCAATATTATGAAGGCTTTTACAGAAGGGTTTGTTCATATGTCATTCATAGCCTGAATTATATAAGATTTTATACCTAGAAACATGGTGAAAATTGATATTTTAGAGCTGTTGACAGTATTTTCTGATTTATGGAGTGATAAAAAGAGATATTCAATATCCCTTCTGTAAAAGCCTTAGATTCTAATATGACTACAAAATGAAATGAGAATTTTGAACCTGGCTTTATCCAAAGTTCAGATTTCGGTTCCTGAAATGTGTTAAGATATGCGCAAATGTAATGAGATAATTAATAATTTGCATATTCAGAAAACTTGTAATACAAGAAACAATTGCCTCATTGTAGGTAATTAACTGGAGAAAGTAGAAAGTTGTCACTCTGCAGTGTGTGTGTGTCGCGTCAATTACGTCACTCTCCCACGATCTACGACCTAGATGACTCGGATTTTATTTATTTGGAAAATACATTTAAGCCACCTGACTGATACAAATATATACTATGACTATTATATGCTACTGTATACAGCTAATTTTATTTTTAGTGAAATCATAACTATTTTATGTAGTTTAATCATTTTTATTTAGGTGGTCACTCAGTTTTTCAAATGTACACCACTCGCCAACAGGGGGTGCTGCAGCACCCCCAGCACCCCTACTTCCCGCGGCTATGTGTTGCAGGCTGCAATATAGTCTGTCTGGAAAAGAAGGGTCAGTTTAACAACATCAGCCTGTCAGCTAACACAGTGGCAGAGCGCATTTCTGACTTATCAAGTGACATATATGATCAGCTGTGCGACAAAGCCAAACTTTTCTGTGCATACTCTGTGGCTCTTGATGAGAGCACGGACATCACTGACACCGCTCAGCTCGCAATGTATGTCCGTGGTGTTGATGACAAGTTTGAAGTGACTGAGGAGTTGCTTACAGTGAAACCAATGCATGGCCAGACCACCGCTCAGGAGATATTCCAGCAACTGTGTGATGCCATTGTGGATATTGGTCTGCCATGGAAGAGGTTTGTTGGAATTTAGACCGACGGAGCGCCATCAATGACAGGGAGGAAAAATGGGCTGATGGCACTTGTTCAAAGAAAACTGGAGGAGGAGGCTATTGCTCTGCACTGCATTATCCATCAGCAGGCCCTTTGCAGCAAATGCTTGAAGTTTGACAATGTGATGTCTGTTGTTGTGAAATGCATCAACCATATCAGATCCAGGGTCTTAAAGCACCGCCAGTTCCATGCTTTTTTGGAGGAAATTGAGTGTGCTTCAAATGGAGCTCATTGACCTGCAGTGCAATTCTGAGCTCAAAGCCAAGTTCAGGGAAGTGAATGGGAAAGCAGACAAGCTTGGACAGTTCATGAGAGAATTGCCCCCCTCCTTCCCTGAGCTTTCCAGGATGTTCAAGCGGACCATGTGCCTTTTTGGGAGCACATACTGTATGTGTGAACAGCTCTTCTCCGCCATGAACTTCAATAAGTCAAAGTACAGGTCCAGACCTTCTGATGAACATCTTCAAGCCATACTAAGGGTTTCACCTGCTTCCTCCCTCAAACTAAATGTGGCTCAGCTGTGTGAGAGGTGCTGCCAGGTCTCTACCAGCAAGGAGTAGGCAAGAGCAACTGTAAATAGTTATGATGTGATGAACCGTTCATGTTAAGAAGATGTTGAAGAACTGTTAATGTTGTATTTTTTAATACATTTTTTGTGGGATACTTGAAGCGGCCCAGACTCTACGTCCAGCGGCCCCCAGGTAAATGGAGTCTGAGACCCCTGGCTTAGAGCTTTTGCGACTGCAAACATTTTTAAACAAACATTGACAGCTCCCTTAAGGTGATCAATGCAGGGCTGTGACTCTCTGTTTCAAATCTAGTACCCTGCTGAAAAAACCAGCATAGACCAGCATATGTTGTTTTGGTGCTGGTCTATGCTGGTGATAGATGGATGACCAGTATGCTTGATAAACAAAGATAACTCCACTCCTCTCCTACCACTCTTACCTCTAGTAAGCCTTGCTTGAACTAGACATGTGGAACAGAGTCCCATACCAACACACTCTCACTCCCTAAGCGTCCAGGAGCGACGTTTGGTCAGTGTCCGTGGCGTCCAGTTGTGACGCTCCTTGGCTCCTTCAGCTTCATAAAGGGACGTAAATAGCTTTCAACTGATTGCAATGTATTCCCATCTGCGGCGGGATTTGACGCTCATGGAAGCACGGCATTCGTTTATGTCGGCTGCCCTTAAAGGCAATGTGAGCGTCCATTCTCATTGGATAACGGAGAATTGTACACCCGGAAGTAAGTATTCCCCTTACTGTCGATTGATTTTACAGTGATATCTGCACTACTAATCGACTAAAAAACACCAGATTATCCTTGTTAATTACACAACATTGATTGGTTTAAATTGTGTGCAATGCTTTTGTATTTTTCCCCTTCGATTCGGAGAAACAAATATTTTTTCGGAGTAAAACCCAGAATCCCCAGCTATCGTTTGGACTACACCATGTGCTCTGTTTGACAAACCCCGTTTTTATTCACCATTCATTCCAATGGCTGGCGTCTATGTCACGTGATCTTCAAATTTCTCCCTGCAGAAAAAAAAAACATGGCCGAACTTCGTTTTATTCTCGGTGGAAAATGCCTATTTCAAAGTTAGTTTGGCCATTAAAATGCGTTTTGATGTCATTTGATGCAAGAAATATGAGTTGTTATTTCAGATTATGTGTGCAGTGGATGTACATGATCTTTAGTTTGCTAGTTATTACGAAGATTACTTCAGGAAATTGCGTCCACGTTTTCATTGTTACCAAGGTGGTTGCTAGGGACGCTGCTATCGATATTATTTCTGTTATGTTGTGTAACTGTTTAATGGTGTTATCTTTATTGCTACCCCCTTCCCCGTCAATGTATAGTGTTGGTCCACAGCACAAACATCTAAAGATAGCCTACGTTATTTTCCCCTGTGCAATTCCAGTCTCACATCTCACAGCACATCGTCATTAACAAATACCGGAAACAGACCGAAAACATTTAAAAAAATAAAATAATACTTTATTCCGAGTGTGCTTGCTTTTCTCTTTGAAAGTCATCACATAACGGCATTGTAATACACAGTTTGGCTGCATTAAATATTACATATCTGCCGTAGTTCTGTATTTATAGAGCCCTGATGAGAAGACTTCTAGACAAACATGAGGAACTGAAAACGTGACGTGGATCATAAATATATCAGCCATTAAACAACATCTTACATTTCTTTTCACACAATACGTCTCCTTGCAGTATCAACACTAATTCGGCTGACTTTTATATTTGATCCAATTGGTAGATAGGCTGTATTTACACCATAAAGGTGCACAGCTGATATAAAGGGACACCTAGTGGTTAAAGCATGTTATTGAATTTCATTATTTTATTATTAGATATTAATAGGATCCCTATAAAGTATATTCATTACTCGTTATTCTCTACTAATAGTTCATTAAAGACTGTATATAATGACTATTTTGCACATCCCTTTCAAGATTTCAAGATTGTCTAAGGTTTATTGACATATCATATAGGCCTACACAACTATGGTGTAGTTATGCATTGAATGAAAAACTTGGGTCGCAGGTTCCTCAATAGTGCATTACAAGACATCTATCAATATGTGTGCATACCTCCAGCAATGTTAACTATGTTGAAGCACTTATTTTAACTGATATTATAATGTATTATACTCTTATAAGATGTATGTAGATATTTAATCTCCGGCCTTGTCAGGTATTGAACAATCAATAAATAAAGAACACAGAATTGTTAAATATAAAACACAGAATTTGTGTGATTATACTAAATAATTTACAAATAAACACCACTGCATATTTACAACTGTACACATGCTGATGTAACGCAAATGTTCCAACTTGGGATCAATAAAGTATATCTTATCTTAAGCTGATCGATGGCTACTGCCATATTTGCAAAATGTGCCTCTGAACCTTGACAAGTGCATGTTTCAGGCTTATCAATTAATGTAATGTAATGTTATCAATTAACAACAGGAGGGGTCACAAACATAATAAATTAAATAATTAAATAAAGCTCTTCTGACCTTAGCTTGTGTGTATATATATTAATGCTGCCCATTATGGGCACAAGCAATTTTCACCCATTTATTAATTATATGTTTTAAATTTGAGTGTTTCCTATCCCCTAAACCTCCAGGGATGTACACAGTTTAATACTGGCAACTTCTTATTATGGGAAATATGAAAACGTCTTTTAAAACTACAACTCCCAGTAGAGACGTGCCATAGATAGAGAACATGTTTTGCGAAACACAATAGCCAGCATGTATAGTTCTGGGGACGGGGTGGGGGAGGGGGGGACGTGGTGGACCCGTTCAAATCCAGTTTTGGACAGTCTGCCGTGGTTCCATCCCATTTCAAGTGCTGTTCGAGGCTCGGTGTAACCCTCGGAGCACACTCTCCAATCACAGAGCTTGAGGACTATCACGGGGTTTGTCAAACAAAGCACATGGTGTAGTCCAAACGATAGCTGGGGATTCTGGGTAGTGTAGTGTCTTTTGCCATCCTTTACTCTGAAAAACTATTTGTTTCTCCGAATCGAAGGGGAAAAATACAAAAGCATTGCACACAATTTAAACCAATCAATGTTGTGTAATTAACAAGGATAATCTGGTGTTTTTTAGTCGATGAGTAGTGCAGATATCACTGTAAAATCAATCGACAGTAAGGGGAATACTTACTTCCGGGTGTACAATTCTCCGTTATCCAATGAGAATGGACGCTCACATTGCCTTTAAGGGCAGCCGACACAAACGAATGCCGTGCTTCCATGAGCGTCAAATCCCGCCGCAGATGGGAATACATTGCAATCAGTTGAAAGCTATTTGCGTCCCTTTATGAAGCTGAAGGAGCCTAGGAGCGTCACAACTGGACGCCACGGACACTGACCAAACGTCGCTCCTGGACGCTTAGAGAGTGAGAGTGTGTTGCCCATACAGGCATGGTTCGAGGAAACAGGAAACTGGAACTTTGAACAGGTGTTTTCATCTTTCCTGCCTGAAGATTCACAAGTTCTTGATTAGGTGTTTGATATGGAATGGCATGATCCTTTCTGCAGCAATAAATAAAGAAAACAAAGAAAACATTATTAATAATAGTAATGATGGTAACAACAACAATATTAGTATATCTATTATATATATATATATATAGCACTTACACAATTGCAAAGTGATTCTCACAACAACAAAAAAAAGAACAAAACAATATCAACAATACAAAAACAAATTATAGGAATGTTAAGAGACAAAGAAATGCTAAACATTCTGAGAGGCCGACTACAAAAGGTAGACTCAATGGCTCTTAATGACATCAATGAGCAGTCTCAATAGATGCTGTTGTACAAAAGATATAGAATATGTCCAGATTTCTTATATTTTGTGTTGGATGATTTGTTTTATTGATTGCTGATGGATGTTAAGATATGTTTTACAATTTTCCTTTTTTTTAACAACTTTATTTTTCAGTTTATCACAAATACAGTATGTCCAACATTTATGACAACAAGTTGCAAACGCCCCAGATCCCACCCCCCTCCCCCTCCAGGTGGTATTCCCCAGTGAAAAGACAAACGAGAGAGAAAAACGAATGGTCATAGAAATAAAATATAAAAAATATATAAATACAAGTAAAATAAATGAAAAAATAAGGAATAGACCAAAATAAACACATACAACAAAAATGACGATAATAGACAGTATACGAGTAGATAATCAGATATAATAAAACATCACACACATAACCCAAAAAAGCATTTCAGTTTATGCTATTCTTATTGCCAGCCTTCTAAACCC
Source organism: Harpagifer antarcticus (assembly GCA_902827135.1). NCBI lineage: Eukaryota > Metazoa > Chordata > Actinopteri > Perciformes > Harpagiferidae > Harpagifer > Harpagifer antarcticus. The sequence continues at coordinate 5,434,967 of CADEHL010001058.1, forward strand.
TTAGTCTGACAAGGTACGTAACAACTTCAAGCCCAAAGTTAGGGACCCCAGAGTGCCCAGGTCAATAGTCAAAGACAGATGCAAAGTGAATCAGGTGAGGGATAGGCCTCTAACATGGGTAATAAATAGCGACCAAGTTTTGTTGTATTTGTTGACTAAACCGCGCACTGCATATCTCAGTTTTTCCAAGTCTAGCCCAAGCATCACTTCCCTGATCCAGTGAATATAGGAAGGGGGATTTTTTCCTTTCCAATTTAGCAGTACGAGACGGCGGGCATGCAACGACGCATAGGCAACCTCATTTTTGTGGAGGGAGGAGATCCCTAGTCCAGTATTAACAGTTCCAAAAATAGCTGTTTGAGGATTAGGCGATAGTATCCTGCCAGATATTGCAGAGAGCGCCCGAAACACAGAAGCCCAGAAACTGCTTAATGACGGACATGACCAGAACATATGGCCCAGGGAGACAGGAGAATAATGACACCTGGGACAGGTTGGAGCGACACTGGGAAAGATCTTAGCTAGTCTGTCGTTGGAGTAATGTAGTCGGTGTACCACCTTAAATTGGATTAATCCATGTCTAATACAGAAAGAAGAGGTGTGTATACGTGAAACAATGCTTCCCCAGGCTTCCTCTGAAATAGAATCACCAATATCTCCTTCCCATGCTTTTTTAGTTTTGTCCCATGTGGGAGGGCAGTTATTCAGAATCAATGTATATATTTTGGACACAGCCCCTTTATTAAATGGATTCACATTAAGAACTGAGTGAGCTAGATCTTTAGAGGGTGGACATGGATATCCTGGAAAATGTTTAGACGCAAAAGACCGAGCCTGGAGGTATCTAAAAAAGTGAGATTTTGGTATGTTGTGATCCCTACGCAAGTGTGTAAAGGATGCAAAACTGCCATCACTAAAAAGATCTTGAAAATAGACCAAGCCACTTCTTTGCCAAACAGCAAATGCCATGTCCAAATGGGATGGTGTAAAAAGGTGATTAGACATTATTGGCGAGAAACTGCATATGCTTTTCAGATTCATATGTTTCCTAAATTGACCCCAGATCTTAATTGAGTTTTGGACCACTAAGTTCGAGTTAAACTCACTTACTTTAACATTCAATGGAAGGGGAGCAGTTAAAAATGAGATTGGGGAAACTGGGAGTGTGGACTCCAACTCCATTGTAGCCCATATTGGGCCCTCCTTGTCTGCAAATGTGGTAATCCAGTATGTGAGTTTAGCAATGTTAGCTGCCCAGTAATACAATTCGACCACCTATCTAGATAATTCTTGGTGCGTTCCAAGATAGATTTATAATTGTACTTAAAAATATCCTTAACCGAGCCTGCTATCTCAATACCCAAGTAAGTAGATTTTTCATTTTCAATCCTAAAGGGCAGATGACCATAATCCTCCAGCCTTGCCAAGTCATTGAGAGGAAACAGTAAAGATTTTGACAAGTTAATTTTGTAACCTGATATGTTCCCAAATGTCTTCAGCAAGGAGAGAACACATGGCATGCTTTCTATTGGGTCTGACATTTGCAAGAGCAGGTCATCCGCATATAGAGATGTTTTATGCACTGTGTTGCCCCTGGAAACGCCCTTAATCCTATTGTCCGTTCTGATAGCAATTGCTAAGGGTTCAATTGCAATGTCGAATAAATAGGGTGACAGGCAGCATCCCTGCCTTGTTCCTCTGTGGAGCATAAAATATTCGGAAATAAGACTGTTTTTTCTAACAGCGGCTGTAGGAGCTGAGTATATTATCTTAATCCATTTACAAAAAACAGGTCCCAGTCCAAATGTTTCCAAGGCAGCAAAAAGATAGTTCCACTCAATCCTATCAAATGTCTTTTCAGCATCAAGGCTCAGGATAATTTCAGGCCGTACTGTGGATTTAGGGGACAATAATAAATTAAATAACCACCGTACATTAAAAAATGAATGTCGCCCAGAGATGAAACCTGTTTGGTCTTTATCAGTAATGGTAGGAATAAAGGCTTCTAATCGCTGCACAAGGACTTTAGTTAATATTTTATAATCACAGCAAAGAAGGCTGATTGGTCTATAGGAGCTACACTGTGAGGGATCCTTGTCTTTTTTCAATATCACTGAAATTGTCGCTTGAGAGAGTGTTGGTGGCAATTTACCATTAACCAGTGATTCTTCATAAACCAATTTTAAAACCGGCACAAGTTTTGAGGAATATTCCTTATAAAACCCGATGGGAAACCCATCCGGACCTGGTGCCTTCCCTGTACTAGACAGTCTGATTGCGCCTTCTATTTCTCCAACCGTTAATGGCTGTTCTAAGGAGCACTGGGAGTCTGGTGAGAGTTTTGGAATATGTAAAGAATCCAGAAACGACTGAATTTCAGACGAGTTAACATCTACCTCTGATTGATATAAAGTAGAATTGTATTGCTTAAACTGGTCATTAATTATTTGGGGATCATGCAAAGTCGAATCGGCACCTGTATTGATCCTTGGGATCGTCTGTCCAGCCGCCTGCTGCTTGAGCTGCTCCCTGCTCTGTCCCCATGTTCATAGTAAACCTGTTTAGTTTTAAAAAAAAAAATGTTCAGCCCTCCACGTCGAAAGTGTGTTAAATTCAGATTGAAGCAGTACTTTTTCTTTAAAAAGATCTGCCGTGGACAAGAGAGCATACCGTCTATCAACATCTGCAATGCTGTGTGTCAGTTCTTTAAGTTTCTTAGATTGATCTTTATTTTTATGTGCAGTGTATGAAATAGCCTGTCCCCTGATGTAAGCTTTTAGGGATTCCCATAGAACACTCCCTGGTGTCATTAATTTCTAGAAAAAAGTCAATCTGGCCACTGAGGTAAGTTTTAAAGTGTTCATATGAATGCAAATGGGGGTCTAGACGCCAGGTGCGTTGGGGTGCTATATTACCAGGAAATGTCATATCCATTTGTACTGGACCATGGTCTGATAACACAATGCTGTGGTAATGGCTCCTGGGGATTAAGGGAAGTAATTGGTCATCTACAATGAAATAATCAATCCTGGAATAGCTATGGTGGACAGGGGAGAAAAACGAAAATTGTTTAGTATTAGGATGTTTTGCCCACCACGGGTCGGATAGGCCACAGGAGCGCAGGAAGGAGTTTATAGCTATCGCAGATGTTGACAGGGTACCATCAGGTCTAGGGTTGGATCTGTCAAGGTGGGCATGGAGAACGCAGTTAAAATCACCACCCAATACCAATTTATAGGTATTGAGGTCAGGGAGGGCAGAGAAGAAGTTTATCAAAAACTTTGAGTCATCCCAATTCGGTCCATAGATGTTAGCCAATATTAAAGGAGTATTAAACAACCTGCCAACTGCAACAATATATCTACCATTGGGATCAGATATTATTTCAGAGAGTTCAAAAGGTATCCCCTTTCTAATTAAAATGGCTGTGCCCCTGATTTTATAATCAAAACGCGAGTGATACACTTGTCCAATCCAACTGCATCTTAGTCTCTTTTGGGAGTTAATATTCAGATGTGTTTCCTGCAGAAACATCACATCAGGCTTCAATGATTTTAAATGGGCAAATATTTTACTCTGTTTCACCATATTATTTAGGCCTTTGACATTCCAGCTGATGAAAGAGAATGCACCTTGTTGTTTATCTACAGCATCAGGAGCCATAACCATGCCACTGGATACATGGTCTGGACTTGAAAGTTGGCAAAATCTGAACACATATGTGCAATCTTGGGTTAAGGCATGAAACAATAGAAAAACAAAAAAGTACCATAAAACAGACAAAAGTTAAGAAAGTAACAAAAAATAAACTCTTACCATCCTGGATCCCCGGGCTGGTCTTCTTAAAGCCTGAGACTGCCCTACAAACACTCGTCCTACTCTTAGGCATATAACACGTCAATACTAACCTAAACACTCGACTGAACTGTGCAAGGGCAGAACAATATGAATGTAAATGAAACATGGCCCTTCTCATAGCACCGACATTGCTGCGCTTATGTGGTCATAACTTAAAACAGCCTCCACCAACACCCAACTCCCAACACCTACAGTTGGGAGATATAAACAGCTATAACTTAAGAAAATCTGCATTGTTGTAATTTCCCTGACTCATTATCCATAGTCCACACATAAAGCGCAACCAACTGTAGTGTAATTAACAGTCAAAAATGTAGTCATTGTGACACAGGCTGTGACATTATCCTGCAGCTCCAACAGTACCTGTCATGGCCCCAATATTGATTATCACTCTCCCTCCGGGTCCCGCGGGTGCAAATCCGTCTCAATGTAGTGCTTTGCCTTGGTTGGGTCTTCAAATGACTTTTGCTCTCCAGCTGAGGTTGTGATTTTAAGTGTGGCTGGATACACAAGTCCATACTTCACACCAGGGCATCTGCGCAGCAGCCCCCGGATCTCAGTAAACGCTGCCCTCCTTTTCCTCACCGAGAGCGTGTAGTCCGGGTAGATGTAGAAACGCTTGCCGTTGTGGAAGATGGGCCCCGCTCCCATGGCTTTCCGTATAATATCTGCTTTCTCCTGAAAGTAGTGGAATTTAATGATGATCGGCCTCGGAACATCCCCATCAGCTGGTTTCGGTTGCAAGCCCCTAAGTGCACGGTTAAGCGTCGTTGTGTAGTCCAGGCTCAGGGCATCCTGCAGTAGTTGAGCTATGGCTTTCTCTGGTCGAATATTCCCAGTCCCTTCCGCCACACCGACTAGTCGACAACTATCTCTCCGTTGTCGAGACTCTACAGTAGATCTTCGGTTTTGTCCACCAACTTGTTTACTTGTGAGGACAGCGTAGTAACTTTAGCCTCGAGTTCCACTACCCGGTTAGCATAGCAATTAGCCCCCTCCTCAAGGCCTTCAATGCGTGTTACGAAAGTTGCGTTCTCCTTCCTAACATCTTCAACAACCTTAGTAAACTCTGTGCGCACATTGAAGATTTCTGATCTTAAGTCCCTCGACAGGTTGTATATTTTGGAGTGCAATTCACCTACAGCCGCCGTCACCGTTGAGTCGATCTTAGTTAGCACACACTGCTCAGTCCGCTTTAGGGCGGCCATGATTGCCTGTGTATCCGACAGCGGCTCCGCCGACCCGGCCTCGTCTTCCTCAGGCGAGTCCGCGGCGTTTGGGCCTGGTTTCGGTCTTTGGTTCCTCTGCATTTTTTGAGAGTTGTATGTACAACCAAATCAAAACACGGTCACTTTTAGATAGCTGAACACTTTAGAGACACATTTGCCCCACGGGAGCGAGAAAAGAGGCGAAAATAACTTTTGAAATGTTCCTTCCAAGCAGAGCTCAGAAAACTGCGTCCTCACATGTCGCTGCTCCTCCTCTGAAACCCCATGTTTTACAATTTTAACAAAAACATTATTGTAATTGGAATCAAAAAGATTACAAATCATAGTTTTAATAAAATCACTAGCAATATAGGATTTATTCAACAGCAGTAAAGCATTAAGTTACACTGAACTGTAAAACGTACCACTAAGGGTTGACTAGTAGGAGGTCTCTGTAGGGATGGGTATTGTTAAGGTTTTAACGGTACTACTACTTTTATCGATACCGCTTATCGGTCCGGTCTTTTAACTGTACTCTTATCGGTTCTTTTGGAGAAAAAAATAAGGTAAATTAACTAAACAAATTGTGAACTAAACTAACCTTGCTTTTCATTTAATGAAATACATAATATTTCACATAAAAAAACAACAACAACGTTTTAACAAATGGTATTAAATAATCTGATGACAGAACTGTAAACAGAATAGCTGAAACTTTAAAAAAAAAATAACTCAGTTACCTCTAATCATTAATCCATGTTTTTATAATTGAGTTAACTCCGTGTGTTGCTGCTACCATACATAACACCTGACGTGGAAACGTTACTCAGAGCTGCTAGAAAGACAGTTGAACCCGGTGCATTTCTCCGTCTGAATGTGGTGCACTTTTGCTAAATGTTTAGACAAATTGCTCGTGTTACCGCCCTTACATTAAACTCTTATTACACTTTAGGCAACGAGCATCGAGACGGGTAAGGTTTAACCACACCTCGGAGTGCGTTCTCTCCGCCATCTTCTCCGTGTGTGTGTTGCTGCACGTAGCAACTGCGTTTGTGTAAACTGCGTGTGTGTAAACTGCCCCGCCCCCTCGCAAGCAGGCGGGCGAGAGAGATCGAAAATACTAAGAATAATCATAGAAGCATTTTGCAGTCTTTTTGCAAATTAGAAACGGAATTGGCGACACTAAAACTGCAATATAATGTTTGTGTAGCAATAATACATATGACATATATTTTTTAGATGTCTCCAGTACCGATAACAAGACCGCTAACGTCGGAGCTTAACGGTACCATGGTCTTTAATAATTCAGCCCCGGGGCCCGTTTAATACCGGGGCTCGGTACCCATGCCTAGGTCTCTGTCATGTACAACCATTGGTAGATGTTACAACTGAAAGAAAGATAAGGAAATAAGAGAAGACAAACATCCTCTTAAGTAAAAGACCAAATCATGTCAAGCTTTAAATGTTTCAGTCTTTACAATGCACTGTTGGAAATTACATTGCAAAGGCTAAATTCAAACTCAATACCATAAATAACTGGGTACCAAAGTGCTTTACCTGATAGAACATGTTTCACACGGAGCAGCAACCATCCGGCTGGGCCTTTTGCTGCATATCATCTCCTCCCTCTCCACTGTTTCCAGTAGATCTCTACTGCCTCTGTCCAATAAAGCAGTAATGCCACAAAAAATCATATTCAAAAAGTTAATAACGATAACTTGCTTTTGGCATTGAAATGGATTAGAATCTCACCTTTTTCCTGGATGTCAGGAAGGCCAGGAAGTCGTTCCCTTCAAGTCCACAACCAGTCATAGGAGTTCAAATGCAAAGCCTGAACGATGACCAAGAGAATTACATTTTACAAGATAATTAATACCAGAGCAGTGTGTACATACTGTAGGCCCGGTACGACATGCAGAGTGCATGTTTCATTTTTTTTAGCAGCAAAGTAACATATTCCTCGGAACCAACTCATGTACAGTATGTTTTGCATCTCCTCAACAATGGTCTGTATAGTTGAGTAAAAAAAAACTGTCTCTACAGTTTCAGGTAGATTAACACACATTTGTAAGAAAAGTTTACAATGAAGCACAAAACCCCTCTTTGTATTAAGCTAGCTGCCACAGAAAGTACAGCTTAAAATGCCAACCTTTTGGTAGGGTGAGATAACTTCAGCTAACTTCATGTTGAACACAAAACCTCTAACGTTCATTACATTGATGATTTTAAACAAAACTTTACTCTCAACTTGTAAGATAACGTTAGTTAAGTTAACTTATCCTTAAATAACTACATCACGTTGTTCAGGGGCAACAAACTGCAGAAAACGTTAGCTGCTAACTGTTGTTAGCTCAGACAGCTAGCTCTTGTTAAGGGAAATAACAATAGCATTTTTAGCAAAAGTTAAGTTAACATTAACGTAACGTTGTAAGAAAGCAAAAAAGATTTTACTCTCAGACTGTGTGAAATTATGTAGCGTTGCTTACCTTAGAAACGTAAAATGTGATGGGAGTGTGCAGATGGGGAGCATGTTAGCTTAGCTTCGTAGCTTCAGCTAGCTCTGTAACTTCCAGCTCGGTGGCAGCAGGTCCCGCCTCGGCTCCGCCTCGGCCTTTGCCCTTATTTGAAGCAGGCGGGAGTTAAACTCTGACGTCACTGTCGAGCCGTTATATCTCTCACAGGATCCGCCCTCTACTGGACTCTATGGGTACTACCTTATCATACAAGCATTCACCTACTGAGATTTCTATAGACGTAGCCGGCCCCGGGGCAGGCCTACCTGAATGTGTGCGCATCTCACTTCCGTATAAAAGGAGGTCCCGCCACCTGACCATCATACTTTACTCTTCACCGAGCGGAGGTGATAGCCTAGCACCAAGGGTGTAACTTTGGTTTGAGAAGTGGGAGGGACACAAAACAGGGGGTCCTCCGCAATGAAACTTTGTCTTCCGATTTAATTCCATTTCCTGCCTTTCTACAAATATATTAGGGACTATGGTGTTAACTAATCCAAGAAAAATGTGTAGTGTAATGAGTGAGCAGAAGGTCTCCCGCAGTTGGATGGATCGGCGTGTGGCATTGTTTGAGCCCATCCTAGGTGCATCGCGCAGGGTTGGAGCTTCATCACTCGACTCTGCGACGACAGGGACGATAGGTGTGCGTGATTGTCTTCCTGCGGAGGAAATTGTGCAACACACAGGTGGCCTTCACACACAACTCTGTTACCTCCGGGCTGGTGGTGATGACACGCCGGAACATTCTCCACTGTGATGCGAGGATGCCAAACGCACATTCAACAACCAACCGGGCCCGGCTGAGGCGGTAATTGAACAGCCTCCTTTCACGCGTGAGCTGACGTCCAGGGAATGGACGCAGCAGGTTGTCCAGCAGCGGAAAAGCCTCATCCCCAACAAACACATGGGGAAGAAGGCCCAGCCGCTCTGCTCCTGGGATGACGGTGTCAGGTGGTAGCTGCAGACTGCCATCTCGGAGGCCCTCTCCAAAAGCGGAATTCCGCAGGCTCCCACCGTCGCTGCTCCTTCCAAAACCTCCGACATCCACTACCCTGAAGAGGTACTGGGCATCCACTACAGCCAGTAGTACCAAGGAGTGGGTGGACTTGTAGTTGAAGTACAGGGACCCAGAATTTACCGGAGCCTGGTTCACCACGTGCTTCCCAAAAGTAGCAGCCCTGCTCGAGAAATGGAAGCCCACTGTGGTGCTGTTGTCGCTCCTGACCAATACATGTCTCCCTTGAATTAGGGACATGAAATGCTGGAGGACTAACGGCCCGTCTACACTACAGGCATCAAAAAATCTTGAAGCTGGGCGTGTCTGAGGCTTGCCGATTTCTCGCGCTCAAGGCGACCAACAACCAATCAGGAATCTCCCGCCCGCCCCCGGCATACAAAGCAAAAAAAAGCCCGCTTCTTCTCCACTATTGCCAAAATGGATGCCGGTTTTGTAGCAAGTGTAGCGTTGGTTTATGCAATGTCTCGCAGGAGGCCAGGTATTGTGCGTCGCTGTTGGGTACATCCGATACTCAGAAAACGTCTGCAACGGGGGGAATACCACGTTCTTGTCCAAGAGCTCCGCCTGGATGGTGTACTGTTTCAGCAGTACTTCAGGATGAGCAAAGACGTGTTCAACGAGTTGCTCGGAAAAGTCAGTCCACTGATTGCAAAGGCAGACACCCGTATGCGTTTGTCAATCGGACCCGCCGAGCGACTCGCCATCTGCCTACGGTACGTTTTGTGTATTTCTACTTCTTTAATATGACTCTGTATATAAAGAGAGAGAATGCATGCAATGGATGAATGAAGTCTGTGATTTAGTTCAGATGAATGACATTAATTAAGATAGCTAGGTAAACACAGTATTGCTCCCCTGTGTGTGTCTGTGGTCTGTGTGTGTGTCTGTGGTCTGTGTGTGTCTGTGGTGTGTGTGTGTGTCTGTGGTATGTGTGTGTGTCTGTGGTATGTGTGTGTGTCTGTGGTGTCTGTGTGTCTGTGGTGTGTGTGTGTCTGTGGTGTGTGTGTGTCTATGGTCTGTGTGTGTGTCTGGTGTGTGTGTCTCTGGTGTGTGTGTGTGTGTGTCTGGGGTGTGTGTCTGTGTGGGGGGGGGGGATCTGTGTCTGCGTGGCGTATGACATTTTTTTTTTTAAATCATGTATATTACTTTTTTCTCAGGTACCTGGCAACCGATGACTCGTACAGGACCATAGCATTCAGCTATCGGGTCGGGCATGCAACAGTGGCTGTCATCGTGAAGGAGGTTGCGGGTGCCATCTGGACCGCGCTGGTCGAGGAGACCATGCCGGTACCACAGACGGAGGACTGGAGAGCCATCGCTGCTGGGTTCCAGGAGTGCTGGAACTTTCCGTATTGCGTTGGTGTCATTGATGGTAAGCGGACATGAAACTATTCAGCAAAATTATAAATAATAATCTAAGTTATTGAGTTTTTAGCATAATACTTCAAAATCTTAAAATCCCTTAATGTTTGTATGCAATTGTGCTACAGATGTAGCACTCCAGATAGGACTCACATGGGTGTGTCCCAGTCAAAAACTCAGCGGATCCCAGTGGCTGGGGGTGTTGCCAAATTGCTAGAGGGCGTTGCCAAAGTTCTCCATTTGTTCAATTACAGGATGTAACCATGAGATGGCGCTTCATTCACAAATACACAAAGACAACTGGGTGTTGTAGAACTTAGTCTGTTTGCAATGTTTGCAGCTCTGCAGTTGTGTTTGATGAATACTGTAGCATTTAATCACTTATTTGTTATGGTTTTCACAGGCTACTATCATGAAAAAACATCAGTTTTGGATCAAATAAAGTATATAGTTTGCTTTATGCAGTATATTTTTTGTAATATTGTTGGTGTTTTTACACAGTAGTGAGAGTGAAAAACAGGATAGCACAGATTAATAAAATCAAAAATAAGATGAGCGATAAAAATAAAAATAATGAGAAACTATGAAATAAGAAATGAATAAAACTTAAATATAATTATCATATTATGATAATTATATTTAATGTATTAAAGTATACGAATACTAGAGTGGCATACGATCCGGATTCCGCCGAAAGTACCGACGGTTCTGAACTCGCCGAGTGGAATACCACCAGTTTCTCAGAGGCTCAAGTACAAGATCTGAGTACTATACTTTTATTAAGTACAAAATCTGAGTACTTCTACTAAAGTACAAGATCTGAGTACTTCTAATTTTACTCTAGTAAATATCTATACTTATACCACCTCTGTTTATAGCCTATGAAAAAAACTATTAGAAGATAGTGACAATGTATGCTAGCTAGCTAGCTCAACGATTCCTTAAATGATATTGCGACAGAAAAACGTTTCAGTTCACATCACGTCTCAGTCTGTGCCAGAGTGACTCTGAGAGACTATTTTCCAACACCTCATACATCTTGGCAATACCATCCATTGAACACCTAGTCCAGCAATACTAGCCTTTTTAGGGCTGTTTTCGATAGATGAGCGTGTGTATGCCAGTTTAATTAGTTGAGCTATAGAACACCCCCAATTCTCCATTGTACGTCATAATAATAGCTACCATTTAGTTTGGACGTGATTGCGTTAATTAATAAGGTCACACTGTGTCAGTAAATACATGTGTGAGCTAGTAATCTGGTAGTGCTGCAATATTTACCTCTCTCTCGGCAGCTGAAGCAACTCGTTTGGTGGCTCGAGCTTCACGTTTGTTGACACTGTCATTGTCTTGCGCGGCCGACGTGCTGGGACGGTCGGTGTTCCCGACTGCATACGCTGAGAAATCGAATATTGAACAGATCCTGGCTTCAAATCTGATGTGTTGTATTGAACCAGGCATCCAGACTCATCAAACCTCATTTTTTGGACATAATCGTCATTTTTAAAGTGTTCGCTGCACACACGTGCGTACTGATTCAGCGGCGGATCGGACCGTTTCATGAAAATAACCCATGCTTTGAGCAGCTTCTCGTCCGTTAGTGGCAGCCTATGAAAATGTACTTCTTCCTTCTTCTTTATATAAAATCCATTTGTGCAGCCTGGGGCAATACAGTAAACTCCTGACGACGACCGTTTTCTTTTAGGTGCATTGCACGCCATGTTGTTTGTTATTGAGCTTTGGCCCAGGAAGCCGTACCCACTCAGTGACGTCACTGGGAAAGTCCCGGAGCAATGGAAGCGCCTATGGTCATTAGGCACGTATTTCAAAACATAAATGTGCATATCTCGATCGTTTACATTGGAAATAGACTAGATAAATACATTTCCTAATGGGAATATTGTCGCATGGAAAGCAGTTTGAAAAGTGTTTCCATTTCTCTTTTAGGGCTGTAAATATAATAAGCCTGTTGTCAATTTTAGACACAGGCTTATTATATTTACAGCCCTTAATAACATTCATTTTCTGGACTCAAAGTGTGTCTTGGCCGTTTTCTTTGTTTCAAGCCAACGAGTGCTTTTTGTTTTGAAATCACTTCCGCGAGATTCGCGGGCCTCCCCCTCGCTCCACTGACCATTAGACCATTTAGTAAGGTAAAAAGCAAAAGGGTAAAAACGCCTCTCAGACGCTCTTCCGTTTACTTTTTTAATAAAGAAAAACAAATGGTCCGTAGATACACGGACTCATATAGCCTATGTATGTATACTGTAAGGAGAATGTATGTGCGTGAGAGGACCAGTATGAATTACGGCATAGAAATGCAAACACAAACCTACAGACTGGGGGTTGGGAGATCACAGGAGTGGGGGGGGGGGGGGGACCCTTGGGAGAATTCCTCCACACAATCCGATGGCCAATTATTGTGATTAAAAATTAATTTGCAGAAATGTAAAGTGATCTAACTAAGTTCTATTCATATTCTTGACGGTAAGAGCAGTGTAAATGGGTGGACATATGCATTTGAAAAGCAATATAAATCACACAGTTATTATACAATAGGCTATAAAAGCACCATCGATAACCATTACCTTTATCCAATTCAAACTTTGGACGGGAAAAAAGGAAGGTGTAAATGGTTGGGCTATACTGTAGGCCTACTGTATACATACAAAGGCCATTCAAGCTAGAGTTCTTCTGGAAATGTTCACATCAGGCACCTTCAAGTTAAACAATACTACAGTAAACAATTAACACAGTAAATTATGTGGATTAAACCACATTTATTTCGTTAAAAATAAACGAAATATGATTTAGTTTGAATGATTAAATGTCATCAGGCACCTTCAAGTTAAACAATCAGGTGCACACTTTAATGTGCCGCCACCTCCGGAGTCGGCTTGACTCGGTTTAAAGAATGCACAAATGTGTTTAATCGTTAATGTCAGATGTGTACTAAGTAGCCTAAATACATTTGTTCCTGCTCAAGATTAGATTCAACTTTATTGTTATTGCACATATTGCAGGTACTGAGACAACGAAATGCAGTTTAGCTTCTAACCAGGGGTGCAACAAGCAGCGAAAAGTAATGTGCACAATACTACAGTAAACAATTAACACAGTAAATTATGTGGATTAAACCACATTTATTTCGTTAAAAAGAAACTGTAGAGGAAACTTCTGGTGTAGCAATTGCAATTAGGAGTCACCGACTCAGGAAGGAGACACGGTAGAGCAGGAGCTTTTGATGTCAAACACTGATGGTTTATTTGGAGTTACGGCCGGAGAGATTCACATCACAAGTCACAGCAGTCACGGTGAGACTGCACGGGAGAGTTGCCACGTCAATTCTGAAGCGCCTCTCTCTTGTTAGCCCATTTAACTGGTTTCACAGAGAGTGATCAACATGTTTTGATAAGATAGTTTAGACCAGGGGTCGGCAACCTTTTTCATATGAAGTGCCATTTTCAAAAAAAATTGTTATCAGCGTGCCAACGATCGAGAATTATCAAGTGGGGGGGGGGGGGGGGGTGAGGAGCTTGACGCTTGTCAACTATCAGCAGGAGGGCGGGGGAGCCTCTCTGCGGGGAAGCAGTGTGTGGACCTGTCAGCGCAACTTACATGATGTCGAATTTAACAAACACATTTAAATAATTGGTTTAAACGGCATAATAATAAGGACGATTGTCCGTTCTGTGATTCTCCAGAACACACATGTAATGATATTAGGGTCATGCAGAGTGAGATGAGATCGCTGTCCCTTTGAGAGAGAGAGAGAGGGGTGTGGCTTGTGCATACGTGTTTGTGGATGGTAGAGCGACAGTGAGAGAACGTGTGTATGTTTCTGGAAGTGAAACGAGGAAGCAGAAAAACAGAGGTCTGTACTCCTCGACTACGGTCTGGGAGCCGACAGGAAAGTTCAACACACAGATGGCCAGTCCGCCCCTTTGTAGCATATTATTTCAATGAGAGATGAGCAGATCGCCACTGGGCTTTCAACTAAATACACAGCCACGCAGAAACTGCGGCATTTGTACAGCTCCTTATGGGTAGGCTACTGCAATTAGTGAAGTGCTTTCTTCTCTGTGGTGAAACGATCTGCACCACGGAGGAAAGCGGCAGAAAGTCACCTGGAGTTAAAGAGAGCGGGGCTGCGTTGTGTGCATGGCTTCCTTCTGCGGGTAACAGGGAGACGCGCTCTGGCGGCGGCCTCGTTCAGGATCCCAAAATACAATTTAAATATTTTTGCACACTTATTCCACTTATTCCTAGCATGCCACTGGTTACGGTGCCGCGTGCCAATGCTGGCACGCGTGCCAGGGGTTGCCGACCCCTGGTTTAGACAGTTGGGCACACGGAGTCCACTTGGCTCCATCACCTATGGCCTCGAAGATTTCATACCTTGGAGGCCACAAACAACGAAGAAGGAAGTGTCCCAGTGTACCCACAACAACAGACCATCTGTGACCTAGTGTTGACCGGTCACAGAACGGGAACAATAACTTTATGGCTGAAGCAGCCTATGTCCTTAAAGGAGATAAACAGACGTCAGGGTTGGTCATGTACGTCATATCTAGGAGTCTAGGACAATTATTTCCATAACAGAAACGAAATATGATTTTGTTTGAATGATTAAATGTAGGGTGAATTGCCCTAATGTGGGACATTTTTGCATTTCAGACTTCGGGAATATATTGCGATATGAAGCCGATACAATAAATCAAAATCCAGTACCATTCCGAAATCCCCAGTAATATTAGACACTAATAATACAGTAAACTATTAACACTGTACATATTATTGTTTGCCCGTGGGATTAGGATGATCGGTAGTGAGAGCCGTGTTTCCTTTTCCTCCGGTCGGATGTGATATAAAAACAAAGCGATTATTTTTGTTGTTGTAAACTCGATGGTTTTGTACTTACGCCAACGTGAATTAAACATTATTTTGTTAAATAAAAACATGGTGATGTTTAGTAAATGATTACATGTCTCTTATTTAGCACAGAATATGATCCTATCCGTGACATATGGATCTTAACAAATATCCGCTATATCAGATACCTGTAGATCAGCTGTTTATTTCACATGAGTTCCAGTGTGGCAGCTTTTTAATCACGGCTCCCCCTGGTGGATCCATGATCCATTGCAGCTGGTTTCATCATAATTAAATGTATTTATCAAGGGGGGTTTTCCTTTTCAGCAGGGGGCCCACCCCGTGCCCATCACGGTAGGCGTCTGAAATGAAGCGCTACATCTGTAAATTCAATTCTGGAATCAAGCAAATATAAGGAAATAAAAGCTACCATAATCCCCATCCCTGATGTTTCTTCATTTGAACACCTGATCTTTAAACTCTCTGGTCCCACTCCCCTGGTCACAGCCATCATCTACCGTCCCCCGAAGCCAAACCCCTCCTTTCTCTCCGAACTCTCTGACATTCTCACTCAGCTTTCTGCCATATCCCCATCTGTTCTCCTCTTAGGTGATTTTAACATTCATGTTGACGACCCGACCTGCAAATATGCCTCTGAATTTAAGGAAACCCTTCACTGCTGCAACTTCTCTCAACACATCAACTTCCCAACACACAGCCGTGGTCACATCCTGGACTTAGTCTGCTCCACTGGTCTCACCATCCATCATCTGTCCAGCCTCAATCTCCACATCTCTGATCACCTGGCCATCATCATGGACATCAACATCCCCATCCCCGCCCAAAAGCAAAAACGCACAATAACCTACAGAAATCTCAAATCCATCTCACCTTCAGCAATCACTGCCTCCATTACCTGCAAGATGTCTGTCTCCCCGCCCCACTTTCTGAAAACCAATCTGAACTTGTGGACTATTATAACAGCACCCTCTCCTTCTGTCTCAATGAACTGGCCCCCACAAAAACAAAAAATGTCTCTTTCATACACTCCGCCCCCTGGTATACCCCCGAACTCCGCCAAATTAAATCAAGGAAACGTCAACTTGAACGCCAACACAAGAAAACCACACTAACAGTCCATGTGCAAATCTACAAAGACTATCTCCAGCAGTATAGTAACGCACTCAAAGCAGCCCGGTCTAATTACTACTCACAACTCATTCAGTCTGGCTCCAGCAACCCCAAGCGTCTGTTCTCCACCATCAGCAAACTTCTCAAACCCTGTGACAACGCCACCTCATCCTTCACCACCAAACAGTGCAACTCCTTCCTCTCATTTTTCCAAACCAAAATCAGCAACATTTACAGCAATCTGACACCCTCATCAGCACCCCCCACCTTCCCTCCTGGCTCTCCCCCTTCACCTCACAGCCCCTGTCCCACTTTTCCCATGTGACCCCCCTGCAACTGTCCGACTTCATGATTGGAATGAACTCCACCTGCACACTTGACCCAATGCCCTCCACATTTGTTAAAGAGAGCCTCCCTGCCATCTCCCAACTCATCGCCACCATCATTAACTCCTCCCTCAGATCTGGATCAGTTCCACCCTCTCTCAAACTGGCTGCTGTCACACCTATTCTCAAAAGACCTGGACTCAGACCTGACATCATGTCCAACTTCCGGCCCATCTCAAATCTCCCCTTTCTGTCAAAAATACTTGAACGTGTCATTGCCTCACAACTAGAATCCCACCTCAGCTCCAATGACCTCTTTGAGCCATTTCAATCCGGTTTCCGATCAACACAGCACTCACTTTCTGTGTCGACCTGCATCCCTAGAGAAGCATCCACAGCAGAGTCCTGCACGGGTCTGATTGTCAAGACCCGCTCCTGCCCCGCACCCACGACGTGCAATACCGAACCCGCCCCGCTACCCGCACATATTGCCAATTAGTTCTGAACCTGCATAGCCTATATGAGCAGTGAAAACGTGCAATTATTAAAACACGCAGTTGCATATTTGTCTCAAAAGGCGTGGGATGTTGGTTATTTTCTCCATCTAGGAACCAAAAGCCTCCCAGATGTTGGATTTCGTTCTTGAGGAAGTGTTATTGAAAATGCTGTATTCTCCGCTAGAGAGCTTCACCTCAGCCATTTTGAATGTGGCGTGCACAGCAGCAGATTGATGCGCTGCAGAGGTTCGGTGGAGAGGTCTGAGGATTTAAACATTAAACTAAATTATTATTATTTTTAATATATTTATTATGCATTACTCGCGACCCGACCCGCATCATCTTTGTTTTACCCAGAACCGAACCCGGAACAAAGCGTTTGAAAAAATAGCACCCGCGAATCACCTTTTTTGCCGGTCACCCGTCGGGTACCCGACCCGATGCAGGACTCTGATCCACAGTGCCCATGAGTTTAGTGCGATGCATAAGTGAAAGTATGCATTTTCTGTGCTCACCACTCGTCTCATGTTCCGTTATCCTCTTGGGATGCTTCCAATCACTAAAGCCGAGAACAAATGCATTGCTGTGGCTGTGAGTGGATAAAAGTTTGCAGGCAAAACAATAAATTGCTCCGGTAGATATATAAATAAATAATGAAAAAATATGAATAAATAATCCAATCGCGTTGAACGATTTCTCCATTGTGAAGCTGTCTGGTCAGCATATCATTGGTCAGTGAGCGTGTCCGGTCGCTAGCATCGGTCTCCCTCCGAGATGCTGGATACTTCGTTGCCCGATTATGAAAGTATGAAACCTCTTTCATCAAAGTCTCCTCCCGGACATTTCCAGCAATTAATCCCCATTATGCAGGGTCCTGAGAGACACAGGGAACTTCCAATGAACTCTAACCTTCACCCTGCTCTGTGACGTCCTCGTCAGGCTCGTCTTCATCTTTTTCCTCCTCTTCTCGCTGCTGTGTTAGCATGCTAGGTTCAAGGCTAACATTGCTCGCTAGCTCAACAACATCCTCCGTGTCCGCCACCACTGTTCCTTATATATTTGTATTCATTGTCGAGAGCTGCATCTTCACTTTTCACATTGCCATTGAGACAACTGTGGTGTGGAATACACAACAGACACACACACCTAAAATACAAGTAGAAGAATTAACATAACCAAAATTGAAAACTGTTTCAAATGACAATGACCCATTTGAAAACACAGCAGATTGTATTTTCATTTAGAATTCTTTTCAGGGCTTCATACATTTTCCAGCCAAATCAATACTCTTGTTTCCACTCTTGTCTGACAAGTAGAAGTCATTGCAATACTAAAGTGTCTAGGAATACCTTTTATGAAACATCAGATGACTCTTTATGCAGTCCAACCACATCTCCCAGATAATATTTTATCGGGACATATAAATATATTACAGTTTTTGTGATTGAAACTGTAATATGCAATGTAATCTACTAAGTTTTCAGCAGATAACAGTTCAGTTGCTTCGGCCATGATTGGGATCTCTATATTATATGTCATGTAATCTTTATCATAACAAATGGTGTTGTGTTGTTGGAACTCAAAACAATATAATGATGAATTTATAACATAGATATTTCTCAGAAGTCCAAATACTGGTAAATTATTAGAATTAACAGTATTCACAAGTAATGACTTATCCTGTATATATTTGTTGCCATTTAGATTGATCCATTTAACAGAAACAGCATGGTTTACTTGGTCATGTCCAAGAAAGGCCCTCATTTTTCCTTTTAAGTATGACATGTCGTCTATTTCAGATGTGGGCCCAGTGAACACTCACTTGAAAAAATTGGGTGCTCAGACAGACTTACATTTTGACAACATTCATACATTTGGTTATGCCTTATTAAAGACTTTTTAGCATTTTTAAAATTTAGTTTTGAGGCCCATTGTTTGAAAAAGCAATGCTTTGATTCAAATCTCATGCACATGTGACGGACCATTGGTCCAAGTAGTTTAATCTGGGATGGAGTATGAATCAAGTAATGTTGTTTTGGTGTTATGTTGTTATCTGGGAACATGTTCTTCATATGCTTTAAATGCTGTTCAATTAGTGTTTTCAAGTTGTTAATAGTCTGTAGACCAATAACAGGAGCAAACAAAATTTGAACAATCTCTATGAGTTGAAGAATGATTGTGTAATATTCATTACCTTTAACTGTATCAATTAGAAATGGCAGTATTTTTAGTAGAACAATCATTTGACCAGAAGACTGCTTCAACTTATTATCATTTGAAGCTAATGTGTTGTAGGATATAGGGCTTGGTTTATCCCTGACATCAAGTGGAGAGTAGGGAAATCCAATTAATGCAGTGTTGAGAACATCCAAGTCTCGCTGTCCTAAAATAACTAAATGTTTTATCACACATTTCATTTCTTGTGGAGCAATGCCTTCAAGAATTATATGCATTATATCTTTGGGTGTTTGTTGGATCAAGTTAAAGGCTGGGAAATCTACCAGTTTGCTCCTTCTGTTGATGCCGTATGTAGTTTTTAAGCTGCTCCTGAAAAACTCAGTGTTGGCCTTCTCAATGTCACTGCACTGCCGGACATGTCTCTCCATTGTCCTTTCCTCAAAGTTAACCTCATCAAAATGGGATTGCATGTGCTCAAATGAACATTCACACTGCCGGCATTTACTATAAGCAAAACCAACACCCTCTTTAAATCCACACGGCTCATGCTGAGCTGGGGTGTCTCCACATGAAACATGAAACTAATGCTCCAAATATTTCACGTTCACCATTCCCAGTTTGAATTTTAACACCGTCGTAAAGCATTGATAAATCCTCTTGAAACCTTTCCAATATACTATCAACTCCACAATAAGAGAGCTCACTCTTCTGTGCAATGGCGAGTAGGCGGATAGCAGCTAGTTTTGATCTATATTTAGGATTAATGTTTCCCAATGTATAATAGAACATTAGCAACTTATTTTTTGAAGCAACAGACCCTAGAGGGTTACAAATTTCAATTTCATCAGAGTAAAGGATTATCTGTAAAGCAGAAGGCCGGGAAGTAAAAAAAGGGTGTGATTTCATTAATTCTCCAATTATGATTGATGTCATACAAATACCCACTTCTGGATTTCTGCTGCTTGTCTATCATTGCCAATACTTTTGGATGGGACAATAACTGTTCCAAACTTTTGATCAGAGGTATATCATGAAAACATCTAGGTTTGGTAGAGAGGACTCTTTGTGTCCCTTTTTTCAGCAAGCAAGCAGTATACCCAACAGTAACCTCCTCTGACTCCACAAAATTGAAATTCTTCTTAATCACACTGTCCTGCCTGTACGTTGTTGAAACAGAGGCAAATGGATCCTCAATCCGATCAAATACTGCCATAGTCTCCTTTTCAAGTTCACATCCTTTATGTCGCTGGAATGCTGTTTGTAGCTGACTCCTCAGATTAGTCACCAACAGGGCTTGGTACTGCTGCATTGCCGCCAAGACGTCATTCACACCACTCTGAAACCCAGACCAGAAAGGACAACAAATTACATTATAATTAGAGATAGGCTACGATTCAGAGTCAGAGGTAGCAAACTGCTATATGTTAACACGCTCCAAGAGCATGCATAGCTGCGATAGTTGACAAAATGTAAGTAAAGGGCTAATTAGCATTTTTGCAATTTACAGTAAAAAATGATCAACAGAGGCACTGGTCAAATTACGTTTATAATCGTGAATGAAGACAGACCTGTGAAAGATGGTGTTTTTCTCTTGCAGTCAACACAATAGCAGTAGCTTGTCTGGTCAGAACGTCATAGCCGGAGTCCTCCTTTATGAAAATAAAAATTAATAGAGAAAGCATTTGTTATGCATCGCTGTTCAGATTAGCACAATTAAGAATTAACTAATTGCATTTGATTCAGTGCTAAAGAATACTATCAATATTTTTACCTCAGATTGATGGGTTGGTGAAGATCCACCTGCAGGCATACTTGGGATATTCAAAAGTGGTATTTGAAGAATCATCAGCAGTCCGAGACAGAGCAGGTTGCCGTGAAGAGGTAAGGGGGCTATTGTCAAAGCCAGAGTACAATGACTCATTGATGTCAAAATCACCAAAATGATCCGGAGCGACATAATCTGGACTGGAGGGCAATGTGATGTTCTCCAAAATGGTGTCATTCTCTGGTGGCACTCTGTTCTCCAGCGTTGAATCCTCTTGTTGCACCATGTTCTCAACCGTTTCATCAGCTGGTCTGTATCAAAGGGCATACAGAGGATGTTAGAGGTGCAGGGCCCAAATTCATAATATATCTTTGCAAATAAATAAATAAAAACAGAATGACTAAATTGTGAAAGGGCTATTATTATTATTATTTTTAAAACAAATAAACAAGTTTGGTGCTAAAATTGACGGACACATTATATTATGAAACTGAGGCTTGTACAATCTAATAGATTCAAGACAAAATTCAAAAAAGCAACATTCAAGGTTCAAATAAGGTGTATTAGAAGCAGCTTTAGTTTGTATTTACTAACTTAAGATAAAGATGTTAGGAGTTAAAAGCAGTAATCACTTCCCTCTATACCCCCCAAAACAGTGAAAGAATGTCTAAATGTGGCATCAACAGAAATATTATACAAGATCATTTAGTAGTGGTAATTTTATTGTGTTGCATACAATGATACCATCCCTGCTGACTAACAAGAATTTATTCATTTAAAAAAAAAAAAAGAAATACCCTCGAAACGGCATTTTCTCTCTGAGAGGCCAAAGAGCAGGTGAGCCAGGTGAACCTGTATGCCCACAAGTTGTTGGCGTTTCTGTCCGCTGCTGATATGAGCTCTCCTCTTGAGAATCCTGCTGTTGTCCTCTCTCTCCGTGATCGAGTGCTGCCGCTGTCAAGGTGTTCAGAATGGGTTCTTCGAATATGATACCAAAGTGAGTTGAAGACTCGATATTCCTTGACACAACCATCGATTCCACATACAACTCAAACATCTGGACTACGACTATGGGCAGAGTTTATGTGACTCAATAAAGACTTGAGGGTCAGACCCACAAACACAAAGCAGATAACACAGCGCCAAATCATCGCGACAGTCGATGTGTTTTTTCTAGCCAAACTGCCTTGCTGACTGACTGACCACCTGACCTACGGTAATGTTTTCTACCCGGATCCAACTATTTTTAAAACACAAGGTAATATCATGGGGCAGTTCTCATAGTTATGTGCCTTGATAACAACAATCAGCCACGTCTTCACATATAATTATACTTGCCTGTATTTTATTTATTTTTTATAGTTCAATTCGCTTATTTAGAGAAATGTATTTTGGGCAAATGCATAGTTGTTGTAGCCGCCAACATCCTCCTGCCCCCCTGCCCCAGTGTAGAAGATGGTATAATCCAATGTGTTTGAAAAAATGCGCCAAGAAGCAGAAAACGACCGTTAGGTCTCATTTGCTGCACGTGCTGATGTGGAGAACTCAACCTGTGGATATTAGTGAATTTAACTTACAGTGATGGATAAACTGGACGAGGAAACAGTTACAACACTCAAAGGTATCATCCTGTTGGACTTGTCAGCTGCATTCGACACGGTGAACCATCAGATCCTCCTTCGCACTCTCCAAGAACTTGGAGTTTCAGGCTCTGCACTTTCCCTCCTCACCTCATACCTCAAAGACCGTACCTACAGGGTAACTTGGAGAGGGTCCGAGTCCGACCCTTGTCAATGAACTACAGGGGTCCCTCAGGGCTCTGTTCTTGGTCCCCTCCTCTTCTCCCTGTACACAAACTCGCTCGGATCAGTCATTAGCCCGCATGGTTTTTCATACCACTGCTATGCTGACGACACCCAATTCATTCTGTCCTTTCCCCGCTCAGAGACGCAGGTCGTCGCACGCATCTCTGCTTGTCTAGCTAACATCTCTCAGTGGATGTCTGCTCATCACTTCAAGCTCAACCTTGACAAGACTGAACTGATTTTCCTTCCGGGAAAAGATTGTCCCACTCTTGACCTGACAATCAACATCGGCACCTCTGTTGTTTCCCCGACTCAGACTGCAAGGAATCTGGGTGTGATCCTAGATAACAACCTGTCCTTCACTGCAAACATCGCTGCTACAACCCGTTGCTGCAGATACATGGTTTACAACATCAGGAAGATTCGTCCCCAGCTGACCCAGAAAGCCACGCAGGTTCTGGTCCAGGCTCTCGTCACCTCACGCCTAGACTACTGCAACTCCCTCCTGGCTGGTCTACCTGCATGTGCCATCCGACCTCTGCAGCTCATCCAGAATGCAGCGGCTCGTCTGGTCTTCAACCTTCCAACATTTTCCCACACCACTCCGCTCCTCCGCTCCCTTCACTGGCTCCCGGTAACTGCTAGAATCCACTTCAAGACACTGGTACTTGCATACCATGCTCCGAATGGATCTGGCCCTTCCTACATCCAGGACATGGTTAAACTGTACACCCCAGCGCGTGCACTACGCTCTGCATCAGCCAAACGACTCGCTGCACCCTCGCTGCGAGGGGGACCCAAGTTCCCATCAGCAAAAACACGTGGGTTTGCTATCCTGGCTCCAAAATGGAGGAATGAGCTCCCCATTGACATCAGGACAGCAGATAGCTTACACACCTTCCGGCGCAGACTGCAAACTCATCTCTTTGGACTCCACCTTGAGCGATAGAATTACTAACAAAGAACTGCTAACAGAGCACTTATATACTAATAAAGGACTGGCTTATCTATAGCCAGTTGAGTAGCACTTGAAATGTGTGGCTCTATGATACCTGATGTACTTATATGATTCTGTTTTCTTCAAGGTTGTGTCTTCCTGGTCGAATGTACTTATTGTAAGTCGCTTTGGATAAAAGCGTCAGCTAAATGCAATGTAATGTAATGTAATGTAAGCTAAATATTCGTGTATTAGGTCATTTTTCAATGCTGTTGTGTTTTACGTAACTAACCTAGCTTAGCAAATTGGGTTTTCTGAAGGGCTAACGTTAGCTTACTAAGATAAATGTGCTGTCATTTTAAAAAATAAAATATATACTTTTTTATACTTCTCTTATGTTGGTGAAAGAAGATATTAACGTTCTAGCATTAGGATAAGGCCTTGCTTTGTCTTCAGGTGCTCGGACATGTTTTATGGGGAAACAAAGTGCTATTTTAATATAGATGACACAGGGTCTTTCTAGCTAACAAAACCTCAGACAAGCAAACCTTTACACATTTGTGTTACAATTTACTGTATTTATAACCTTTTATTGCAGCAAACAAATTACCTTATTTCAAATAAAAATAAATTAGTTTATTTTTTTATTAAATAATTTAAAGCAAATCACTAGTGGTAATCTATTTGTATAAACAAGGAATTTGAATCATGAGATCAATTTCATATGGCAGTGATTGGGGAAACTGCCAAGAAGTGCTGCAATGTAAAAATTATGGAACAATATGTTGAGTAAAATAAACTAATTGTTGATAAAAAACTAATAGTTTATATGTAATTTTTACTTGTTTAATGCTGTACATCTTTATCATCAAACTATAAGTACTTTGCAACCTGTTTTTGAAAAGAGCTATATTTAAATGTTAACTTTCTAATGTTCACATGGTCAAATAAATTCAGTGATAAGCTGAGTGTCTTGGCAATAACCCTAAATTATCAATTTCAGCTGCTAATATTGGAGAGGACTTGCTACATTCACTCTCCAGGGATGACATCAAAGACCTGTTTCCTGGTCCTGCAAATGTATTGAGGCGCCGGGCTATCTGGCTTGTTGTGAATGACGAAGGAAAGGTCAGTTCTATGTCTATGAAAGTGTAATTAAACTGAGTACAACGCTGTGTATATCAGTAACATGTTAAGGAAACAAATCCTGCACACTTAAATAATATTTAATGTATTTTTAGCCAAAGCCCCAGGGGATTAAAGCTATTAAATTTGAAAAAAAACTACCCATTTAGCAACAATGAAGGGGCAATATTTACAAACCAGGTGCAACAGCTGAGCCATATACAACAGCAGTTGTATGTGCTTTGAGAACAATTTAAATATGATTGTTAAAAAACAAAAAAAGTGTTGTCAAATGTTGCATCCTCTTAAAGTGCAGGTTCATATAACTGAGTAAAGGCACACACTATAATACAAATAGTTATCCTATTAAATGTAAAATTGTTTATGAATTTTAGGTGGAGACTACTGCCGAAATTCTACAACCATCACCCCCTAGAGACAGTGACCTTTCAAATGAGGAGCCCAACACTTCGGTGTTTGTGACTATGTCCAACCCAAAATACATAGTCTTCACAGACAGTGAGCTCGAACTGGCACGGCGCTCATATTTCGAGCAGAAACGGCTCGGTAATGAGCATGTACCCTTATCCAAGGAGCTCTTCTGCAGACTCATAAGAAACACAATGACAAACATGATTTCAATCGAAAGAGCCTCCGAGGACTGTAGATACCCCAGCAAACATGAGGTCAATACCATGGCAAAGAGATTGGTGGAGTATTATCCAATGATAAAAAACAGATCATCAAAAAATAACTGGGTAAGTGGGTTTTTAATCACAATGGCTTGAAGTTTTGTATAAGAATACTTCTGCTGTCTTAATTTAAGACAAATTCACTTATGCCAATACTAGAATGTCATTGTTATTGTAAGCTTTTTTTTGCTGATTTTTAAACTTAATTTAAGATAAACATTCTTAGTTTAAGACAAAGTCACTAATATAGTGTGTAAATTAAAGCCAATGATTCTTATTGTAAGCTTTCTTTGCTAATTATAAATCTTAATTTAAGAAATACATTCTTACAGTCACCTCAACCAAAAGACCAAAATACTCATTTTAAGGCGAGACACCCCAGGTGAATAGGGTAATTTTTTTAACTTAAAGGTATCAGCTAGAAATTTCTCCAGTTAATGTCTTACAATAAGGCAATTGTCTTTTGTATTACAAGTTTTCTGAAATAGCATGTTTAAATGCAAATTAGCCATTATCTCATTAAATATGCACATATTTGAACACATTTCAGGAATCGAAATCTGAACTTTGGATAAAGCCAGGTTCCAAATTCTTGTTTCATTTTGTAGTCATATTAGTATCTAAGGCTTTTACAGAAGGGATATTGGATATCTCTTTTTATCACTCAATAAATCAGAAAATACTGTCAACAGCCCTAAAATATCCATTTTCGCCATGTTTTTAGGTATACAATGTTGTATAATTCAGGCTATGAATTATATATGAACAAACCCTTCTGTAAAAGCCTTCATAATATTGATAGGAATATAACTGGAAAGTTTGGTGTCTCTACGTGCTTCTGAAGTTGAAATTTCGAACTCAGAGTAGGAGAAAAAACTCATTTTGAGAAAACGACCTTTAAAGATTGCAGTGAGGCGCTAGCTAAACCCTCCTGTTCTCTGGATGATAGCTCGCGCATCGACGCACTCCGTGAAGGTGTTTCATGTTCGGGGTCATTTGTTTTTTGTATAACCTTGCTTCGTGCAAGTGACAATTGTTGTCGTCTTCTCTGTGAACGTTTTTTTCGCCGTTCTTTTGCGATTTTGAGATTTCAATTTCTAGCGGAAAGCTAAACAGGAAGTGTTTTAGCACACCACGTGACGCATCTGAACGAATCACGTTGTCAGAAATTGACACCAGCCAATGAGATTTCGTTTCTTGGTTTAAGACCCCTTTGTGCTTTCACGATTGGTTGCTGATACAAAGGAAATGACCATATTTGGATCCGATGAGATTGTGCAGGAGAGACGGAGCTTTCCAACGATATCTCTGTTGACATGGTGCACACAGCGGTCGCGGTGCTTTATGTTACGTTAGAATGCTAACTTTTGGTGAATTTAGGAGAAATCTACAGACGCAAATAGACAAACTATAGTAAAATAAACACTTAAATGTGTATTTTGTACGTTTTCCTTCCAAAAGCCTGAAAGAAAACATGTTATGGAATCAAAATAGCACAAAATCTCAAAATTGACCAGTACTTGAAAAACGATGTTTTTGCCTGCCGTGTCTCGCCTTAAGTTATTCTTTCTTAAATAATGCAGGACTCATTGCTTGTAATAAGCATTTCTGTCTAGTTTCAAGGCCCATTACGGTCTTTCAGTAGCTAGATTTTAATTCTAGTTTTAAGAATTCTAGCCAAGCAAATTCGGCTTACCCCATTGGCAGATTGTTTTGCTTGATATAGGGAAATCTGACTTGATTCAAGAATATTTTGCTTCTTTTTAGAGGAATTATTAGTAATTTCTTGTATAATTTAAACACATAATCCTAGCATCATCTGATATTGTTTTTATTAGTGTCTATTTTTTGTACATACATTAATAATGTATCTAATTTGTCCAATGTTAGAAAAGCGAATACACATAACTGTAAGTACAGAAAGATATTGGAAACATGCCTCAACTTCATTTTAACGCGCTACAGAAGGAGACACCAACAGTTACACTTCTAATAAAGTGACTCTTGTCCCAGTAGTCTTCCTGGATCACCCTTTTCCTTTAGGCTGCAGCAGGCCCGGTTCCAGAACAAAATGACTCAGGGTGCATCTGAGATTAGAGAGGGTGCAGTGGTAAAGTGCTATTTTTATAAGTGGGGAGTGGACCTAACACCCTCTAGGGCAGGGTTTTTCAAAGTGAGGGCCACGGCTCCCCAGGGGGCCGCCAGGGGGCGCCAGGGGGGTCGCGAAAATGTTGAGGGAAAGGGAAAAAAGGGGGTAAAATGTAAAAAAAAAAATGTAATATATGTTTTTTTAGATGTTAATAATAATTGCATATCTATCAATCTATGTGTCCTTTGATGCCCAATTGTTTAATATATTAAAAAAAATGTAAACAACACGACCGCCCTTCAAGCCAATCAGAATCGAGCTTTCGCTATACTGAGAGTGTAACTGAGTTGCTGTGTGAACACTAGCTAGCTACCTCCTGCTAAAGGATCAAATGGACAAATATCTTAAAAGAAAAACACCATCTGACGATCAGAATGAAGATGTCCCCGCTGCAAAAGATTCACAGCCATGAAATACCTGGCCGTCTAAAACTCGGAGGTATGAGCCATCATACATAAAGTTTGGTTTTACCACGGCAAGTAAGAACGGCCGTGATGTACCTAAATGTGTTCTCTGCCTCGAGATCCTCGCCAACGAGTGTCTAAAGCCATCTAAACTTGATCGACATCTCAAACAAAAGCACCCAGCTGAAGCTAATAAATCAATAGACTTTTTTAAAAGAAAAGAAGAGCACCTAGTGATGCAATCGGCTACTCTTAAGCAGCAAGCCGGCGTCCCTGAGCGGGCCTTGAAGGCATCATTTTTAGCATCATACCACATCGCCCGTGCAAAGAAACCGCACACAATATGAGAGGATTTAATTCTACCAGCTACCATCGATATTGTCGGGAAATGCTAGGTGAGGATGCTGCCAGCAAAATCAACGTAGTACCACTCTCAGATAATTCTGTGAGCCGACGGATTGGTGACATGGCTCAAGACGTATCTGCTCAGCTTTGGAACAAGTGAGAGCTAGCAAATATTTCGCTCTGCAGCTGGATGGGAGCACGGATGTAGCAAATGTCGCAGAATTGCTTGCATACATCAGATTTATTTCAGAAGACAACTTTGTTGAGGAAATATTATTTTGCAAAGCACTGGAAGGTAGGACCACAGGAAGAGACATTTTCCAAGTTTTAGATGAGTACATCATCTCAAACGGACTTGACTGGTCTCGTTGTGTGGGGGTGTGCTCAGATGGGGCAGCGGCTATGACAGGCAAAAAAAGCGGAGTGACAGCTTTGATAAAGCAGAAGGCCCTAAATGTAGTGGCAACGCACTGCATGCTCCATCGAGAGGCACTTGTTGCTAAACGAATGGATGGTGAACTACATCAGATACTACAGGAAGTTATACAAGTAGTGAATTTCATAAAAGCTCGGCCCTTAAAACACTGACTGTTCGCTATTTTGTGTAACGAGATGGGCGCAAAGTTTGAGGGGTTACAGCTCCATTCCAACGTGCGCTGGCTTTCCCGTGGGGCGGTGCTGAATCGTGTTTTTGAACTGCAAAGGGAGATCGGTGAATTCCTCTCTTCTGAAAATCATCAACTGGCTGGCCGTTTTTCAGATGCCTCATGGCTCCGGAAACTTGTATACATGTCGGACATATTCCAGCATCTAAATGTCCTGAATAAGAGCATGCAGGGGCACGAGACGTACATATTACATGTGCAGGACAAAGTACAGGCTTTACAAAGAAAAACGCCCTGTGGTCGACCAAAGTCAAGGAGGGAGTGACAGAGATGTTCCCACAGCTTCACCAAGCGCTTCTGTCTTCCGGTGCTGATCCAGGCACCATTTCACCACTGATCCAGTCGCACCTAGCGCACCTGCAGGGATATTTCAAAGAATATTTCCCTGACCTGGAAGACAACTCAAATCAAAACTGGATAAGAAACCCATTTGCCACAGGAGTAGGTGAGAGTCTGGATCTTATGTCCCAAGAGAGAAAAAAGATTTTTTTTTTTAATATTGAAGTTAAAAGCATCAATCTGGTGCAATTTGAGAGCAACATGAGAGATCTATGGATACATCTCACTTCCTGTACTGACAGTGGAGGTGTCCTGAGAGTGCAGCCTGCACCGGAACTGTCCTGAGCAGCGACGTGCAGTTAGGGGAGGCAGAGCCTCACCTGTCATACTCCAATTTAACGGAAAAACAACGAAAGAAAAACTAAATAGTAATAATAATAAAATGTCTCCACTGATCTGTGTTGCAAGTGTGATTTCTGTTTGATTCCAATCGCTTTTTATAGTCAAAATCAGCAAATTGGCCGAGCTCCGCTACAACTACAACTACATGGGAGCGAAGAGGAGTGAGGCAGGGACGAGCTCTGCCTCTCGTAAGCCCACAGTACTGGCTGGAGCGCGGGCACTAATGTAGCGCCAGCACTTATTTTGTGAGCGCGCTCAAGCCAGTTACTGTGAGGTGAGGTGAGGCACAGATGAGCTCTGCCTCACCTCAGAATGTGTCACCCCACAGAAACTGGCTGGAAAGCGGACCCTAAGCGCATGCCTGCACCATCTCACTGTATGTCACCAATGTAATGTTTGTAGATCCCTTTATTACATTTATCCTCGCCATCCATCGTCTCTAAATAACTTATTTCACGTATATATGATATTTAGGCTCGCTGGTCTCATCATACAACGGCAATGAGAAAGCACCTGGAGAGGCAGCCATAACCTCTGCCGCACTGAAGGGGGCGCACGTGAGCCCACAGGTTCTTGTTGCTACTGTTATTCCACGCAGAGACGGTAGACGCAAACAACAAACTAGACTTTTGTTTTGAAACTAGAGGAAGATAAGGAAGACTTTTACAAAAAAGTAATAGAGATTGTTGTCCAGAAGGATAGCATGGACTTCATCTTCAAGTCAAGGTAAGACCACAATTGTAATGAACATGGGATCTTACTAAGAAAGAACAATCCAATATTTAGATTTTGGGTATCCTTTTGTTGAACAGTCTGTTTTAAATGAATCGAAGCATCAGACTAAAAAAGCTTTTGTAAATAACCGAACATTTCGATTAAGGTCAAAATATAATATTTGTAAATCTGACTGATTTGTAAGTCAGTGCCTCACCAGCCATGAACGTCACTGCACGTCACTGGTCCTGAGAGTGGAGGTCTGCAGGCAGGGTCCCATGAAATTACTTGCAAATTCAAGGAACACATTAAATAAAAGGAGAGATTTTGAGTAAAAGAAAATTATTAGTAATTTCTTGTATAATTTAAACACATAATCCTAGCATCATCTGATATTGTTTTTATTAGTGTCTATTTTTTGTACATACATTAATAATTTATGTAATTTGTCCAATGTTAGACCTGAAAGTATAGAATTACGTATGTGTTTGAGAATGTGTGTGACTGAGTAAGTGTTTGAGTGTGTGTGTGAGTATGTGTGTAAGTGTGTGTGTGTGTCACAGGCAGGGGCGCCATAAGGGGGTGAAAAGTTAGGACGATTCTAAGGGCCCGTGACTGACAGGGGCCCCAAAAAATGTAGAACATTAAGAAAAAAATGATTAAGTAACCTTTCATCAATCATCAATAATTAACATTAATATAACATTATTGATAATGTATTCACTAAACTTACGATTAATTTAACTTTTTTTGTTCGAAAAGTTAATTATCCAAAGCATTCAACACCCCCCTCTATTTACATGTAATGGTTTGGTCCTGTCTCCAAACGCTGTGCAGCGCCACATTTTCTAGCAGAGTGAGAGCATGTGAGGCAGGGATGCGAGTACTTAGTGTGTATGATGTCTCAACGACTAACAAAGTCAGGCTTTCAAAAAAGAAAAGAAAGGAGAGAAAGAAAAGAGAGTTTTGCTCTGATTTAGCACCACCATCAGGCCTTTTCATTTCCATTTCCATTTGTTGTCCATTTACACTTTAATACCCGCTTATTTTGTAGTTGGTATGTATATTTAATTAGAAAATCTGCTGCTTATGTTGTATGTTATAAATGATAATATTGGTGTTAATGTTCACTTTATTTTAATTTACGAGGTCATGTATATTTAAGTTATACTTATTTTGATTTATGAATGTTCCATTAAAAAATGTTATTAAAAAGGCATGTACGCCATAAAAGATGACTATTGAGGTCTATTGTCAGGAATGTTAGTGTTATATCAAATAGTGAATTCTACTGCAGCAGAATGTTGCAGTAGAATTTGCAGTCTGCACAGTGTTATATTTTTACAGCTCAGTGTCAGTAAATATTGTGCAGTTAGTATTGGACTACAAGATAGATGCAAGCCTGTACAGGTAGAGTTATTTAAAACATAAATGAGTCGATTGGGTTCTGGAGGTGTGGTTACAGCAATTGTGCTTGGTTTGCGTGGCCTGTGCCTGGTGGTGGGGCCCAATGTGATATATTTTCATGGGGCCCAAAATCCCTGGCGGCGCCCCTGGCACTCACAGGCTGTGTGTTTCTCACTCTGCCAGGACTGGCACTCGGTCCAGCCAATAATGAGATCACTCCTGGCTCGCTCTGCTGCAGCAATGGCGTCAGCAGACACAGAAAAAGACATCCTCCAGTACACAAATATATCTATTATGTAGAGGTGGAAGAAGTACTCAGATCTTGTACTTACAGTAAGTAAAAGTAAAAGTCCTGCATTCAAAATGTTACTCAAGTAAAAGTAAAAAGTATTGGCATCTAAATGTACTTTAAGTACCAAAAGTAAAGTACTCATTATGCAGAGTGGTCCATTTCAGAGTCATATATTCTATATGTTTTGGTTATAATTATTGATATATTGTTGTGTTTATCAAACTGGTAAAACTAGAACTAATTTCAATGACTTTATGTGAAGTCAATCCAGGTGTTGATCGTAATGTTTATCATTAAGCTATATCTGCAAAGTAAATAAATGTAGTAGAGTAAAAGTACAATATTGACCTAAATATATTGAATATACCCTAACCCTAACCCTCAGATAAAAGAAGATACAAGTTTACTGGCATGTTAATAAAAAATCATCAAAAGGCCACAGTAGAGGAATATTATACACAGGCCTGTGGAGTATGAGATGTACGGAGCCCCTAAGGTTCATGGAGAAAAAAAAGTATCTTGTGCGCACAATATACTTTCTCGTTCGCACAAAATACTATTTTGTGCGCACGAGATAGTATTTCGTTAAAGTTACCGGTGCGCCAAGTAGGAAGTGGAGCACAGAGGAGACAACCGTTTCATTCCAGACTGTTATGTTTATGTGGAGAAATGGCAGTGTATACATTATTTGAGATATATTTCAAACTCAGACTTCATTTAGGGACATTTTAGCCAGGGGTGTAGAGCTATTTGTTTCAGCACCGGATTCGCAAAACAGAAGAGTCTGTAAACCAGTCTGCTTTGATCTATGAATTCCTGTCCGTGACTCTCACAGTATCTGCTGCCCACAGCTGTTTTATAGAAGGAAAACCTCCTTCACTGTACTACGAAGCAGGATTTGTTATTTACTATTCATTCATGAAGTGTGATGATGCGTTGTCAGCACGCTTCTCCATGTTGCTAACCCTGTCCCTTTCACGTGAACGCGCTCTCAGCCGGACAGAGATTTACTGAGTTGATAACCAGCTTCTTAGGAGCGCTTAGCGACATCATGTTGTTGGCTAGGGTTAGTTAAAACGGGTAAATCAAACATATCGAGGGTCTGTTGAACTGGCTTCGTCGTACAGGGCACTGGAGGCAGTAACGTGTAACTCAGCAGAATCTGAGAAGAGCAGCACCAGCTGCAAAGAGCTGTGTCTTTTACTGTTTACTTCACTGCGTTTCCCTTCATTAGAACCGCTGAATAGAGATCGAGGCTGCTACGTTCAGCAACACACACCTCTACACTAGTGCTGCGGGGAAACGATTATTTTGAAAACGATTAATCGGGCGATTATTTTATCGATTAGTCGACTAATCTAACGATTATTTTTCTGTTGTTCGATTCATAAAAAACGTAATGTATCTCAAATACCAAAACATTCTTAATAATAGTTTTTTTTTATTGCACAGCAAAATAAGAAATATAGAATAAATGTATACAAAATAAAAAGGCCAGCCAGTTTACTCTTACAGTCCAACAACAAATCTCTTCTGTACAAAATTACAAAAGATAAAAAATGTAGTGCAAAAACACAGACATTCCTGAGTGTTTAACACAATATAACACAGAACCTGATGCACAATGAAACTGACTCTCTTAACTACTATTCTGGCAGCTTACATGCTAATGAAGAGTGTGCAATTACTGCAATATAAGTACTGGCCACTTTCCTCCTTCTCTCCTCCCTCACAACTCTACTCCTCCTACTTTGAATTACTGTGGAGGAATGTGAGCATGTCCACGTGTTCTTTGGTGAGGCTTGCTCTTTTTTTGCTCACAATGTTCCCTGCTGCTGAGAACAGACGTTCAGAAGGTGTGGATGTTGCAGGGGCAGCCAGATAAGATCTCGCCTCAACAGCCAGGGAGGGGAACTTTGTTTCATTTTCTTTCCACCATTGGAGTGGGTTTTTGTCCTTTGGAATGGCTTTCCCCCCAAAGTACAGAAGCACTTCATTCCTGACAGCATCTTCCCTCTGGTCATGGGCTGGGTCGTCATCTTCCATCTCCTCCTCCTCATCTGACCCAAGCAATGTGTCCAGGACAGACGTTGGCTTTTGTGCTCTTGAGTGATCTAGCTGGCCACTGGGGGAGTCAGGCTCTTCCCTCACTCGTACTCGTCTGGCATCAAGTGCAAGGGTCTGAAGTTTGATTTTCACCTTCAGGATGTCATCTGTGGACAGGAACTTGAGTTTTCGGAATCTCGGATCAAGGGCCGCGGCAAAGATGCACACATTCTTCCCGTCCTCGTCATAAGTAATCTCAACCTTCCATCTGAAAAATAATGGATTTAATGTGCACACTTTAAATCAAAGAAATTCAAGGTGCTTCAAGATAAAGATAACAGTAGAATCCATAGCTCTACATGATAGAATCATAATGGGAAAACATTGATGCAAACTGGGAAAGTTTAATTCAAATATTCAGTTAGTTCACTTTAAGAGATTTAAAGAGCTGCATATTTAAACTAACCTTGAAGCAATCTATGCTGCGGCTGCAGTTTGGAAGGTGGCAATTGGAGCAGACTCAAAGGCTTTCTGCGTGGACTTCTGTAGGCCTTTCACCAGCGGAGGCAGGACAGAGACCGTGACATATGCCTCTCCACTCAGGAAGACGGTGGCTTGCTCGAAGGGCTCAAGTGCTTGATGTAGGTCCCCCAGGATGCTCCATTGGTCAGCTCTCATATCCAGGTAGTGTTTTGCTGCCTTGGTGACCTCTGGGTCTGAGAGGGTTGCGGTTACAGGCCACCGCTGCTCAAGGAGGCGTTTGATCATGTAAAAAGAGCTATTCCATCTGATGGGTACATCCTGTGACAACTTGTGTGCCCATTTGCTCTTGTTTGAGTTTCAGCTTCAGGGTGGCGACCTCGCTGCTGTGGAAGTATGTGACGAGGCTCCTTGCTGCCCCAAGTGCCTTGTTGATTCGGGGCTCTTTCAGTGCATGGTGGACAATCAACTGGGTGGTATGGCCAGCACATCGAAGTGAGGCAACACCATGCTTCTCCTCAAGGATTCTAAGGGCTTTCACAACGTTCGCTGCATTATCGTGGACAATTGCCTGGACATCATCATGGAGAGAAAAGTCAAACTTCTCAGCGACCTCCTCAATCCAGAGAGCGATGTTGTCACCAGTGTGTCTGTCCTCAAGGGGCTTTGTGCAAAAAACAAATGAGACCATCTCCCAGTTTTCATTAATGTAGTGGCAAGTCACTCCAAGGTATGCCTCCGTGGCAATACTTGTCCAGGCATCGGTGGTGAGCGTTATCTTTGAGGACCTCTTCTTTAAGTTTCCCTTCAGATCATCAAGAACACATTGGTATGCTTTCTCCAGCTGCTTGGTAAACCACCACCTGGAGGGACATTTGAAGCCTGGGCAGGCATATTCAATCATATCTATGAAGGCTTCACCCTCAACAAGAGACAAAGGCCTCATGTCTTTGACGATCACCTGTAAGATAAAACAAATATATCATTATTATTATTATTAATAACAACACAGCACCTTTCATAGAGCCATGTTGCTTACAGTGTAAGAAGCTTAATTATTACATAATCCAAACAAGGACACAAATAAAAAGGCCAAGTGAAGAAACACCTATAAACTAGCTAATAAATCAGGACACAATAAATGGGATCAGGACAGCCCTTCCCTCCTAAAAGATGCTCAAAGGAAGCAAATAATTACTTACTCTCAAGATTCTTTTGCTGAGTTTGGCTGCCTTCTGTGGAGTGCATTGCACCTCTTTCCCAAGATAGGACGGCAAGGTTCTTTGCTTTGTCCTAGAAAACACAACAGCAATGAACAATGGAACAACAGCTGTGACAGTGGGGCATATTAAATCTACTCTTAAACTCATTGCAGTGCTATGGTATAATTAGCTTACTTGAAGGCTAACGTGGTTACTTTTTAAACAATATTAAGTCCAACAATGCATTTCATGTTTATCTAAAAGCTTGTAGAGTACTATATCTACACAGTAAAAATGTTTGGTAGTGCAACTCATATGAGCCCGATCACACTTGGATGTGCTGGGGCTCATTTTAATATTTTCAATGCTCATAAAAACATGAATTAATTCATGACAACTGCGCACCAACTTACGTGCAGTCCTGGCCTGGACATTGCTTGGCTCTGTTAGTTGACATACATTGATACTATAATGCTGCGCTTCCATTACAGTTTAGGAACTGGGGTAGTTACTATAGTAACGCAGTGTAGGCGGAGCCGTGACGTCATCTTCAATGAGAGCCCCAGAAAAACAACACAGCCGTTAGCTGTTAGCACTCAGAGCTCACAGCTCCTCATATCTGTTCAGAAACTAGACAAAAGTTAAACAAGTACAAACCACAGACTGTCTGTGTCATGGAGAATTATGGTCACTGCTTTATTTATGTCTGTATAGGCCGTTGTTGTGAGTGTGGACGGTCGGAGCATATATAACGGTAGCTTAGCCAAGCTCCATTTAGAAAGCACGCATTTTAAAAAGGTTTTTCGCCTGCCGTCTGTCTGCAGACTTGTCAAAGCATTAATTCATGGTTTTTACTATCCGGTATCAGTATGTTGTTACGTCGGCATCATTTTGAAACGTGTATTACGATTAAATCACGGTCAAATATGTTCATCTTGTTGTAGTTGTAGCCCCCTTGCCAGCGATTCTCTCTCTAGTTTAGCATACTCAGCCCGACTCAGCCTGGTTGTTCCTGGCCCTAGAACCACGATTTAGTCGGGCCAGAAAAAAGGTGAAAAAGTAGCCCCGGGCCAAAACTAGGCCAAGTGGCCCCGCACGGCTCAGCACGCTTAAAGCGAGCTGCCCACTGCAGTGGAAACGCGCCATAAGCTGACTAATGTTAGTCTAATGTTATGTTTGACTCGTAAAGGACCACAACATGAGTTAGCTCTCTGTGCAGTTAGTTCGTTCCGGGTTAGTAGCGGCTAGATAGCGGTGTTCTGCAGACGTAAACTAGCTACCATTCCAGCCAACATTAAATCAGGGTTGCCAACTCTCACGCATCTGGCGTGTGACACACGCTTTCACTCTCAATCTCACGCTGCCCAAACTATTCTCACGCCAAAAAACAAGAATACCGAAGACTAGAAACGGTTTTGAAAACTTTTGTCAGGTAGTGATCGTCTTCTCAATAGAACATCTTTGATAATGTCTTCTGGCCAATCAGATTCAAGATAACGGCGTGGTGTTGTTGCAGGAAGTCCCCACGGAGAATACTTTTGCTGTAGTACATCTCTATATACATCGATACAACATTACGTGTTGATAGAAATCAACACGTAATGAAATAAGACCCCACGGTTTGATGATTGATAGGTGTGTGGGCGGTCTTTCATTTTGACACACAGAACAATGGGGGCTATCCACCCTTATCCACAATGTAAAGTAATTCACACAGCCTCTTCCCTCTTCTCTCTGTGAGGAGCAGCAGGTTCAGCTTTCAGAACAAAGTAACACAAAATTAAATACCATTCATTTTTTGTAAATATGTCTTGTAGTAATAGATGTATTTCTTTTTCAAGAGAGTACCAGAATGTGTATTTTATGTTAGTATTTCAAAAAATCTCCTGCAGGGGTTAGGTTTTCAGCATGTCAACTCTTTCACCTGTGGGGAAGTTGAAAGATTGGCTCCAGGTCGCCCTTTTTATTTACTACAAGACAAATGTGCCTTTTTATTTCATACAGTTCAATTTGGATTGAGACAGGGAAATAATCTAAACCTCACGCGTGGCGTTTCACTGTCAAGGGGAGCGTGTATGTAATTACATTGCAAATACTGACTTGAGCGCCACCACTGTATGGGTTAGCCCTACCATAGATTACCCAACACAAATACTCCGGAGCCGCAACTGCCGACCCGTATTGCGCATGCGCAGATCTAAGATCCAGTAGAAATGATAAAAAGTAAAAGTCTGCTGCTTATTGTTCTACTAGGCCAAAATAGAGTCAAAGAGTATATGAGAGTGAGAGTGTGTTAATTAATATATTTGGCAGTTTGGAGTAAGTCTGTACATTTGTTTGTGTGTGTGTTTCATGTATAGGCCTCTCGCAATAATGAATTTTGTTGGATACATTTTCCCGGAAATTATTGCGATAAACGATAATATTGTCGGCACCGTTGTATGACCATTTTAGACCCCTGACATAATGATAATATATAATAATAATTCAAGTACATCCTTTCAAACGGCTAGTCACATCCTCATGTAAATGCCAATTTATCAAGTTCATTTTTATTTATCGTACGATAAGTCAATTAATTGCTTATCAGGCACACAATAAAACAGTGGAAACAAACATGTGTTTGACTTTCATTAGTGAATTAAACTTTGTGCCCTTTATAGTCTGTGTCCAATATTGTGTATTTGTATATATTGTATATATATCCTGCTAAGGTCCCGCTGCTGACACGATAGCAGTCATTTCGTGCACATATGTGTAATTAAACCCATGATATCAAAATCTCACTCCAGCCAGGTACCCAAAGTTGGCAACCCTGATTAAATGCTGACAAACGTTAACTAACACACAGCTGGCGCCGCTAGCTAGGTAGCTAACATTAACTACTAACCAACCAAGCACGAACAAACCGCACGGAGAGCTATAAGATAGTGAGCACTACCGAAGTGCACAGAACTCAAGCTGCACAACACACTACACAAACGTGGAATTAATTTAGCCAAAGTTAGTACTTACTTATCATTGTTCCCTCCACGAGAGACAAGGGGGTGCCTCCGCTTTAAATGCTCCAACATCACTGTTGTGCTAGTGTGGTATGCCAACTCCATTTGGCAAAGACTGCAAATAACAATGCCTTTGCGTTTTGGACTAAATTTAAAGTATTCCCATTCTTTTGAAGACCTAGGGCGAGATGCTTTTGTTTGGGGGCTTTTTGCAGGGCTTCGTACGCAATCCTGTGAGGAGGAGGTGGTAGCCGTTTCAGTCTCCATTGTGTTTGAAGTGCGATTGCGAACTGCTTGTTGCTTTGGGTGACCCACGTGTGTGTGGCGATGCGTCGACGAGGAAATCTGTCGTCGACGAGGAAATCTGTCGTCGACGAGATTTTGAAGTCGACACGTCGCTACAGCACTACTCTACACACATCAAACTGCCCGATTATTCCCCCTATTACTCGTTTTATGAAGGAGATGTCCGGTCACCAGCATGATGTGTGTGTGTTTGTGCTCAGCTCCGCTCTGTGTGTGTTCGGTGTGTTTGTGTGTGTCCGACACCGGCATTTGTTTTCAAATGACCATGAACACATCTGGTTCTCCATAGTTATATGTGTATTCTGTTGGAAATTAAAATCAATGTTTAATAGCATAATGTAGCTTAAACATACCGTCAGTTTAAATGCTATTTTATTCTGGAAAAAACCGGAAGTTCTCAATACCAAGCTTTTATTCTGAAAATCCTTCATGACGACATCCGGGACTACCGTCCATTAGTATCACTAAAGTGGCTATTGACGCCGTTAACATGTATTGCATATAAAGTTATGAAAGAGTTAAGGAAGAGAA
Organism: Harpagifer antarcticus; assembly: GCA_902827135.1. Lineage (NCBI taxonomy): Eukaryota > Metazoa > Chordata > Actinopteri > Perciformes > Harpagiferidae > Harpagifer > Harpagifer antarcticus. The sequence goes on from CADEHL010001058.1 coordinate 5,474,478, forward strand.
AAGGCGTGTTTAGATATATTGAATGTACAATGTCTGTACCCTCTGATATGCGTAACAACGGACATTAAAACGTTGGAGAGCCGGCCTGCAGGGAGGAGCCAGCAGAGGATATAAATACAGTGGGACCTGAGGCGTTCGGGCTCTTTCTTCACCTGGCAGAGCCAGAAACACAGCTGTTTTTCTGTCGGACAATATTCTGTTTGTAACATTACCGCGCCTTTATTTTAATTAAAGTACCAATTTGAAACCATCTCAGAGACTCCATTTAGTCTCCTTTTTAAGCTTCTCTCCTGGACGCGAGAATTATTACACGGATAACAAATGGGGACCAGCTGACGTGATTCTCGTTAGACCGGGAGAGACTACACACCCGGCTGTGGCCCGGAACCGCTGGCAATCCGTTCAACACACAAAGAGCTCAAACCATCGGTAAGAAGAAACCTGTTAAGTCAAATTATTCGATAGTTTATGCAGGAACATTTTAGGATTGTGTGTTGGACGGCTGCTTCCGGTTCCTGAAAATAGCTGGGAAATGTAATGTTAAAACCAAATTTATAACAATAACACGTGGCGTTGTTTTGTCACAAGCAGGTGAGTTCAAATTACTTATTTTTCTTATATTTAACCCTGCATGATATTCGTTTGTCTGTTATTACATGTCGGCAAGAAGCTAATCACTTCAATAGTGTTTTTGTTACGTTTTATTAACGCAAATAGATTGAGGCTATTAAGCAGTCGGGACTGCTTGAGACAAAGAACACAATCACAGTGGAAGCTGAGAATATTGGAGTGAGTGTTTGTGTTAAAGACAGTGTGAGGCTGTTTTTCTTTTTTAAAAGTCCTTTGTGTGATGAGGGCAATCATTTCAAGTGTTTCTTGTTACGTTTTATTAACGCAAATAGTTTGAGGCTATTAAACAGTAGGGACTGTTTGAGACAAGAACAAAGTTGAGTGAGTGTTTTAATTGCAGTGTGAGGCTTTCTTTTAAAAAAAGTCCTTTTCGGGGAAAAGGCCTGAAAAGTTTGAAGCTTTCAGTGGTTGTATCTTCTGTTTTCAAACAGACATTGCGTGTGGATTACGATGAGAAATGCGACATTCGTGCGTTAGATAGACGATATTCTGCTAATTGTGTTTGGATAGCGTCTTAATTTGTCCCATTATAGCGTGTTTAAACAGAGGAGATAACCATACTGGCTCTTAAAGTCAAAACATTACGTGCATGGGTTCAGAGCCGCATGACGTAAGGGTTTGAGGCCCGTTTATAAATTGTACAATAAATAGAAATGTTATTTTAAACTGCAGTGTTTTGTGTTACATGTTGTCATTATTTCAACTCCCCTGTGAAAGCCACGAGGAGTTTTCAAATCCCTTTGTTCTTCAGGTTAAAGGTTGGAAAATAAGTTGCCATCTTGTCTTGCCCTCATGTTGAAAATAAGCCACACGGCAGTCGCCATTTCGTGAAATGCTAATTGAAAGTACTCGGTTTGTTCTTACACACTCAGTCACACTCACATGAGGCTAGGCACTCCATATTGAGAAGGACACATCATATTTCTTGGCAGAGTTGGAACTATAAAATAGACAGGTTATCTTACCGTGGGAAGTTTGGTATTTGTAGGAGTCTGGTTTTGTACGTATTTCTGCTTACAAGTGTGTATTGGCGGGTTTTTTGGGAATATTCTTGCTTGCAAATGTGTTTGGGCGGTTATGTGCTGTGTTGTTTAACCATATTCTCCCATTTTTAACCATATTCTCCCATTTTTAAAAAGAAATTTTTGACAAAGATACTATAACATTTTGAAGCTTGATTTTAAGTGTTATAAATGAACACATGCTTCATCGCCGAGATAGAATTGCAAGTGGTTTCTAATTATAAGATAAGAAACCTTACATAATACTCTTTCAAAAAAGCAAACAAATGTATTGAAGCTAACACAAGTTATGACATTTACATAATTCTAAACATTTCGGAAAGTGGAACCCAGTAGAGCCACACCAGATTTCTAATTTTTATATTTCGGAGTCAAAACTGTACACAGTACAATTGTTGTCTATTTTTTACAATTCTGATTTTAAAAATGTGCATAATTGTTGAAAAATAATAATAATCATTTATATTTTATAGATTGACTTTGAAAAAAAAAAAAAATAATCATTTAGATTTTATAGATTGACCTTATTAAAAAATACAGATTTAAAGTTCGGACGAACAGCAACGAAGGTACTAGTCAAAGGACTAGTGCTTCAATCTTTGATAAATTTCATATTTTTTCATTCAAATAGTTAGAGAACATGTCACCAAAAGAAACTAAATTAAGGCCAGACGTAGAGCCAGGCACAACTGCAGATATCAAGGAAAGGGTACAAATCAGATCAGATGCTACAACAGTTCCAAAACGTAGACGGAAGACATGCAACCAGGCTGAGAAACTGTGGGAACAGTGGCAAACGAGAGGACTGTTTCCAGCAGATGATCAGCCTGGACCAACGAAAGCCCATAGAAAAGCTGTAATAGACCATGAGAACGGAGAATATCTGCGAGAGCATCAAGCATGGATCAAAGCCAGACAACCCTCTTGGTATGGATCTACAAAGAGTGCTATGAACAAAGCGGAGATAAGAAAACACAAGTTACAGTTCTGATGCTCCATTTAAAGTATACTGTTAGTGAGACGGCAAACATGTACGTCGTTCAAAGAGCAAATCCGCTAGAGAAGGAACACACAACGGAAGAGATAGAAGAAGTTCCAGTAATCCAAACTCCAAAGCTCTATCCAGACCTGCCTCAGAAACCTCCTCCTTACATGACAGAACCAGAACTTTTCTCTCAAACCTCGATACAAGCCCCAACTTTTAATATTGCAGGAGGAATATTGAATTTGGATGAAGTCCCGACAGAGAGAAGTGTCAAAGAATTGGACTTTGAAGTAAGAATGCTAAACAGTAAATCTGACCAGCTGCGGGAGTGTTTCGAATACGGCATGCAAGAGTTGAGGGACATGACTAGAGATCACTATGTTCAGCAAAACACACTACGAACACCCATGTCATACCAGCCCAACAACAAACCTTCCGTTGCTGAGGCATTACCAACCACAGGTTCAGACACGCCAATTTTCTCTCTACTACTACCAACAACAGCAGAAAGGGAGGCACAGGAAAAGATCAGAGAAGAACAAAGAACTCAAAGAACACGCCGAACAAACTACTCTCCTGACTATTCCAAAGGACGGGGAGATGAAGATGACGACGGCGGTACACAGTCTGAAACCAGTAGACACTCCCCATACCATGAACAGTCACAGCAACAATGCAGTTTTGCATCTCATCCTGAGAATAATAGTAGCGACGAAAACAAGCAACATTACCCTGAGACATGGCCCACAACAAAAAGAAGCAAGACCGGTGCACATACCTCCATGCCATTGATAGTGGCTGGAAGAGGAGGATTTGAATACCAACCATGGACTCACAGGGACATGGAATCATTAGTGGCAAAACTACCTCCACTCACCCAAGGAGGTCAAAAGTGGGTGAATGACTTGGAGAAATACACAGTCCAAGACCACTTGTGCTTGGGAGACATGAGGGCACTGCTTGGACGGATAGAAGGAAGACTAGAGGCAAGAGCAGTGGATTCCGAGGCCAAATGCACCAACTCTCCAGATGATATTTCCTTCAACAAAATCAGGACGAGCTATTGGGCTGCCATTCGTCACATTTACCCAACAACACGTAGTTTACATGCCCTCAACAGCCTGAGAAAAGAACCTGGGGAAGACATGCATGCCTTCCTCAAGAGATGTGAAGGAGTGTGGGAGGACTGGACTGGGGAACGACATGACACTTCACCGGCTGTCATAATGCTGTGGAAGAACGCAGTCATCAAAGCCCTTCCCAAATCAGTGCAGGCACGCCTGGGAGATGTGGTGGGATTGGAAGCTAAACTCCCAGAAGAATGGAGACTACATCTCATTCACCACGACATCAAATACCAGGAAACAAAGGTGGAAGACGATGAAGACACAAAGAAACTGGCGAAAATACTTTTGAAGATGCAGGTAGCTGAGAGAGATACCGAAGCCAATATGATGCAGGGCAGACACCTCAAACAGTAACATCTCAGACAGTGCCAGAAATTCAGAAGCAGAACCAACAACCAGGAGGTTTCCGAGGAAGCAGAGGCAGAGGAAAAGTTCTCCGGTTTGAGGGATGCTACATATGCGATCAGCTGGGCCATTGGGCTAGAGATTGTATCAACCACAACAATGAGGAAGCTCAGAGGGCCAGACCACCAGGTGATGCATCCTCAGCACAAGGGTATTTTGAAATCCAGCTACATTGAGCCACATTGTCACCACAGGAGGGAGAGGTTTAATGTAAAACAAAATCGAGAGTAGGATTTGCATTTACACATAAAGCATCCACAGAATAGAACATTTAGCAGACTATTTTTGTAATTATGAGAAGGAAAGAGATTACGAGTGATGTTGTTCCCCTACACAGAAAACTATTGTGTCCACACAGCTAGTGAGGTCAAGACGACGGGTTTCCACCAAAAAATATGAAGACGGAAACCTGGTACTCGCCCAAGACGGAGGATCCTTACCAAGTCCTGTTTACACCGACTGCAGTTCAAGGGGCGGCGATACACCTGACGTGGAGCTGTTGAGACTTGAAAACAGAAACTCGATTCTGCTGTGGTGAAGTCTGGCTACAAAGGGAGGTGTCCGATAGGGTCGCTTGTCTCAAACCAGTGAAGAAGTCAACAAGAACCCAGCAGAACTAGAGAGTGACTGTTAGCGGGAGAACAGTGACGGAGCGACAGAGACTGGCACAACATTTTCCAGCCAGTACATAGATAGACCCCGTCAGAAGACCGGGGCTGTGTTTAAAGGGGAACTTCATTTATTGTTAGTGGAAGTGTAGTTTTTTAGTCAAACAATTATGTGATTTATGGAGTCAGATTACAGTTTTTCTCATAAACAAAATGTTATCGGTCTGAAGTATCTGTTTTAAGGAAATGAGCTGCAGATTAAATAACATAACACTGATTGAGAGCTTGGATGAAGAATTGTAGGGTTTTTACAACAGTTTCAAGAATCAGTTTTTATTTATTTATTCTTGAGTAACTTTACTGATTTATAATGTAGTGCGTAAGGCAATATCTCATTTTGAGTGAGGGGCACCAGCCCTTCATGCATGTCACCCTCTGTGAGAATAGTTTGTATTTTCCCTCTAGTTTAGAGAAATATTATTTTATCATATCTTTGTTCAGCAGTAACAACCAATCCTCTAATCCTAGAATTATTGAGACGCATTAGCGACACCAGGGGTATTGTTTTTCGCAGCAACAATTATGCGTAATACCATGACAAAAGCCATTGTTGAAACAAGTAAACACATTTTTGTGCTAATGCAAATGTGCTAATGGCAGATTTTAGTGAATGTTTTTATACCCGCAGAAAACCATACATCATACGATATTTTTTGTACGCCTTATGGGTACACGGAGAAGTTATACTTATTTGATCAACGTTATGGGTTTTACATGTCCTGTTCAGAATAGGGTGATCATTGCAATATTAATTGAGCATGTTATGCTCAAAGGAGGGAGTGTCATGATTATACAGACATGTTGATTTCAGTGACGTTGTAGTTAATAAATAATAACATGAAGTTAATAATAGGTCTCATAACGACAAAAGGTATGCTGAAGCTTGGGCCTCCTCCAAGGAGGGAGTGGTCCAGTTTTAGATGTTAGGCGAATAGAAGTAATGAATATGTCAGAACTCTGAGTAATATTATCCAAGTTTTGTCTACACAGGCTAGGAAAGCTACAGAGATACCAGACGAGACACCAGAAGAGACTCCTGTTTGGCCAGGTTGAATGGGTGAGGGTGAAAGTTCACAAAAGACAGTGGGCTGATCCCGGTGGACGGAACAGTGAGAAGTTGTAATGAACTTCACACGCGCTCCGGTTTAAAGGTAAAGAAAAACGAGCAAATTGACACCAACTCACACATTGTCACCCTTCACTGGCAACTTCCTGAACATTATTGGGAGTTAGGACTGATTTGGCAGAGCTGGAACAAAACAATAAATAGAAATAAGATAAAGATAGAAACAGCTCAAAAGACGAATTGTCTATAGATTTGTATAGATTGTACACTAAAGTGAAAACCTATTTTTGCTTTACATCTGAAAAAGAGTCCAACTTTTGTATACGTTATTATAGTACTCATTATTTAAATTCTGTAACTGACACAACCATGGAGAAAATAGAGATGATGTCAAGAACAAAGCCAAAGCAATTGTGGGGTCCCCTAGGGATAAGAGTCAGAATAGCATTGTTGATTGTGCTCATTACACTTGGCACCTTTCTGGTTGGATGGGGAGTACAATATCAAATAAGACATGGATCCATTAGTCCACTCATAGAGAATGCCCACATCACTAACAAAACTCCAGCTGAGTTTCAGAGACTTTCACTTATCCCCAGAGCCAGACGATCAGCTGAGCAACAAGAGGAGGATTTAGAAATACTCGTTCCCAAAGGTGAGGCGGTTATAATCAAGATGATTCACCCCCCATATATGCAGTTCTTGTATCAAATGATGAGATGGGTTTAAGTGATCGGGATAATCAGTGATGGGGATTTACAGATATGGGGAATTTCCAAATACACTGGATCCATGTTTTAGTCTGTACCAGAAACACCCCCTGTTAAGTTTATGGACAACCGACCGGTGACCTGAGCAAAGTTATTGAAAATGATTACAGTAGAAACAGGCTACTAACCCACAAGTACAGCTTTGTATGTAAATCGTACTTGCAGCTTCAGAGGGAGCGCACAGCACCAGAGTATGAGTTTTTAAAGACAAGTGCCACCACCGCCTAATGCTCATCCATTTAATCAGTGATGACCTGACATTTAGAGATGTTGTTTAAAGGAGAAACATATCTGCCATAAGTCAACATTCCTGAATTGAACTAATTATCACATGCTCGGGCACCCAAGTTTCCACACACTGTAAAAGGAGTTAGCATGGTTCTTCAAGGAGACCAGAATTGAAGATAAATTAGTGTAATGCGTTAGTGATATTCCACCGGTTTTCACACCATTTCAGGGACTTTATCACTGCATTAAAACAGACCACCCAAAGCCACCAAGTAGGAACTTTTAAGTGATGAAATTCTACAACTGTTGTAACTGACCACAATCTTCTCCCAGAAATGACAGGCTAGAATGCCGTACCCCAGAGTAGACGTTTGGTGGTATCGTGGAACTAAAACCTTGTACTCAGTCTTGCCACAGGATTGGGCTGGGACCTAGCACAGCCAGTGATGTTTTTTATGTAGTTAATCAACATGGCGAAACACCCCAAAGCCAGTAGGGCTAAGAGACCAGTCCCAGGGGGAGTTTAGGCTCCACTGTGTACAAGGATAACATAGAGCCCAGGAGAGGCCTAGATGTTGCATTTCCATGTCCTAACGTACCGATTGATCACGACGGCCTCTTCTAGAGAACATATTGTTTTCATACCTTAAATTATATGGATGTTCAGAGATGGGATTGTTCAATGAATGTCCAGCCGATGTGATTATTTAAATGATGAAATCATGTGAAGAAGTGAGCAAACTAAAATGCTAAAATGGAGTGAATCCATTTCAATTAACCTATACTATTCCAAGATAGTGTATTTTTATTTTTTATTATTACTCTATACTTTTCCAAGATAGTGTATTTTTATTATTACATTACACTGGTCCAAGATAGTTTGTTTCATTTTTATTATTTTTCACTGTTCTATATGATAGATTTCATGCATTTTAGAATCATTACTATTTTAAAATGGGTCGTTTCTTTTCACTTTGTAAAAACAAGTGCCTTAACACTGAGCGTGGTATGAGAACGGTTTCTGTGAAAGGAGGGAGGAAGAAATGTTCTAATACCAAGCCATTGCTGCTATTTTGAAGAATGATATTGAATGTTAACACTAGAAGTTATGCACAAGGGAAAACTTTTATGTTTGAATACAGTCAAAGTCTTTTTGTATTTTTGTAAAGTTGAGGCTATTCGAAACATTCCATTTTGATTGTATGTTTTTGATATGAGTTATGTACTATGCAGAGTTCAGATGAAGAACTCATTGATTTCAGTATTATACACACCTTTTAGGTGTGTAAGGAGGGACTGTTGGAAATTAAAATCAATGTTTAATAGCATAATGTAGCTTAAACATACCGTCAGTTTAAATGCTATTTTATTCTGGAAAAAACCGGAAGTTCTCAATACCAAGCTTTTATTCTGAAAATCCTTCATGACGACATCCGGGACTACCGTCCATTAGTATCACTAAAGTGGCTATTGACGCCATTAACATGTATTGCATATAAAGTTATGAAAGAGTTAAGGAAGAGAAAAGGCGTGTTTAGATATATTGAATGTACAATGTCTGTATCCTCTGATATGCGTAACAACGGACATTAAAACGTTGGAGAGCCGGCCCGCAGGGAGGAGCCAGCAGAGGATATAAATACAGTGGGACCTGAGGCGTTCGGCCTCTTTCTTCACCTGGCAGAGCCAGAAACACAGCTGCTTTTCTGTCGGACAATATTCTGTTTGTAACATTACCGCGCCTTTATTTTAATTAAAGTACCAATTTGAAACCATCTCAGAGACTCCATTTAGTCTCCTTTTTAAGCTTCTCTCCTGGACGCGAGAATTATTACACGGATAACAATTCCCAAGTGAAAGACATTTGTTTAATCTTAATCTCGATGTAGTGCTATAGTCCTGCTGGAGTGCACCGGAACGAACGACACTATCATAAACAAATGCCAACACACACACACACACACACACACACACACACACACACACACACACACACACACACCCTGGCGACCAGACATATTCTCCATAAAACTATTATGGCGTAATAATCAAGCAGTTCGATGTGTTTTACCATAAAGGGGGGGCTATGAGTAGACAAGAGAAGAAGAGATGAGTTTTGAAAAGGGACTGGAATACTGTGAGGGTCTCAGAATAGCAGAGATCTTTGGGACAATATGTTCAAAACGTTTTTTTTCTAAATGTAAAAAAAAATTCTAAAATTATAAATTGTGAAAAATTAAATATAAAATATTTCTAATGTGAACCAAAATATAATACTAAGTATTATACAATGGATTTTATCTCAACCAAAATGACAAAAATGTCATTAAAACACATATTATTCTAATACGGGTCCTTTAGACCCACTTATGGACGAGTTAAAACAAGTCAATTTTTGAGATTCCATGTGATCCGAACAATGTCCCAAAAAACTATCTCCGATGTTTTATTTACATTATTGGAGAAAGATCCTGTTTTTCCTGTTAATTGAGATTTTTGAACCTGCACAGTTTCCCATCACAGGCTCGTTTCTGACTCCACAGTAACATGAAAAAAGGGTTAATATTTTTTCAATTGTATATTCACATTTAGGAAAGGCATTATGTCCAGAGAGAGACTGCAGAGGGCCTTCACATACTTGTCACATCTCGATATTTATTCATTTATGTAGAGAAAACCTCATTAAATCTCATCAATCCATCTCTAAAAACTTCAAATTCTGCGAACTACAGAGAATAACTGACACTTTTAAAGTTTTATATATTATTTTTAAATGGACTTTGCAGCCACAATAGTTATTCAACTCCCTAAATCAATAGGCTTGAATTGCAAAAGAAAAATAACGTTAATTTAAAACTATGAAGTGAGGTCTGTATGGCATTTAAAGGTGCCCTATTATCCAAAATGCACTTTTTTATGTCTTTTATACATGAATATGTGTCCCCAGTGCGTCAGGGAACTCACAAAGTGTCAGAAAAGAAAACCCTCTCTCTTTTCCTCCGTACCAAAATCTCTAAAAACGGGGGAACAACGGGGCTGATCCAGATTTGCGGCTAATATGATGTAATATCAGACATTTGGGCTAGCTTTACGCCCACGGACCTATCAGAAATGTCACTATCAGAAACAATGCGCTGTGTTTTGGAAGTAATATGGTCTTTGTTTACATTAGCAAGCATCGCTAACACTCAGAGCTAACCTGTACTGGAGAGAGTATGTGTAAAAAAGCAAGATATAAAAAGTAACTCATCTTGTAGTAAACCCGCACGAGAAAAAGCATTTGAGCTCCATACTGTTTCAGAAATAATGCTTGATGTGGTTTGGAACATGATATGGCGTTTAATCACAGCAGCGTTTAGCTGAGTATCTGGGTAGAATTCTCCTGCATGAGCACTGTCTTCTTTTTTTAAAGCTACGGACCCAGAATCAGCACTTCTCTAACAGGGCTGAAATAGAGGGGTATGAGGGATGTCTAGAATGGGTGATGACTTCAGAGACATGTTATTTATATATCTGAGACCTATAATATATGCCTAAAAATAGTATAATAGGAGACTTGTCTATCCCCTTTATGTAGTCATGGTAGATAATATATTTGTTTATGAGCACAGTGGGAGAAATTGCGTTTATTTTTATTTTCTAAATACATATATTCATGTATTTACAATTTATTTAAGATTTGTTGGGGTTACTTTGTTGCCAAAATCCAAAACTAACTAAGATAGTCCTAATTTCAGTATGCTTACAAAAGCAGGAATCAGCATTATTATCCAGGCAGTAGCTCGTGGCTCACAAACCTAAAGTATAAGAAGTATTTCCTCTGATGAAGTCATGTATAAATACTTATCGTTACTCTCTGTGCGTACACCTTCATCACAGCTTTCAAGTGCCGCCATGTCTATTTCTGTGCAAGCCTGCCGTGCACAGTGAGCTGTGGGAGCGTGCACGCGAGGCAGCGGCTGGCATGAGGTCGGGAAACTGAAACGCACACGCACGCACGCACACACACACACACACACACACACACACACACACACACACACACACACACACCAGGAACCTGAGCTGGTGACTGCTTGGCCCCTGCTTGGTGGGTTATTTTAGTCCTCAGACATGCAGAACACTCATTGGGCTTTATCTATCTGCGACACAGAAACAAATGTTTAAGCAAGACTGGTAATTCACTCTCACGAACAGAATCATACTCAACATTTTCTATAATTATGCTTTGGTTTATCAGATAAATCTATAGCACCTAAAAGGATCATCTTTAGGATGCATTATGTGTCTGATGCTGATGGGGAAAAGCATAAAGTGAAGCCTTATTTAGTGACTGCGTATATTTTGACTTTCGGGTTGTTGCTTTTTTTGTGTTGTCTTTAGAGTAGGTGTTTGTAATGTATAATCTTATGTTTGTTGAAAATAAAACGAATATTAAAACAGATGTGTTTTGGCTTTACATGAATATCAAAATGTTTCAGCTATATTTACTTTTAAGGAGGAATATATGCGGAAGTATTCAGAACTCTTACTTATAGCAAAGTATAATATCAAACCTAAAAAAAATCAAGACTTGCATTCAAACTTACTATGGCCCATTTGAGAATAAGATATATGACAGGATTATAATGATTGGTGAATGAATGCATTCATCACATCTCCTACAGAAATATGTTATTTCTTTGATTACTCTTTATGTGAAGCATCATTTTTGAATGTCACTAATGTGGCAATAGTTGTATCTTACCTATGAAATGTAACAACAAACAAATGTTGATTTATATTTTGCATAAACGAATGTCAATATTTAAATAAACTACAGCTGTTAAATGAAAATGTACAATATGTACAGATCATGAAGAAATAGCACTCAATCTTAAATCTCTACATCTCTACATATGTGGCAGCGATTCTATTCCGGTGTTGAATTCCAACACAGAGAAATGTTGTCAGTAGTTTGTAGAATAAATAAAAATGAATTTGACTCCAACACATACCGATAAATAGGAGATCCAAAGAAACTGATACTGCTGCAGTGGTCTTTTTATTTTTTAATTAACATGACTTAGTATTGTGTGTATATATGCATAATGACAACAGCAGAAATAACAAAGAATGAAAGAGATTACAGTAGAACCATAGTTTAAAGACACAACCTAATACAATATGAACACTAATAACTCCATGTGGTTTATTAATCATTCATTGCACCATAAATCTCTCCGTCACCTGTCACTCAATCCATATTAATGTTGCTGTTTTTAACACACTTCCCCTGTGCTCATTATAATGACTGTCGCTAATGAGTTTTCCAAGGAGAAACTTAGATCCCCATTTACATATTATGTAACAAGCCGTACGAGAGCAAATCTCTGGGGTATGTGCTGAAGAATAAATCATTAGTTCATTAGATTTATGGAAAGTATAGCTTCTTTGTTCATTACAAACGCAAACAAACTCATTTCACATTAACATAGAGATGCAGTTAGTTTATTAAAATAACAGTAGAGATGCGTCTGACTCTATACTGGGAGAAATGCACCGTTTGAGATGACTTGAATACAAAATACTAAATCTTTGAAAACATGTTGAAAAGTCTGAATATTCAGGGTATTTAACAATCAATAGTAACAGGATTTTTTTTATTTAACATGTTCATGATTTAGAATATGTGGCTCAGAAAGTGTATTGTAAATATGGATGATGCTCAAAGACCTATTTTAGTATTATTATAAGAAACATTTAATTTGGCCAGTACTTTTAAAACCATGGGAGATGAGATAATACAACTTTATAAAGATAAACCTAAGGCCAATAGCTTTTATTTGTTCCTCCTGCTGTTTATTGTCCAACCTGCTACGGGGGCCGACACGTGCAAAAGCGCCACAGCGGCCCAAAACACAAATGTGCCATACAAATTGCAAATGAAGAAACATCTTCATAACCCCCGGAAAAAAAGCGCTGCATTAACAAAACGCTACAAATGAAAAAACGCTGCAAGAAGCTCAAAACACAACGGTAACCAGGGGACACTAAAAAGCAGTGGCGAACCGTCAGGGCCTTCAAGGTATTCAGAGAATACCATGGAACACTCAGATGTGTCTACAGAAGGTGCAGTTGTGATCGCCACGGTTCGCCACTGCTAACAAGTGACGCACACAGCTAGGACCGCAGCACTTATTGACGTTCGGGGGCTTTAAAGTTGGCCAACTGTCCCTGTTGGCAGAGTCAGTCTGTTACATATTTTATAACTAAGTATTTTGTCAGTTTATTTGAAATAACTAGTTTAGCTACAATAGCTAGCTAGCAGATCTGCAATCATATCATAAGGAATCATGTGATCACATTGTTAAATAAGCCGATAAGACATTTTAAGCACGTTTTCAGTGACAGAGATTGTTGTCCAGCGTGTTTCTACCGATGTCAGTGTTTTAGGCCATTGTAGCGCGTTTGCCCGTGATGGCCACCATCATTATTTGATCTTTAGCCTATTGAAATGTATATAGTAGTTTTAAAGTTACCATCAGCATGTAATAATATGCTAAATCAAATGTTAAATATATTAATTTTTGAATGATGTGTATTGGCAATGAATGCCGTTATATTAAATACTAATAATAATGTGGCATGGACCAAATGCTCAGCATGACACATAAGTAAAAAATAATAACTGATTGATGACATGGCAAATAACATACCAAGACCCCAGCAAAACAATATTCAGTGAAACCAGCCAACAAGCAACACAAATATAATTCATGAAAAAAATGAACTACGTCATAAATCAGAAAAGGGATGAGAGCAAATGAGTCATTTTGCTTTTGAAGCCAATATTGAGTCACTTTAATTGCATCCATCACCGAGAGCCATGAGCCAGAATGTCTCCCTCACATACTCACAGATAAACACAGACTGAACGCTTCACATGCATGGACACACACACACACACACACACACACACACACACACACACACACACACACGCTCAGATGCTTTTCATGTGACCCGCAATCTAGAAATTCACACTGACACTGCCATCAAAGTGATTAAAGTATTTTTTAATAAAGGAAAATTGCATATTTGAATGAAAACATCGCTATATATACACAATGAACACACACACACACACACTCACACTCTGACTCAGAGCAAAATCCTGTATGACAGAAACCCCAGTCGCTAAAAACACTGGCACCTGTTCCCTGGGAGAAATTCCACTCCTCAGTGTGTGTGTGTGTGTGTGTGTGTGTGTGTGTGTGTGTGTGTGTGTGTGTGTGTGTGTGTGTGTGTGTGTGTGCGAGCGTGTGTGTGTGTGTGTGTGTGTGTGTGTGTGTGTGTGTGTGTGTGTGTGTGTGCGAGCGTGTGTGTGTGTGGGAACTTGTGAGAATGTTGACACTGGACTTTCCTGTCTCACGTGGCCACGGTGCAGCATCACTTCCTTTACGACCCTCACCCTATTTAAAGGCCGGTGTTGGGCTTCAGCGGGGATTAAAGTCAAAGTCTTTGCACTCTTCACACCAGCAGCTCACCCACTGACCGACTGACAATCTGGAAAGTGTCCTGGAGCTTCTGTGGACGTCCACAACGGTTTTAAAGGCTACGTTTTTGTCTGTGATCACCTGGAAGTTTCAAGCGATGAGTTTCCAATATTGAAGTCTTCATTTGGAACCAATAACTGAGTATTTGCTCAGAGAAAAGCAAGATTTACGTCAACTATTTTCACCCAAAACAGATTCAAAAACTTTGAAGACAACTCCAGGAATTGCCACAATACACCCTGCAAGACTTTACCAATCGGAAAAACACAAGACAAGAGAAATACCCATTTCTGGAAGCTCTTCTGGTATCCTGTCACAATGAGCAGCGGTGGGACCAGCACAGTTTCCCCACAGGAGCCCCAGGCTTTCAAACGGGCCGTACGGAAAATAAAATGTGCCGCTATGGTGGCCAACTTGGCTAAGAGTTGGCAGGGCTGGGCCACCGAACACTCCGACATACAGGACGCCATCCCCAGCGGCTGGATGCCGGACTCTGTCGAAGGGGTGGACGAAAAAGCGCGCAGCCGGGAGGTCAAGCTCACCAACCCTCCTCGAGTGTTCACAGCTGATGCTAGCGACAGCAGCGGTATCCGGACCGGTTCTGTGGCCAAGTCCGTGCAGCCGAAACGCAGCGAGTGCAGCAGCAGCTCCGTGGTAAACGCCATCCGAGGGAAGATGGAAGCAGGGCCTGAAGAAAGCAAGCCTTTCCTGGGTAATGAGTCTCCGACAAGGAGGCGCCAGATGAGGGCGCTGCAGACCGCTGCTGACGGAAGCATCCGAGACAAGACGCGTCTGCTGCAGGACAAGAAGCTGGGGTCGAGGAGCAGCAGTTTGGACACGGAGGACAGTGGGCTGGGAGAGGAGGCGGGGCTCAGCGACAACAACGAATCAAAAACTGAGCTGGGCGACATCCTGAGCAAGAAACAGACCAACAGGCCCAAGGTAGAGTGCTTAATCACAAAGATTGGAAAGTGGATGCAAACACATTACCAAAGTTACCAAATATCAAGCTACCAAAATAATTCAACATTGAAATGTAAAACTACACCAAGCATTGTTTTTATATTGACCATGGATCGTCTAAGGAGAAGCGGTCCCTCACAGTAATGAACAGATCATATAAACCCATCTTTTAGTCCCTATTGTTTTAGGTAAACAGTCTCTACAATTTAAACCAAGTCTTCAGCAAGTTGTATACAAATGTTCCTGCCCAGTATAGTTAGCCGAACATAATGGAGAAACTCGCCACTTAAACTCAAACATCAGTGAATTAAAAACATACAACGAATGTTGGAATACAATGTGTCAGGTAACAAAAACCCAACTCCAAATAAATATAAATGGTATTCCCTTAGCAAGATTGGCAGTTGTTTGCTTACACATTAACAACTTTTAAAAGTGATGAATATCTGGGTCGAAGCTGCTAGAGGTCCCTTCTCCAGGTGTGTGCAGAAAATAACATGAATACAGACAGATTGTGGAAAAGACCACACACTTCAATATCTCTGGCCAACACATAAACCTATTATGTTGTTATAGAGGTCGTGAGAGAATTGGTCATTTGCACGTTATTGTTGTTGGTGACAGGCTTGTATAAAACCTTATAAGAGCAGATTACAGTTGTACTGCCCTTTAATTACTTTTTTAAAGCTTAAACCCTTACGAGTTTCTCCTGCCTGCATTTCATACAACCACAATGTTCCTGTCCCTGAATAAAATACAAAGTGGAGGACCAATACCCTAAAATTAGAGCGAACATGTTCCCACACAAGTTCCACAGCGTGAATAAACAAGTTTAAGCAGAGATCGCATTGATGGCAAGACATCCGACTCCCTCATGGACACCAAACTGAAAAACAGTTGCATAACTCTGATGCTAAACATCTTTCCTATAAAGGGCAAAGGAGGCGGCCTGAGGCCCCCTCGACTTGTTGAGGGGGCCGCCAGAGAGTGCGGCCAACCCATAAAAACACAAGCTGGAACACTGCGCAATGGAATATATGAAAATAATTATAGTCATGCTCTGCAACGTGCTACCTGACCTTCGGGTCTGAAGAGCCGGGGAGGGGGAACTTAGGGGAACATGGAGAGAAATGAGAGGCACACTGTTCCACAAACATCAAGAGAACAATTATAAATGAGACAGAGAGAAAAGATTTGATTTCAATAACTGTATTGATCTTTATTTGGAAGGCAATGGTCATGTAATGTCAATTCCAACTGAATTGATTTTATTTCTTTTTTTGTTACAGGAAAACTGATATGTTGGTTGAATGCAGATTTGCACTGAAAAACTGAAACGTTAACTTTAATGAAATGTATTATGTCAACACATTTTACATTACTGCATTAGGTTAGTTGAAAGCAATAATATTAAGTTGAACCTAATATTTTTATTTTAGTTAATATTATTGCTTTTGAAAAAGTATTATTATCACTCTAAGGGTTCACATGGTTTTGTAAAAGATCCCTCTGTGACACATCTTTACTTTTCATAGCGCGAATACCAAAGAGGTATGGTGACACTGATCTGAAGGCCTGGCAATCTGAGGAACACCCAGGGAGGAGGAGGGAGGTTGGGGGGGGGGGGGGGGGGGAGGGGGAGTCAGGGTAGGACAACAGATGAAAATTGTGATGAAGAAAGTATAGCGAACGAAAGTATGACAACAACAACTAAAAAAGAAGAGATGAAGAGTTTAAAGTGTATATGTGTTAATAACATCTATTTTGTTTTACAAATCTCTATAGCCAAAATGTTGCAGATAGTATACCATGATAAACCAGGATATGAACCACAAAAGTATTATAAATCAGCTTATAAGCCTTTCAATCTCCAAGAGAATAGGTTTGAGAACCTTCCCTTGATCCTCGCGGTTAAATGAAATGTTTGTGCATGCCGGTTTATATGAGCATACACACAGCTAGCAAAGGCCAAGCAGCGGATCAATTACACCTTCTAGAGAAGAGCTTATTTTAAGGCATTGTTAACATTTACTAGACACAGATGGGGTTTGATGCAAAAATGTTAAGCAGGTCTACATTACATTACATTACATTGCATTTAGCTGATGCTTTTATCCAAAGCGACTTACAATAAGTACATACGACCAGGAAGACACAACCCTGAAGAAAACAGAATCATATAAGTACATCAGGTATCATAGAGCCAAACATTTCAAGTGCTACTCAGCTGGCTATAGATAAGCCAGTCCTTTATTAGTATATAAGTGCTTTGTTAGTAATTCTATCGCTCGAAGTGGAGTCGAAAGAGATGAGTTTTCAGTCTGCGCCGGAAGATGTGCAGGCTTTCTGCTGTCCTGATGTCAATGGGGAGCTCATTCCACCATCTTGGAGCCAGGATAGCAAACCCACGTGTTTTTGCTGATGGGAACTTGGGTCCCCCTCGCAGCGAGGGTGCAGCGAGTCGTTTGGCTGATGCAGAGCGTAGTGCACGTGCTGGGGTGGACAGTTTAACCATGTCCTGGATGTAGGAAGGGCCAGATCCATTCGCAGCATGGTACGCAAGTACCAGTGTCTTGAAGTGGATTCTAGCAGGTACCGGAAGCCAGTGAAGGGAGCGGAGGAGCGGAGTGGTGTGGGAACATTTAGGAAGGTTGAAGACCAGACGAGCCGCTGCATTCTGGATGAGCTGCAGAGGTCGGATGGCACATGCAGGTAGACCAGCCAGGAGGGAGTTGCAGTAGTCTAGGCGTGAGGTGACTAGAGCCTGGACCAGAACCTGCGTGGCTTTCTGGGTCAGCTGGGGACGAATCTTCCTGATGTTGTACAGCATATATCTGCAGCAACGGGTTGTAGCAGCTATGTTTGCAGTGAAGGACAGTTTGTTATCTAGGGTCACACCCAGAGTCCTTGCAGTCTGAGTTGGGGAAACAACAGAGGTGCCGATGTTGATCGTCAGGTCAAGAGTGGGACAAGGACAAAAGGACAGGAAGCGAAAAAAGGAAAAGTTGACCAAATGTTAACAAAAGCTTAAACACTAGCAAAATAGCCAAACATATGGGAATAGCATGCACGGGAGGCTGAGATGTCCTGACTGGAAGGTTCCAGTATGGGTCAACGCTGGATCCTATATTTCCCAAAGTGAAACTCATTAGAATCTTGCATTAGACCTGCTGCCTTGTAAAAGCCTTTTTGTCAAACTCCACATTCTCAGAAATGCAGATGTTGTATATTTAAGTAGTGGGGTATCAAGGCTGGTTACATTTTTAAGTCATCAGGGTTATTTTCCTTCCAAAAGAAGAGTTTACCTAAAAAGAATATAAATCATGTGGAGTACTCTTCTTTCTGGAATTTCAATGGTCCTAGAAAAATATTTTCCATAGAATGTTACATTTGCCAAACAGAAACAATTGAAAAATGTAATCTAGTGCTAATATCAGTGCTAACCGACTTCAATAGTGGCTGAACATGGCTTGGTCTTAGACCTGGTCTTGACTTGTAAATATGCAAGTCCAGGGGTTAAGTCCACACAAAATTAGACTTTGTTAGAATGAAAGTCAGCAGAAAATGTTGTAAAATGTCCATAAAACTTAAAATTCCTGCAGCATTAGCCAAGTGTTTCTCTTAAATCATGGTCTTATGGTAGACAAACACAACTATTACTACAAATGTTGTTAATAAACACACATGCTCCACTCCCCTGAATAACATTTGGAAATAAAACAATTTTTCTTGGCCATAGAGAGCTGGGGAGGTGACGTTTAGAGACATCTCCATCCAATATTCTGTATCAGGATCGATTCAGGCGTTTTATAACTGGTATTCTTATGAATTGATTTATTGAGATGTTGAGCCTGATCCATCCGTTGTAGTACCTCAGCTGTAGCACATGTGTTTTTATTGTTATTCAGTAGGACTAACTTCGATGAGGAATCTTTAAAACGTAGGTGCCTTTTTAATGGACAACATTATTTATACATACGTTTCCCTTTGTTGGAGTCCGAAGTTAACTTGCCTGCCCTCTTTGATCTCCAGATTAAAATCACAACTACAGGTGATATCAAGAACCGTTGGCAGCAGTGGTCTCAGCAGCACATTGTGGGCCAGAAGCTCAACCCCTTCAGTGAGGAGTTCGACCCTGAGTACGCCATGGCTCAGCGGGTCCGCAAGGGCGAGGACGGATACGGGCGACCCAAAGACGGATCCAAGACGGCGGAGAGGGGCGACCGGGCCCAGAAACACGTCCACAGGGAGATGGAGGAGATGGTGTGGATTATCAAAGACATGGGCATTAAAGACAAGGAGGGGAGAACCTTCATAACCTTCGGCCGCCTCTTCGACCGCTACGTGAAGATCTCAGATAAGGTGGTGGGCATCGCTCTGCGCTGCCGCAAACACAAGATGCTGGACTTTGAGGGGGAGATGCTGTGGAAAGGACAGGACGATGATGTGATTATTACAGTGAGAGACTGAGGACAGACCCAGTGTTTTACAAACTGTTACACACATGCTAACACACCTACAAATGTCACCGCTCATCTAGAGAAATAACGCTACCCATGTTAGCGGCAGTGCTACATCATGTGCACAAAAAACATTGAGGAATATTTGGAAGAGACCAACAAATATTAAAGTATGATAACTAAGTGTGTTAACCAATTAGTATCACTCACTTCAATTTGATTCAGGACAAGACTCCAGATTAAGTCAAAATTGCCGCTAATCTCAGGATCTACTCCACTCTGAGGAGAGCGAATAAAGGTAGTAATATCATAATGGAAGTTTAAAGTGTTAAAAATATTATTGAGTTTTTGTTTTTAGGAAAGTTATACCAACTGATTGCAATAATGTTAACACACAAAGGCAAACATTTTATATTTGTTCAACTGTAATGTGTTGGTTACATTTAATATGCTAGCATTCTAAATTGTAAATATTTAATTTTAAACTATAAGAATAACATGTTTTTGAATTAAAATACACACAAACACATTGTGTTAAAATTAGAATTTCAGTGATCAGCAAAATAAATTCAAAGAGACAAACTCTATTTTAACATTATGCCTTTGATAAAAGGTATATAAGTGTAAACATGGAAGCCACACACACACCCCACACACACACACACACACACACACACACACACACACACACATGCACACACACACACACACACACACACACCCACACACACACACACACACACACACCAGACTCATTAGATCTTCTCATCTACCTGACAGGTCGTCCGGTGAAGGGAAGCTATCTTTAGCATGCTAACCATGCTCGCCTCACTAACTATGCTGTTGCTCCATACCCTGAGACCCAACCATCCACCACAATGCCAGAACAACTAAGAAAGCTACTCAGAAACTTTGATTGATTTAAATTACTCACCCAAAATATTTGTGTTATTCTCCTCCTCTTAGGTTTATTCAGTTAAAACAAGACAACATAAAGCGTAGAATAACGTTAGCATTGACGTAGAATATGTGTAGACTGTTGGTGTATCATGCAGCCTTAATGACAGAACATTGAGAGTTGCAAAGCAATGTGAACAAACGTTTATTTTGACCGATCTTGCTCTCCGGGGCCTGAAGTCAATGACACAACTGCAACATTGCGAGGTGCGTGACGTGTTAATGTGTCATTGGTGCTCGAGTTGACTGCCTGAACTAGCTCGCAGGCTTTGCCCCATTTAGCATTAGATTTTTTTATCAGGTCATCATTATTATTATTATTAAATGTGCATTTTGTATGGTATTTAAATGTACAAGGTTTACCTAAAATATTTCCCCTTTCACTGAAAGATGTTGTGAATGAATGTGGAGGAACCTTGAGTTTTCTGGACCACACTTAATATCTGTGAACTGCCAAACAAACAAATGATCTCATTATAGTGACATGAGAAAACTCATGATCCGTTTCAGAAATCTTAACTTTCAACTTATATGTTTGAAAAAGACTTGTCTTTTGACTGAATGTTTAGTGTGTACGTAAACATATTGTACAATGAAATGTGTTTAACCTAATTTTAACATTTAGGACGTTTACTGTTGAATTGCGATAAATGAAAAGCAGACATGTTTTAAAATGTTAAAGCTTTCTTCTTTCAAAGTGAAAGCCTGTGAGTCTTCTTACAGAAGTACAAAGACTGTGCAGTTGGGTGTATCAAGCACAGATTAAGATGAATGTAAATGTACATATATACCTTACATTCGGACACCCAATAAATATTCAGACTGTGAAGTTGTCAGAGTGTTAGTTTAGGCCACATTGAGGTCAATAATGATAACACTAGTTTTCCTTTAATAATCGGGAGACTGTGCAATACGAAGCTACTTAGCAAATATCAGCATGACACAAACGTTATTACTGTTATTTCATCATTAGTATTGTGAGGACATCAACAGCTCTTTCTGAAGGATTAGGTCCTATACTTTTCCAAAATGGAAACTTAACAAGAAACATTAAGCCAAGATGACAGAGGGTAAAACTGCAAGCTGCTGACTCTTTACTTCAAGTGTAAACAAAAAATCACAAAACTACAGTTACACAAAGTAGTCCACAGGGATTTAAAACATAACAGAAATGTTGAAGGATATATTTGTCAGCGGACGCAATAAAAGGGTTGATGATGTATTTTAAGTACATTTCAGGTGAGAATATTTCCTTATCAAATAATCCACTAGCCAGACACAGTGGTCATACTGAGAGGCAGGAGACGTGGTTCCAATTCATACAAGTATTACATTTTATTACAAAATGTCAACAACAACACTTTCACACAGGACGGTGATAACAAAAGGGGGGCCTAATCAGGAGCTGAGGCTGAGCACTGTGGAATGGGTCGATGGAGAGAGGGATTCCAAATCAAAAATAAGACCCAGTCACACTTGAGCAACATGCACACAGACACACTTAAGAAGAAAACCAAGACCTGGGGGAGCACAGTACACTAAAAGGAGGAGACCACCCCCCAGGACGCCAGCACCCCCACCATATTCAGCTCTCAGCAACTGAAATTCCATTAGCCAGGTTGAATCCAAAAGGATTCAATTCATGTTCAAATAAACCCACCATGTCCAAGAAAACAGAACCAGCCGCCACCATTGAACGCATTGAGTGCCTGTTCAATGGTGGCGGCTGACAGCAAAAGTGAAATCATCAACTAACATAATTCAATTAAATGAAACAAAACACACATTTATCAATTACGAAAATACATAAATACCTAATGTAACTTAACCAAAATAAACAAGAGATGAACAACATTTAATTAATTATATTACATTTCAATCAATGGGTTTAAAACAGTCAAACATATATGTATATCACTAGAATCTAAATATGACACAATATAGGAAATGAGGATACTCAAAGGGAGTTAACCCCACAGTTCACCTGCTTCGTCTCCGATGTGGCCCCAGCAAAACAAAGGGGTATCGAATATCAGCTCTTCGTCCCACAGCTTGGTTGTAAAAAGACTCTTTTCTGCCAACCTCCAAAAACCCCCTCGTCACAAAGAACCTTACGATATAGGAAAAGGTTATTTATGGCTGTGTTTTTCACTTTATATGTATACAGGGTAATCCTGATGTGCTCACATTTCTTGGATACTTCCCCAGTGTTCTCATTTACAGATGACACTGTTGCTATGAATTATGGGCTATTCAGTCTAAAAGGTCTACGGGGTTGCAGACTTGCTGGGAAGTCTCCAGAAGTTCATACCAGAGCCTTTAATCCCTGCTGATACTGCAGTGAGACAGTCCTGAGCCTGGTGGACTGATGCAGGCCCTGTTAGGAAGTCACAGGGCGTTGATTCATCTTCATCACCTCCACCATCACTCCCTCTTCTGCTACCAGGGTGTCCTTTGAATGAGGCAATGGAAGAAAAGGAGTGGAGTAAAAGAGAGGCTTTTGGAAAGACCAGACAGCTTGCTCTCATTTCAAGGCCGTCCTGACGCTTGGACATTGTGCATTGCTGTCTTGATACCAACAAAATGTCCAATGAGACCTGTTGGAATCATGTTTCACCTGCATTCACCTTTTACCAGAGAAGAGCAAATCAGTTCTTAACGCTTTTTATTCTTAAGATTCCTAGAGATGCTGGAAGTTCTTGCTACAAAAGAAAATCCTGGCCTCATAAGCTAACATATCTCACAACAATGAAGTGCTGACTGACGCGAACATGCAGGTCGCAGATTGACATCATTCTTGCTAATGAAAAAGTTAGCAGGAATGGAGAAGTGGTGGAGGTCAGCGCAATACGCTCTGGTCCATAGCATTATTACACTGTAGCAATGTATATGTACATGTTATTGTATTTCTTTTTTACGACCAATGACGGTAAAAGGAGGTAGAGGAGGAGAACATGGATAAGAAGAGGTATTGGAGTAAAGGGGTATTGAGTGGAGGAAATGAACACACTGGGGGATGGTGGCAAATCACATATCTGGAGATGGGAAATTAAACCCTTTGACAAAAAATCCAGCCGTTCGTAAATTGATTGAATTCTTCCTTTCTGTGAAAAAACAAAACCTCACAATATCACTCTACAAAACAGTAGCACAGCAGGGGGCGCTACAGCGACAGCGGCAGAGTAAACTCTTCCCTACTGAACGTGGTGTCTGTGTTTTATTCAAATGAAAAATGATTTATGTCTCAATCTGCCTTCGCATCATTTAAGGCACTGGTTCATCCAATTGTTGTGGGCAAATGTCTTTCCTTTCTTTGTGCAAGTTACGCTATATCACTTTTATGTGTGTGTTTGTGTGTGTGAGTGTGGGGGACGCTGTGTATTCTCTGTCAGTCTGCGCATGTGCATGCAAGTCATGCCTTTGCCTTCCTGTGTGTGTGTGTGTGTGTGTGTGTGTGTGTGTGTTAGTCTGCCTAGTGTGACCTGCCTTGCTGTCACGCAATTGCTTTTGTGAGAGAGAGAGAGAGAGAGAGAGAGAGAGAGAGAGAGAGAGAGAGAGAGAGAGAGAGAGAGAGAGAGAGAGAGAGAGAGAGAGAGAGAGAGAGAGAGAGAGAGAGAGAGAGAGAGAGAGAGAGAGCTGATGGGTTTTGTCGGCAGGGAGTCTGGACGTTTGCCTGAGAGGGAGACAGCAGGGAGGGAGAAACAGTGAGTGATGTTGGGAGAAGGGTTGAGAGGAGCACGAGAGATCCTAAAAGAGAGAAGCAGGAGCGTAGAGGGAGGTACAAAGCTAGTGGAGAGTATCCACACAGGACGGGTAACGCTTTATCCTTGCTCACTGACTGTCAGACTGAATGAATCCTTGGTCTTCTCTGCTTCTCTGTCTTATTATTGTGTCCTCCCTTATCCTCCCCTGTGTCCTTGTTTCCTCTCATCTGTTTGCACAAGAGGTTATTGAGGTTCAGGAACGTTTTTTCGGAAATCTAGCCGAAAACAGACAGCTGATACTTGCTTTCAACTACACACACATGATAACAACAATGCCAGAGAGGTTTGGAAAAACCTCAACTTACATTGAGAAGAGAAGGCTGTAAATCAGTTGGTTTGTGGGGAAGACAGTGTTACTTGAAACAAAGGAGATATAGTCTCTGTTCTCTCTTACATGTCCACCATCAATGAAACAAATACTTGAATAAAGACAGATGAAACACGATGGAGTTAAACTATTTTATTGACAGTTGGAATAGAATAAAAATACACCAAATTGTGCATTTACTCAACAATATAACAGTTTGCCAAAGAATCTGCAAATACACTTTTTATGAGTGTTTTAAATGACAGTGCGGTGAAATGAAAAAGGTTACACCACTTTGTCTCCTTCAGTAACACTCAGGTCCTCAAGGCAGTAATACATGAGCAACAAATGGAAAGCAACACAGATGAGCTGCTTAACGCTTTGCTAAGATTAGCTTATGCTAGCATATTTTGAGGTTCATCTAGCGATGTGACGATTGGTACTTAACAATTAAAAAACATTACATTATACTTGTAAATGGGATTTTGCAATCCTTAAATGGCTTTGTTATAATTTACTCCAATAAAGTTACACGATGGATCAATGTGTTAAACCAAAGAAATGGTCATAATTAACAAAGATGTTGTTGGAAAAAGCTTCACTTGTAACATAGCTTTTCCATCAGCATTGCCTCCAAAGGTTGCCCATTTCACACGTTCCTGACAGCATGAGAAGGCCTGGAGAACTTTCTCCTCTAGTATCCCAGAACCAAACATCACCTTTTTAGTATTTTAGGAGCCTTTCGGATGGCTTATAGAAGTTAAGGCTGTGAATGCTGTAGATAAAATGATCATCAAGACAGAAAAGGAAGTTTTGTTTTTGAAGTTGGGGATGAAGACTAATTGAGTTGACACTATAATGACCAGCAACACATATGTGAGAGGTCATTTAACCCGGAATGGTGTTGAGAAACAGAAGTTACAAAACCCCATGTCACTTCAAGTCACACCGGTGTCGCTCAACCTGAACATGTATTCACTGGAGGTAATGTGGGACACTTTGAATGAGAGAGTACCAGATGGCGTGTGGGGTGGGTTGGGGACGGCCTCTGAGCGGGAACGTTCGGGAGCAGACTGGAGGAGGTGTATTGCTTTTGGGATCCAGTAGCCACCAGTTAGCTTTAGCGATAACAGGTTTTGGAATCACAAACGTCCTGATATCTACATCACACAGAATGCAACAAGATAGCCTACATTGTCTTAATGAGTTTGACTGCAACGAACACTGTGCAACTAAAACATGGCAATGACTGGATGCTTCTGATTATTGCTTTACAGAATGTAGCTGATTTGTTTGAAAATGAATACAGTATTAATATCCCTGCAACACTGCTACTGGCAACACGAGGCCACTTTTGCACAAAAAAAGTAAAATTACTCCAAATTGTATTGTTTAGTTAAAATGTTGTTGACTCGCAAACATTTATGTAGAATTACTCAAAATGGTGTGTTATATTTCAAATGTGTGTTGACAAGCATTAGACTAATTCAATTTTGTTCAGAATGTTTGCTTCAAAGTAAAAAGAAAACAAACCTTTTTTTCTTTTAGTAATTATACAGCATCAGTAAAAAGCCCAAACGGAAATGTCGTAAACTTTTAATCTGAAATAAATTGCTACATATAAATGTATTCCTCAACTCATGTTGGTTCTCAACCTATGCTGTGTTTCGTTTCACCTCTTTCTGTGTAGCGTGTAGCTCATGCTTAATCTTATCAAGTAGCTAATTATGTATTAGTTTTAATCAGTCATGCGGATGCTACCAGCTAATGCTACAATCTTACGGTAACTAGCAAGATGTCCCTTCACTCCCTCAAAGATTTAACATTATTAACTAAGTTATTATAGATACACTTTGGCTCACTCCAAAAGACACTAACAACCATAATATTTACACATAAAAAAGACATTAGGAATCATAAAGTGCCCAAAAGAAATACATATACTTTTGTTATTTTTCTCTACAGTGTGCACATTGTGTTCCCTTTAAATTCATCCTAGGTTTGTGTCCTTTTTTAAAAGTCTGTAGAACCTGACGTCAGTCCAGGCAGATCTTTTGTTTGGATGATGCAAAGTACATTTCATGCTTCCTTCCTCTCTCTTTCCCTTTCCTCCCC
Organism: Harpagifer antarcticus; assembly: GCA_902827135.1. Lineage (NCBI taxonomy): Eukaryota > Metazoa > Chordata > Actinopteri > Perciformes > Harpagiferidae > Harpagifer > Harpagifer antarcticus. Next base: position 5,501,483 of record CADEHL010001058.1, read on the forward strand.
TCTCCTCTTCTCTCCACACTGAGTCACTGCATGGCTAATCACCAGTTGCTTAGTGGATTAGGCCTGTAATTAAGAATAGAAGGATGCTTCTCTGTGCAGCCTGAACACTGCTCTCAGATCTTGTGAGGGCTTGTTTATGTTCCTCCCTCACAATAGCACATGCTGCAAGGGAAGTGAGGAAGAGGAAGGAGAAGACACTTGCTGGTGGAAATTGGCACAGTAGAAACTGTTATTAGCCAAAGCTAAAAAAAGAGAGGAGGAATCTTCAAATCTACTTGTAGACTTTATCTTAAGAGTATTCCAAACTACATTTAAACTGCGATATACAACACCTTTTCAGCCACAGAGGGACAATACCTCCCCCTGCTCTGATGTGTCCTGCACTACCAGGTGGATGTGAACATTAAGAACAGCAAAGAACATATTAGAACATAATGAGGACCCTCAACATGTCAGACCCATTTGACTGTTTCATGCCAGTTGTTTCCAGATTGGATCCAGATAAGGATCAACCACATTGCATCTTCATCTTATACAATGTGTTGCATGCATATGTATCTGCCATTGTATCTGCTTTGAGGAATGGCAATGCACTAAGAAGGCTTCTGGTGACAAGAAACCAATTACTTTACGATATCCTCTGTGAGTTCGGATATCAAAGTGTTTGTGATATGCTGGACATTTGTAGAAGCAAGCAATCATTCAGATTCAAGAGATAACCAAGTCAATGGGTTTGTCAATCAATATTTCTCAAAACCTACAAAGCTGCTGTTCTCATTCCTACCAAACACAACACTGGCTGATTTATCTAAAAAGCACCTTCAACAAGAGATGGCAAAATAATCAGTAAAATCAGCAAATGTCGTGATTGATTGTAAGGAAAATGTACAGGCGTCATGATCTTTGAGAACTTAGAACGTGCTAATGTTGTTTAAAAACATGTATATCCACTCAGGGACCAATTTAGACCTGGCACTAAAGGTCAATGTATTTATCTGAAGTCCTTACTAACTGGTAAAGAAAGAAACTCAGCAGTACTCTGGATCCCCAAGATCCTTCCAGAAGATGCCACCATTCACAAACACATAGTACTGAATGAAGTGAACATTGAAGGGCCAGATGTGTGACACAATAAACGAAAAAGAGCTCAACTTAAGTGTTTGAAACCAAGACATCTTGGTTGGTTACAACAAATACGTTATCTATAGCTATAAAGCTATATATATTATACTTTTTTAAAGTTCTTTGTAGTCCTGATCCATTCCCCTCGATTCTCGAGCAAAATGAGCGGCTGGTGTCCCCATCAGTCTGAGGGCAGTCTCACTTCCTCTCAGACTCGTGGATGGACATATAGCCAGCTCCTTAGCAGAGAAGCAGAAAGACAACAAGCAGTCCTGGGATTAAGAACCCATTGTAGGCTGTGAAGGCGCGTAGCTGAAGCAAAGCTGAGCCTGCAGTGCATTGTGGTCCCAATAGGATGTGATCGATGTCGGCATACCGAGCCCTCCTTTGAAGAATCCTCATTAAGAAGGGTTTTGTTTTCTCGTCATAGACATTGTCCTGTGAGTCTGAGAGGCTGTCGGTTGCAACCACAGAGAGATGTGCTTCCTGTGAGTCCCAGGAAACCCTGATACTATATCAAGAGAATTACACTACCAATGAGTGTTAGTTAGTAGTCAGTTCCATATCAGGGGATGGGTCCATCCCATGTGTGGTTGGACCTGTCAAAGTGCTCTTAATAAGATACTTTACACCTATCAGCTCCAGCGGCAGTACCACCTGGCTGACCCAGATGCAGGGCTACAGGCTATTTGAAAAAGTGTCTTAGGATTCGGTCGCAACAGAGCCGCAACAACAAAGCTTGATCATTTCCTTTAGTCTTAGGATCGCTCACAGCAGGGCCCAATGGTGCTCTCTAGGGACATCTGGGAGGAGTGGCGAATGAGGGGCGCCATCGTTGGGTCCACCATGGAGGACGTAGGGAAGAGCTTGTACCAGCCAATCACCATCGTGCTGAGGTCCAGCTCCTCCAATAGGATTCGAGCAACGCCCATGAAGCATTTGCGGTCCATACGTCCATAGTTGCCCCAAACGATCACCTACAGAAGAGGGAGGCAAGATATCAATTAGTGATGTGTTTAGAGAATATAACCAAAATATTACATTTTTGCATTACCAATTTGCGGTTGTCATAGTAGAATATGTAAGAATAAATGCTTTTTTAGTACACTTTCTTTTAGCTCTTAAGCTAAATGCTCATGCTATTAATGATAGTATGTTGAAGTTTAGCAGGTATAAAGTCATTTGTACCCTCTCTGTTTACCATGGAATGAATTAGCATGAATAAATATAGTTTGGAAATGAGTTTTGAAGTACTGTATCCTGACAGTCCTCTCTGTTACAGAAGCAAAGACTGGCTGTGGTTTCTATTAGCGTACATGAAGAGGGATTGTGTTTGAGAGTAGAACATGATGGTGGTATGTGCTTAGGGACCTGTGTGTTGTGTACGTTTGGTCTCCTGACACCCGATAATATCAGGGCTCATCTCAGACGGCCACATCTGGTCAAGAAGCAGACAAAACAAATCAATATCCGTTTGTGTGTCCTCTTGTGTGTCTGAGCATGCCTGCATACCAATTTGTTTGGTATAAGTGTGTCTGCATGTGATTTCCACAGAGACTGAGAGCCAGAGTCTGCCCCAATATTTTCCCTGAATCTTTAAAAAAGGAGAAGCTTTACCTCATTTTGTGTCTGCCTGCCATCAGTTCTCCAAACAGGAAACCTGGCTTCAACCATTACAACAGAGACATCTTATAAATGATACATTTATAGTAGAACATGAAAGACTGGCTGAGTGTTTTGTACAGGCAATGAGAAATACAGTGTCCTACATTTGTTTCTGAAAGACAAAAAGGGACAAAATAAACCCAGCATGTTGCAGTTTGGGATAAACTGGAACTGGAAGAAAGGCTGCTGTAAGAGCAACACCAAACATGTAGACAGCAAACTTCAATTGTGCTTGTGTTCATATTCTAAGTCTTTCTTCAAATGTGTTTTATATTTAGTCACCCTAATCCTGTTTGTATCTAGTCATTTTACTTGGCTGGACTGTGGCTGTGAGGTGGTGTAGTCGTCTAAAAACAAGAACGTTTGGTTTCATTCCCCGCCGTCAAAATGTCGATGTTGATCCTTGGGCAAGACAATTCTTAACCTAACTTTGCAAAAATGTTCGGTTACTCTTCTGTAAATTCATTAAAGAGCACATATTCTGCTCTTTTTCAGGTGTATATCAGTATGTAGTGTCTCTACATGTCTCCATGCTTTAATGTTCAGAAAGCTCTTTATTTCTCTCATACTGCCTGTGCTGCAGCACCTCTTTTCACCCTCTGTCTGAAACCAGAGCGCAGTCTGCTCTGATTGGTTAGCTGGCTGTCTCTGTTTTGATCACAAAAGCTAAACTACTGCACAGATTACACTTGCCAGTGGGAGCAAATATTTAGATTTTATTTAAATGGTTTAAATTCAGAAATAATTGTTGCTGTTAAACCGTAAAGGCTCGTGTGGCTGAGCCTAGACTATAGAATCGATAGAGACTACTTCATATTCTCTGCATGTCTCTATCTGAGCCACTCACTTTTGAAACCAGAAAGTCCCTCTGGTTAGAAGAGACCGAATAATATAGAATGATGGGAAAGAGATGTAATAGTGACACATTTTGAAAAAAAGGAATGCAATAAACCCTGGATTTGCAGTTTTTCCCAGCACTGAAAATATACTTATGTGGACAAAGAATTTCAACAGCTGTCCCACATTGAGGGAAAACATTGTCAATAATGACATGGTTACTAATGCTTAGAGGAATACTTACATCTGATTACCTCAGATATCAGGATAAGCAAACATTGAACTCACCCAAAGCTCAGAAAACACAAACCAAACACTTCAAATCATTTAAAAAAAACAAAAAAGGATATGCCTGCCTGTTGTCAGAGAGGATGAGATACAAGAGAACATGAGATGATGAGGGGAAGGTGGCAGAGAGTGTAGAGCGGAGGATCAAGACGGACAGCCGACAATTAGAAAGGAGGCGTTCAGTGACTAATTACGCAGTGACAGCAGCTTCAGGCTGACAGTGAAAACCTGCAACCTTCAGAACCGACTGACATGACCTCTGTTTACCACACACACGCAGGCACGGCAATTGTATGTGTTGCTCATGATAGACAACATTTCCTGGAAATAGGACTTTAACTTTGATCTGTAAAAACCCCAAGTCCACTCAATGACGCAAAGTCACACTGACCTGAATGCAAATGATGGTTCCCGCCAGCTAACCTAACCAAAACCTAAACAAGTTTTTGTAAAAACAGAGGTTTATTGAAATACTGTTTGTATGTGAAGTGTATCTTGACACATGATTCTGGATAGCGATTGTATTAAAATGACTAATAACCTTTGTGAGATGTCTGAGGATACACCGTCTACTTGGATGAGCACGTCGGTTTTCTCACATGAAGGCTTGAGACTCAGTTGATGAAGGATTCTGAATGAATGTTCTGTGTGTACTTAGGGAGCGCTCGGCTGTGCTAAACCAGGACGTGACAGATTGAAAGGCGCTGCTGATTTCAGCGGTTTTCATTATTGTGAATGAGTTTGATGGAACTCGGAGGACAGCAACGCAGACAGCAAATAATTACGAGGGAGGCGTTTAGAGGCTAATTACACAGGAGCAGAGCTGCAGGTCTCCACTGACAACAGCACACCACTGTTCCACCTGCAGAGCCCTGAGGAACCTGAAATACTATACAAGTTCTAACATATGTCCATGCAGGGACGTGCACAGGTACAGGCTAATGTTGCCCGGACAACGTCCCGTTTGACCTTTTTGGCTGACCTGCCCCTCTGGAGAGAGCTAGAGTTTGTTTTTGTTTTTTCTGTTGAGGCCGAATCAACATGATGAGCCCACAATCAGTATTGTAGCGTCTCGCTGCGGGACACTTTGTCAGCGCTGCCATGTCTCTGCTTTCATTTGACCATCTCTGTTATTAAGTTATGGAATACTGTATAAATAAGTAATTAGATACCTTACCATTACCACGCTCATAAAGAATGATAAGAATAAGAATAATGCGTATTGAACTGGTTTAATTCATTAGTGACTTTATTTAAGGTAATTAGTTAGAAGCCCTATTTTATCAGTATGTCTGGACTGCACAGCAGTTACAATGGTCAAACTACATTAGAACAGAATTGTCCCCATGTTGTCTTTAATAGTTACTAACATTAGATGTTTTAATGAGATATGGACCGCAAAACCAATAATGTCCCTGATTTTCATTTTTACAATCAAGTCACCGAATGCAAGTAGTCGCCTTAGCTTATTTTGTTATGAGATGTGAATTACTGTTCAATTTAGTTGATGTAATAATCGTTTGGTTTATTTTACATTAAAAACAAGTTACAATTTTCAAAAGATCTTGTGTTTTTTATCGGGGGGAGGCCCTTTTTCCAGTTTAGAGCAATAGCCCCTCCAAATGTCTGTGCACGTCCCTGTGTCCATGTTATGAAGGTAGATATGGTGCACAATGCGAGAGCTTGTAAAATGTGATGTGAGCGCTTGCAGAAAAAAGATCTGAGCTTGTGTGCATACATTTACACTTGTATAAAATATCCATGTATCTGTGAACCAATTTTGAAGTCAGAGAAGAAAAAAATAAGTTTTGTAGCTTGTAGGAAAAAAATGAACTTAGTGATGAAATGTTCACTTGTAGAAAAATATATATTTTGTTTAAATATATTTTCCATTACAACTGCAACTTGGTTATTCCAACCTCTCAAATCAGTCATCACAACTTGGCGAATCTGCTCTGTGGCAGGATACATCGACGAATCTGCGGCCTTGACCTTTGCTACACTTCTTGTGATGAATGTGTTGCTAAAGTCATTTCCACCTGTAGATGTGGGGGAGGGAGGGGGGTTGGAGCGAAGGGGCGGAGCTATCAGAACGAGGAGGTGCAACTGAGAACCACGTAACTGTGAACCAAATGTGGTTCACAGTTACGTGGATATTTTTATACAAGTGTAAATGTATGCGCACAAGCTCAGATTTTCTGAGCGCTCACATCAGGTTTTACACGCTCTCGCATTTTGCACCATATCTACCTTCATACATGTTGGTGTTAAGTTATCTTTTTTAGTAATCTTGTAGAGTCAGGAAGTACAAAATGTATGTCAAAGACTCGAAAGATAAATTATGGAAGAGGAAGACAAAACATTGAGCACTTAGGAATGAATTGAAAGACATAAAGGATGCAAGGTGGTACAAAAGGAAAGAGGCTTAACAAAGAGGGATGGATAGTCCTACTGTTAATCCACCAACATAAACATGTGTATGCAGAAGCCAAATGGTAGCAGCACTTAGTGGGTTTGTCTTTTGGGAAAGGAGTTTAAGAGAGCAATGAAAAGCATAGTAAAGGATGGAAAGAAGGGGATTTAAAGAAAAGAGTGCCAGGGAAATAAGAGAAAAGGAGAGGAGAGAAGTTAAAGAGCTCAGAATCCGCTGTAATGGTCAATCTCTTTGACTCTTTTGTGACCTTTGTGATCCTGAGAGTAGCTGAAGCTCAAAGCGCCTCCTGGTCCCTCAGGTCACATTCTCAGTGTAAATGTCAAACTCCTCTTCTGCTGCTCCACACCTCCTGAACTTTATCTACTGTCACACAAAGACAGCCGAGACTAATCTATAACATTCATTACTCAGCATTATTGTGCTGAAACTCCTCCTTTTCATCATCTCTGGTGATGATCTGGTGAGATGGGTTAGAGATTGTTTTTATGAACCCTTTGTGTCTAACTATGGATGACAATGTTACCCTGTCGGCCCGTCCAATTGGATAGACTCCACATCTCTTTGAAGTCGTGCCATGTTCCCCAGATGATTAGTCATTATGAAGTGTTCACTCACAGTACTCCATCCAGCTCCGCTATGAGGGCAACAGTGTATTTACTGCTGTATTTGTGGCTAATTAGTAAATACCTGCAATCAAACATTACCACTAATTTGTGTCTCCTGCTTGGTAGCAGATGTAAGCATGCTAACACTGTCAAATAACTTGGTACACACAATTGCCTTAATAATGTAATGTAAAACAAACACGGCTAACACCTGAAAACAGGTTTAAAATATGTTTTATTTCACAACCATCTACTTCCTGGTTAGTCTTTGTTGTGAATCAGGGAGCCTTATCTCACCTGCACCACTTTCCCCTGTGGGCTCTCGGAGAAGACCAGGGCCTGGTTGTAGAGAGGGTCCAGAGACTTCCGCACTGACTTGGTCTTCTTCTTGGCCACACAATTCCCGTTCTCCAGGAGGTAAACCTTGATGTAGGCCGCTGAAAAGACAGCAGTCCGAAAGGTTAAACCTCAACTTACCCCTTCAGAGTTTTCTGCGACGCCCTTACACATTGAGTCATCAGCGACTTTAGAGGTGTATTCTGTCAGGTTTAGAGCTGGTTTGTTTGAGATCGCAGTAGAGTAGAACACGGTACAGTTCATTTTGATTTCTCTTTTTCCCGCTTAGTTCAGTATAAAAGAGTAAAATGCACAAGGTCAGTCGGAGACTAGAATAGAGAGGAAACTCTTGAGGGAGTGATTAAACCTGCAAGGTGAGGGTCAAGTGGCGGATGGGGGCTCCTTTCTGGTACCCTGGCTGTTCTGCAGGGTTATGATGGTTGTGGTACAAACCTTGTAGCTTGCGGTACAATACAAGACTGTCCTTTAAACAAGGGTACACATGTCTGTTCATGCAAAAAGGAACTGTCAGCCACAGATTATAAGACAAATACAAAATAAGACTAAGCTAACCTTCCGCTACAAAAATCTAATTTGACCCACAAGTATTTATGCAAACTTTCACAAGATTAAATATACACAGTTCGCTTTAAAACCTCCGCTAAGGACATGATGTTATTGGCTCTCTATGCGTTTGTCTGTTTGTATTTAATTTACGTCAGAGGATGTTGGTGCTCTTGATGAAACAAAGTTCATTTGAAAGCATTAGTGTCTCTGGTTACGTGTGCAGAAACCCCTCACTGCCCAATCAGACATCAGACTGAGTCAAAATGAAAAACGCTGGCTGTCAGCATCAGATGTTGTACTACGAAAAGGGTTCGCTCCCTCCTCAGATACAAAGCCTTTCCTAGATCGTTTTTTTTTGTAAACTGCATTTATGATTAAATGTCCTAGTATGAAACATTGTTGCTAGGTAACAGAAGCCAAAACTATATTAGAGGCCAGACTTCTGACTTTGACTGACTGACACACACACACACACACACACACACACACACACACACACACACACACACACACACACACACACACACACACACACACACACACACACACACTCCAAAGCTTTTTGTCCCTTCTTTCAGATAACAATATTACAAAGAAATATGGAGCACGGTGATCCTTTGTTTTAAGAGAATATATGAACTTCCTTTAGTCTCTTTGTGTCTCTCTGTTTCTCTTTAATGTTTCACACTTATTTCTCTCTCCTCCCACTTCTGTTTGTGCTTTGCTCTGTTTATCATCCTCTTATCTTTTATCGCTCTCTCATCGTTGTTCCCAGATGTTTTTTGGATGTTCCTTATTTGCTGACATTGTTTGTGTTCTTATGTAATTAGGATCAGTGAATGGTTTCATATGATGCAAGCAAGTGGAGCTCTAATCAGATGAATAGCTTGTTGTTACACAATACAACTTGCAGCATGATAAAGATTTAAAAAGAGAGCAACCATGAAGACATCATGCCTTCATGCTTCATGGCCATCACACATCACTCACCGAGTAGAAAGAGATAAAGGTTAACTCAATCATTAATTAACTTGCTTATTGCTCGCTTGATGGATTTAGTGCCAGGGTGATTTATTGCTAACCCATATGAACAGCTCAAGTACAATCTGATGATGATATATTTAAGGTGCACTGAGCTGAGAGTTAGAGTCCACGTAGCGCCTTCTGTTCGCAGCACCCACCATCTTTTTTCTAAACGCGCCACCTTTCTTGTGCGGCTGGTCTGAGCGCTCCATGGTGAAATATTGAAACTTTCCAAAAAAAAACTGATAGAAGTTGCATGAAAAGCTTGTTTGGGCCTGGTCGGTCCGACAACAACAAACAACAAGGTTTTTTGGACTAAATCGGACGGGTGGACACCGGATGTTGCTGCCGCTGAGTGTCTTTTCTCGTCCCCTTCTCTCACTATATGGCTGTCAGACAGAGCAGTGACAAACTCATACATACAAAAAAAAAGCTATTTCCTGATTGTTGTACGATCAATTTTCATAGCATATTTTTTAAAACACGCTCCTGACCGCCACATGTAACCTTGCTGATAGGACATTTTGAAGATCCAGATACTACAGAGCAGCATATACAAGTCAGAGCAACGTGCTGCCTGTTTCTCTGCAGTAATGTAGATCTTACTTATTCATCAGATCACCTCCTTCTGCTCGGTGTGTTAACACCCTGAACACTGGAAACACAACTCCTTCACACTCATGCATCTTTCATATCAGAACTGTGTCTTTGTAGGATGTATCCCAATAGGTTTGAAATGTCAGCTGCAGGCGGGTCTGTTTGTCAGGAGCTGATGCCATTTGCTGTCATTCATGTTCTGTGGAAACCTTGGTTACCTAAGACATAGACTGGATGAACAATAGGGGCTTGGAGCATCTGACGTTTTGAGGAAGAAAAGTGACTTCCTGTAGAAAACAATGCTTTTGATTTCTCTGAAAACACCATTACAGTTTATTACAACACTTATATGTATCTTTGTTATTACTAGCTGCTACTTAAATACTTGTTTGTGCTTAATTATACTGCTACTTGTTTTGTTTATCCATGTGTAATGTATTGCATTATATCTGCACTGTGCCTTCGCTGTAACAATGTACATGTCCCAGCTTCGGGACGGATAAGGGGTTTCTGATTGTGATTCTGATGGTGGTGTGTTACCTGGAGGTCCCTTTGAACCTGGTTTCATGGTGAGTCCTCTGGCCTGGATGACCTCCACCTCCAGACCTCCGTTCCTCTCCAGCAGACCGATCTCTACGTCACCTGGATGGATTCAAACAAAGTTGCACTTTAAAAATGATGTTTTAGGGAGTTGAATGTGTTTATCTATCTTTATTCAAAATGCATGACCTCATATGGTGATAAAGTTCTGTCAGAAAGATAAGTGAGGAAAACAGTAGTATGCTGGCATTATAAAGCAATAACCCGTTTCCATACATGCGTCAGAGCCTTGTTCATTCAAAGAACAAGCAACTAAATATGCAACTGCTTCTTCAACAAATGCCATCACTGGAAATAATTCAGATTTGAAGGAAAAAGGTTTGGATGAGTTTCTATGAAAGGTTTTAGAACTAGAACAATCTGTTCGTGTGATACTCTTTAAGTGTGAGATGTGGCTCCACCTGGGCTTTTGGACACTTAACAATGATTCTAATAATGAGTGACAGTATTTGAACTTAAGAATACATCCTTCAAGTTGTTTTCTGCAGACTGCAGAGACCTTTCTGAGATGGACAGGAAAAGAGCAAATGTTGACAACAAGAGAAGTCAAAGATGTCACAGTACTGTCTAGAGAGCACATGGCACTTAGTTGTTGCAACCTTGAAGCACTTCAATGTCTGTCTATAGTTTTTGAATGAACAAGAGGAAATGAATAATACAACATAACCCTTTCTTTGTTGCGCGTCTCTCTCAGCTACGTGTATTGATACATTAACATCACGTGAGTCTTGGTTTAATTCACTTGCTTCAAATAAATAGGCATTTTAGCCTCTTTTGGCTCATTGTTTTCATTTCATCTTAACTGCAGAAAGTAGAATGGACATTGAACTCTTTGCCATTTCAATTCAACTTGTTCAAGAGAAAGTGACAATTGTTCGGTGAAAAAAAGTTAAAGTTATCGCACGGCTACAATTGTAAAACTTCCAATGGCAGATTTTTTATAAATTAGCGGCCACTTCCTCTTTTGATTATATTGGAATTCTACAAAATTCTATTTTCATGAGGTCTCAACACACACTAAGAAATTGAAGGGTTGACTTTTATTAAATGTACTATGTCAACAGATTAATTGTTTTTATTATTATGTTAGTTGTAAGCAATAATAATAATTTGAACCTAATATTTAGTATTTAAACTTAATATTATTGCTTTCAACTAACCTAATAAAATGATGTGTAATCTGTTTACATAAAACATTTCATTAAAGTCATCATTTCATTTGAGTTCGGTCCACCTTAGTTTCCAGCTGCATTACCCGCTGTTCATAGACCATGATACATGAAGTGTACTAAACCACACAGTTAGAAGGTTGCAGGGAAAGAGAGTAGCTATTTTCCACTCACTGGAAAGGTTTCAGCAAAACATTTCCAGAATGACGATTGCATTTCTTTGAAAGTGACAGATGACAGCCAAGTTATTCTTGGTCCTCTGACATCAGATAAAGTGGGCCTGGACAGCAGGTTTGGAGCTGAGCGGGTCCAGCCAGTGCCACTGTTGTCGGGCCAAGGACACTCTCTGGCTGCCAGCGAGGAAACTGACCCACTTACAGTAGATCACTGCTTTGGAGGACGGGCTGTATACAATAAACCCACTATACGGCCTGGATATGAATAAGTGCAGGGGTCAATGAGAACCACCCTGAGGTGGAACACAGCTCTGATTTACCAGGCACTTTCTTTTCCAGTGTGCAATGATTTCAGCACACTTATGAGGAAATAAGCTGTTTTCTTTTCAATTTAGAAACGTGTTTTTATGGGTAGAGTTTGAGAGGATTTTACAAAATAGAGGTTATAGTTGTGACCCCAGAATGTGAGTCATTTCCTTCCTTACTTAGAGATATAAAATAAAGACAGATGGATTAAGTTTGTGCGGAAGCATCAGAGATGAACTGGTGAGACTCCGTTGTTGCTCGAAGGGAAAAAAGGCTTTGCAAAATGTTTGTAACAAAGATATTCCTTTATATATATAATGTGACTTCCAGTGTAAAGGGCCACTTACGCTCTTCTGTCCCAATATGGATACCATGATAACGTGTTTTGTTGAACTGGTACAGACCTCTAGTCTTTTCTCACCCATGGATGTTGTTGCCAGCGTCTGTCGACCAACAAACTGAGCCGGTCCCATCCCATCCAGGAAGTCGCTGAACTGTGCATCCGACGCCAAACACATGCCACTGTAGTTCAGGCTGCAGAGAGAGAAGGAGGAAGAGACAGACGGTTAACATGACCAGACAATTGACTTCAGTTAGCTAGAGAAGGTGAAAAGCCAAATTAAAAACAGTCTGGATGAATAAGAAGATAAAAACAGGAAGTGTACAATTGTGTTAAACCCCGAAATGTCTAATTGGCTCCCCAAACCCAGACTGTTGGCTTCAGAGTTTGACCCCCTGTGTCCTTGTTTTGTGTGTGTTTGTGTGTGTAGGCATAGAAATCAGCGCTGAGTGCTTTGGTGGAAGATTGCCAGGGATACTACAACTGTTGTAGTAAGGTAAAGTGTGTGTGTGTGTGTGTGTGTTTTCAACAGAAGGACAAATCCACCCTGACATGTTCTGATGCTGATGTATATTGTCAATATGTGATGCTCAACATGTATCTGAACCAAGATGGCACCCACTCACGGTAGATTACTGTTTACATTTGGAGCTTTGCGTTCTGCTAGTTCAGCTCGTTAGACTTCCTTTCAGGGTGTGTGTGACGTGATGGATTCATTGGCATACACCATAGTTATACATGCAGTATACCTCACTTGTTCCTTTCACTTGTTGATTCTGTCTGTACTTGAAAGAAAGGGGGCGGGGACAGGTGAAAGTGATTGACACATTAAAGAGGCTGCTATACAAGCTGCCCAAACTATGCCCATCATTTCAAATGTATTTAGCAAGTTCTGTATACACATTCTGTGCCTTAAAATGAATCAGCTCTCATCTAGTGTGCAGAAAAGAGGAAACAGGTTAATGTGGAGTTGGATAACACGTAAGGTCCATGTCACGATCTGTCTGTCTGTGTTGTGTTTTGTCTTGTTTAGATCTGTCTTTGGTTTCCTGTCTGCGTTGTGTTTTGTCTTGTCTAGATCTGTCTTTGGTTTCCTGTCTGTGGCTGCAGTCGGTTAATCCAAAAATCAGCTCCTAAATTCTAACCCTATCGTCTATTCCTTGACCTCTGAGTGAAACGTCACGGGGTTAAGGGATAGTAGATAGGAGAATTCAAAAGGACTTAGGAGAAGAGACTGCGGTACTTTAGAGAATCGACTGCACTTTCACTATCCAACGTGTTTATGATGCGCCAGCGGACGTCACGAATGTGCGTCTGCTGCTGTGGGGAAACTATGGAAGCCAGAACACAAGGCTAATCAGCTTAAGTGTTCTCCATTGCTTGGGGTGCCTGGATGTTGTGACTTTAGATGTATGAAAATAACTTTATACAGCATTGTAGGTGGGGTCCTGTTTATTCCACTAATGTTTTCCTTCAACAACAGCTTTTCAAGATGTCAGCACTCATTTACAGGAACGTAAGACAGAAAATTACCCTTAAATGGGCTAGTAGTGGATTTAATGACTTATGGAATTACGGGCCATTCAAGTGTTCATACTTGGAAATTGATTTAGCTTAAAACTAATATTTGCTGTTGGTTTCAAAGCCCAGCGTTGATCCTAGGGGCTTGGTAGTAACATGTGCTCCACAAAAATTGCATAGTAGCTGTCAGTTGTTTGACTAAAATCAATCATACAAACAACTGTTGAATAAACTGTGGAAATGTAGCAATCCAACTTCTGATGTTACTTTGGCTGGGCAAAAGGTTGCTACTCGCTACACTTGCATTCTTTGTAGCTAGTGTAGCAGGATAAACTGTTCAGTCCTATCACCACACGGGGCAACCTTTAGAAAGAGGGGTAAGTGTCGCTCTTGCTCCCTCTTGCTCTTTGGCACGAAGGCCACTTCCGGCTTCCGCTGACGTACTTTCTCCGCTGGCATCAATCCCCCAGGAAGTGCGCCGGACTCTGATTAAAATATTTGTTGTGGCCAAACACCTTTTCCCATTGACTTACATTGGGAAAGAGTGGTCTGTAAATCGTTGGATGATTTTTTTTTTAACTAAATAAACTACCCAGTATGAACGTTTGTATAGCCCTTATTAAAAACATTCGGTCCTCAAGTTGTAAAAATGTGCTAATAACGTTATTCTGAGAGTTATTTCCCTCTGCATTATGAACGCGCATCTAACCCACGGGACCGCGCTGCCCGGCACGTTCATGTTACGTGTTGTTCAGCACTACATGAGTTTCTCTTTACCCATGGATGCACAATAACAACGGACCATATCGCCCTACTGCCCACGGAGCTGTAATAATGGATATATTGCACATGTTTGCTGTAATTCATCATTTGTAAAATATTATACTACATGGGCTGTATGATGTAAATCTTGTACCGTAAATGTTGTATTAAATAAAGTTAATATTCCCGACTTAGATTAACGTCCCTGTAGCTTCTTATTGCACGTGCAATATACCATTTAAAAGAGTTGAACGTAGCTGTTTGCTATTACTATATAATACCACGCAGGGATAAGCCAGAGTGTACAACCTTTGCATGTGGGCACAACATGTTTTGACCATAGACTGTAGGGTTTTGACCCAGTTTGATTCATTCGCTATACCATATGATATCGCCCGGGGAAGTCCTCATAGCCTACTTATACATATATAAATAAAGATATATGTGTCAAAGCTCTAATCAAATTAACAGTTGTATTCATTATAATTGTATATATATATATATGTATATAGCCTGTGTTGTATATTTATACACAACCTTTGTTGTCAAAAAACAAATAACAAGTTGTATTGTAGTGTTTATTTTAGTGTTGTTTTATAATGATCCACATTTTGATTTCAGAGCACAGGACAGGAGAATGCTGGGCACAACATAAAGCTCAACAGTGAAGCTGGCAATGCTGAACAAAACCACCTAGAGTTATAATATTTATTCAGCTGAAAAAGTCAAAGCTCTACGAAAATGTAATTAAAAATGTATTGCACATGGTTGGTATTTAACAACAAGGGGTGTTATAGTCTGTGTTGTAGTGTGTGATATTGAAAAATGTTACACCTTTCCTTCAAGTACTATACGTTTTAGTTACTTGTGGGCTACTTATCATGAATAATCACAGTTACTATCCTTTTACTCCATCACATTTCAAAGAGAAATAGGCTATTGTTATTTTTACTCCACCACAGTAATCCATCATCAGCTTAACTTTTTAGATAAAGTTTTAAATCACAATTGATCATAACTCAAAATACATATATATTTGTATATTACCAAGTGGTTTCATGTACAACCCACAAAAGTATGATGCTAAATTAAGCTTTGTTGCTGGGATATCACTATATCCTGTTATCAGCGTAATATAAAAGTACATAACGATTTATGGTACATTAGCATAATTACTAGCTAGCCGCTAGCTGCTAACTGCCAGCTTGATGCTTGTTGTGAACGAGCCTTTTGGGGGGCGTGGTTAAAGTTGCGCATGCTCTATGAGCGCACATACGGGTACTTCTCAGGCATGACGGGTAATCTGTGACGTTTTGCTCTTTCAAAAGTTGGGCCATTTTATCATCATGCACCAATGAGCAGCTCTCATAGGAATGAATTAGGCCCCGCCTCCCACGCTGTATCCGGTTCTTATTATACATCCATGGCTGGCACCGGTGAGTTTGCAGTGGCTGCCGTTTGTTGTACACTTAGCATGACAATTAGCCTAAATACTAAATGCATCGCTGGTTGTAGACCATTGCAGAGATCCTGCTGTGTGTTTGTCTGAACTTGGCCTGATCGGTAGGTAAACCTTCTGCTTGTCTCATTCTTCCTGAATAATCTTAATCTAGTATTATTATCGTAACATCACCTTAAATGTCTGCTCGGCTCTGCGCTGGAAGCGTGATAAAGACAGACTGCTGTATTTCCTCTACATCTGTGTTGCGTCCACGACTGCTCTACTTCTACGAGTGCCTTGCCTGCCTGACTGAGGCCGTTTCTCAATCGCGAGTAAAACTGCTGCAGAGCAACTATTTCAAGTATACTACGTCATCGAGTGGCGCCGAAGGACTGTTTAAATGCATGTTAAATGCCCAGCATTCTGCGCCACTCTATGACGTAGTATAATAGTGACTCTGCAGCATGTGTACTGGACATTGAGAAACGGCCTGAGCGTTGCCTGGACGGCTGTGTCTGTCTGCACAGCTGGCTTTCCTGCCCTACTGTGCTTCACCGCTACACTACTGCCTGGTGGGAGTTGCTCTTGGCCTGCATTGTCTGCATTGCCTCTTGGTGTCACTGTGCCTTTGTGTCACCTTGCCCTTCACTACAGGGCCATATTTTAAACATTGTTATCGCGGACTGTTCGATTAATCTCTGTTTATGATTAGTTATATCTTATCTCTTCGTCCTAATTGAGTTAAGTTTGTTTTGTTTATTTAATTCAAGATTAAGTAGACTGTTAGGTTGATTTCCGTTTCTTTGGTTTAGTTGTTTTCGACCCTGTTGCTCTAAATTTGTTTTGTTTATTCCAGTTAATATCAGTTAACTGAAATCAGTGAACTGATCAGTATTTCGTAGTATTATTGACTTTTTATTGTCTTTATACTTATCTTATGTGTTGGTCTGTGTATTAATTTGTGTTGACTGTTTACCCCAGTAATTGTGTCTTGTTTGCCCCTCTTTAGTTGCTGAGAGCCAAAGGTGTGGTGCTGGTGTCCCCGGTGGCGGCTTCCCCCTTTTTGTGTGTCATGCTCCCCCTGATTTTGGTGTTCCTTCGTGTGAGTGAGTGTGTTGTGATCACAGGTGCCTTAATTCACTTTGTTGGGATCCCTCTCACCCCTCGTCACCTCCGTCCCTGAATTAAGATTTCCCCCTTTATTTCCAGTGTGTATGTTGTTCTTACTGTGTTTTTAATACATGAAATAAAACATTTGATGAATTGGAACCACGTCTCCTGCCCCTCAGTATTACGAACCTGAGTTTCTTATTGGTACTTTGAATAATTATTTCCTTGGGTGAAATTCCCAAGGTGGCATTGTCTGGCTTTTAATTAAATAGGATTTCAAACAAACACTCCCACGTGCCGCCACACTAGCTATAGTGTTTTCCAAGCTAACAAGCTAACCAACGAGCCCTTCAAGTTGTCAATCAGTCACCAAACAACCAGCAGCAACTCATCTGTACCACATCCTATGATGACCAGGCAACTGGCTAGTCCCATTCATGCTATCAATCTGCACCAAGACTTTTAAATCCAATAGTTTTACTCTGGTGAGTATATACAGTGGGGCAAAAAAGTATTTAGTCAGCCACCAATTGTGCAAGTTCTCCCACTTAAAAAGATGAGAGAGGCCTGTAATTTTCATCCTAGGTATACCTCACTACTTGAGTCCCTGGCGGCGTAGTGTGTTACTGATGGTAGCCTTTGTTACTTTGGTCCCAGCTCTCTGCAGGTCATGGACTAGGTCCCCCCGTGTGGTTCTGGGATTTTTGATCACCGTTCTTGTGATCATTTTGACCCCACGGGGTGAGATCTTGCGTGGAGCCCCAGATCGAGGGAGATTATCAGTGGTCTTGTATGTCTTCCATTTTCTAATAATTGCTCCCACAGTTGATTTCTTCACACCAAGCTGCTTACCTATTACAGATTCAGTCTTCCCAGCCTGGTGCAGGTCTACCATTGTGTTTCTGGTGTCCTTTGACAGCTCTTTGGTCTTGGCCATAGTGGAGTTTGGAGTGTGACTGTTTGAGGTTGTGGACAGGTGTCTTTTATACTGATAACGAGTTCAAACAGGTGCCATTAATACAGTTAACAAGTGGAGGACAGAGGAGGCTCTTAAAGAAGAAGTTACAGGTCTGTGAGAGCCAGAAATCTTGTTTGTTTTTAGGTGACCAAATACTTATTTTACCGAGGAATTTACCAATTAATTCATTAAAAATCCTACAATGTGATTTCCTGGATTATTTCCCCCCATTCTGTCTCTCATAGTTGAAGTGTACCTAGGATGAAAATGACAGGCCTCTCTCATCTTTTTAAGAACTTGCACAATTGGTGGTCGACTAAACACCTTTTTTCCCCACTGTATTCTATTCATTGTCTTCTTCCCTCCTTCCTTTAACCTTCATCTCACTCCTTGTCTCTTCTTTCATATTTCATTCTTGTTTACGGATGCACAGTCTTTATTCCTCCCCGCTCCAATGAGAGTACTTTAGATTCACATTTAAGGAAACAGGTGTACCAGAAGTCCTTCCACAAGGAATACGACCTACTCAACAGCTTTGTCTTCATTGTTAAATGAAGGGGAAACAGTCTTAAAATATTTAAGGGTTGTTCCAACAAAGTCAAACAAAGGCTCACATCACAATAACAGTCCTTACACAATTATTAACAAGGCGGTCTATTCCAATATGATAAAGACACAAATTCACTAGATTTGTCATTTGTGCAGACGTTAGCAAACATTAAATAATTGTCAATTTATTCTCCTGATATTAAGTTGTGTTCTTTTGTTGACGTGTGTTTCTGACTTTCTACATATTTAAATGTTTTTGGTTTCCAGACCTGTGGTTGCAAGTGCTGCACTACATCAATAATATGGACCTTATAAATCAACAAAACGAAGATTGAAAGACATTATAATGAGGTAAACCGTGTGTGTGTGTGTGTGTGTGTGTGTGTGTGTGTGTGTGTGTGTGTGTGTGGTGTGTGTGTGTGTGTGTGTGTGTGTGTGTGTGTGTGTGTGTGTGTGTGTGTGTGTGTGTGTGTGTGTGTGTGTGTGTGTGTGTGTGTGTGTGTGTGTGTGTGTGTGTGTGTGTGCGCTGACATGCTATAAATCAAGCAACATTAGCCGAGTGGGTATTACTGGGTGATAAAATCCAGAGCTTTAGATTATAATATTGGTGTGTGTGAGACACATCTGGGGATTACGCAGCAGTTTCAAAGAAATATGACGCGCAATGTAAACTGCAGGCAGATCACCAACTGGAAATATTCAGTTTCCTATATCATTTTGTATGTACATGATCAATTATGTTTTGTTTATGATTGTTTTCAAAAAGGGATATTTTTTCCTCATACTGCCAGTGCTGCATAACCTCTTTTCCCCAACCTCTTTTCTTTGGATCAATCACAACAGAGCCGGCCAGCTAACCAATCAGATCAGACTGGGCTCTGGTTTGAGCCCAGTCTGATCTGATCTGGTTCCCACAAACCTATAGAACACCCTACAGCAGGGGTCGGCAACAGGATCCGGACCCAGACACCGACCTATACGGACCCAAACCTATAATCAATACATTAATAGGGGATTTCAATTTTCACGGGGCGATTCTATTTTAACCGCCGCCGATAGGGTGCGAAAGAGAAGAGTGAGCGATACATGGAGAGAAACAAAGAAGAAGAGACGAGAGCGCGGCAGAGAGAAGCGGAGAGGAAAGTGAGTGAAGAGAATAATTAGCGATACAGGGAGAGGAGAGTGAACAGGCGTGTTAGCGGCAGACAGGGAGAGACAAATAATTACACATGGCACATTGAATTTTTGTTGAATACCCCTGCCCGACAGGGGTATATGGCTGATGCAGAGTGGAGTGCACGTGCTGGGGTGTACAGTTTAACCATGTCCTGGATGTAGGAAGGGCCAGATCCATTCGCAGCATGGTACGCAAGTACCATTGTCTTGAAGTGGATTCTAGCAGTTACCGGAAGCCAGTGAAGGGAGCGGAGGAGCGGAGTGGTGTGGGAAAATTTAGGAAGGTTGAAGACCAGACGAGCCGCTGCATTCTGGATGAGCTGCAGAGGTCGGATGGCACATGCGGGTAGACCAGCCAGGAGGGAGTTGCAGTAGTCTAGGCGTGAGGTGACGAGAGCCTGGACCAGAACCTGCGTGGCTTTCTGGGTCAGCTGGGGACGTATCTTCCTGATGTTGTAAAGCGTGTATCTGCAGCGACGGGTTGTAGCAGCGATGTTTGCAGTGAAGGACAGGTTGTTATCTAGGGTCACTCCCAGATTCCTTGCAGTCTGAGTCGGGGAAACAACAGAGGTGCCGATGTTGATTGTCAGGTCAAGAGTGGGACAATCTTTTCCCCGAAGGAAAAGCAGTTCAGTCTTGTCAAGGTTGAGCTTGAGGTGGTGAGCAGACATCCACTGAGAGATGTCAGCTAGACAAGCAGAGATGCGTGCGACGACCTGGGTCTCTGAGCGGGGAAAGGACAGAATTAATTGGGTGTCATCAGCGTAGCAGTGGTATGAAAAACCATGCGGGCTAATGACTGATCCGAGCGAGTTTGTGTACAGGGAGAAGAGGAGGGGCCAAGAACAGAGCCCTGAGGGACCCCTGTAGTTAATTGACAAGGGTCGGACTCGGACCCTCTCCAAGTTACCCTGTAGGTACGGTCTTTGAGGTATGAGGTGAGGAGGGAAAGTGCAGAGCCTGAAACTCCAAGTTCTTGGAGAGTGCGAAGGAGGATCTGATGGTTCACCGTGTCGAATGCAGCAGACAGGTCCAACAGGATGATGACAGAGGAGAGGGATGCTGCTTTAGCAGTGTGCAGTTCCTCAGTGACAGCAATGAGGACCGTTTCTGTGGAGTGACCTGCCTTGAAACCAGACTGGTGCGGATCCAGAAGGTTGTTCTGATGGAGATAACAGGAGAGTTGTTTAAAGACAGCGCGTTCAAGTGTTTTAGACAGGAACGGGAGGAGAGAAACAGGCCTGTAGTTTATTACATTACATTACATTGCATTTAGCTGACGCTTTTATCCAAAGCGACTTACAATAAGTACATTCGACCAGGAAGACACAACCTTGAAGAAAACAGAATCATATAAGTACATCAGGTATCATAGAGCCAAACATTTCAAGTGCTACTCAACTGGCTATAGATAAGCCAGTCCTTTATTAGTATATAAGTGCTTTGTCAGTAATTCTATCGCTCGAAGTGGAGTCGAAAGAGATGAGTTTTCAGTCTGTGCCGGAAGATGTGCAGGCTTTCTGCTGTCCTGATGTCAATGTTTATAACATCAGACGGGTTGAGAGTGGGTTTCTTTAGGAGAGGGTTTACTCTTGCCTCCTTAAGACTATTTGGAAAGTGACCAGAAGTTAGAGAAGTGTTGATGAAATGGGTGAGAAACGGTAGAATATCAGGAGCGATAGTCTGAAGGAGGTTTGAAGGGATAGGGTCCAGAGGACAGGTGGTAGGGCGGGCAGAGGTAATGAGGGTAAGAACCTCACTTGGAGAGAGAGGGGAAAAGGAGGTTAGTGTGTGGGTGAAAGGAGGGTCTGGTGACCCAGTGGTGAGTAAAGGTGAGTCAGAAAAAGAAGAGCGAATATTATCAACCTTTTTTTCAAAGTGGTTAACAAAGTCACTTGACAGAAGTGAGGAGGGGGGAGGGGCTTTGGGGGGGTCCAAGAGGGTGGAGAAGATGGAAAATAGTTTTTTGGGATTGGAATAGGAAGATTGGATCTTATCTTGAAAGAAAGTGCTTTTTGCCTGAGAGATCGAAGCAGAGAAAGAGGAGAGCCTGATAGGTTAGGAGGTCGTCACGGTGTTTGGATTTCCACCGTTTCCGCTCTGCTGCCCGAAGGACGGTTCTATTAGCACGCAGTGCGTCATTTAGCCAGGGAGCAGGAGAGTCCAAAGAGGATGAGAGAGTACAGAGGAGAGTTTCTGCAGCAGAGTTTGGAGGCAGGAGTTGGAACGAGTCAGAGGAAGGGAGGGCTGAGAGAACCGATGACTCAAAGGTAGAGGGGGAGAGGGGGAGAGGGAACCAAGGTTACGGCGGACAGGTGCAGGATGAGAAGCGATTAGTTTGTTATATTTGGAAAGGGGTAGAGAGAATGAAATGAAGAAGTGATCGGATGTGTGGAGCGGGTTTACAGAGAGGTTAGAAGTAGTGCAGTTCCTTGAGAATATGAGATCAAGGACATTGCCAGCTTTATGAGTTGGTGGGGATGGAGACAGTGAGAAAGCAAAGGCGGTTAACAGAGATGTTAGTTTGTCTATCTTCCCCGTCTGGAGGTTGAAGTCTCCGAGAAATACAGCGGGAGGGCCAGTTTCAGGGATGTGTGAGAGGAGATTATCTAATTCCTCCAAGAAGTCTCCCAAGGCCACTGGTGGACGGTAGAGAACAGCAATGGTTAATTGTATAGGATGAGTTACTGTGACGGCATGGAATTCAAAGGTGGAAGGAGTGAAGTTAGGTAGCTTGAAGAGGGAAAAGCTCCATTTGGGAGAGAGCAGGAGACCAGTGCCACCTCCTCTGCCAGTGGGTCTGGGTGTATGGGAGAAGGAATATGCTGTGGAGAGAGCTGCTGGGGTGGATGTGTTGGATGGAGTAATCCAGGTCTCAGTGAGAGCAAGGAAATCCAGAGATTGCAGGGAGGCGTAGCCAGAGATGAAGTCAGCCTTAGGAACAGCTGACTGGCAGTTCCACAGGCCACCTGAAACTAGATGTTGGATGTCAGTGGAGCATGTGGGATAGACGAGAGCAGGCCGATTATATCGATTACGAGATACACGGGGCCAGTGATAATTGCGAGAAGACACGTGAACAGGAATGGAGAAAATACACATGATTATAGCATGAGGGGCTAAAAAACTAAATAAAATAAAATAAAACACCAGAGGTAATTAGCTCAGTCAGAGGAGGATTTGCCTCCTCTTTGCCACCCTCGTGACTCCCGCAGGACTCCAATGTCTTTGTCAGTCTTAGAGACTCCCGCAGGACTCCAATGTCTTTGTCAGTCTTAGAGACTCCCGCAGGACTCCAATGTCTTCGGCTGTCTGACGCTCCAGGAAAGAGCTACCTAAAATGGACACCTGATTGCTGAGTTCTCACAGCTGTGGGGCCAGGCCCCTCTAATTAGTTAACTCTCTACAGCTGATGGGCGACAGCAGAGTGACCCTGCCTATATTGTAATGCAGGGTTGAGTACCCCACTGAGACCTGTGTTGCAGGTTCCCTTTGAGCAGATCTGAGATTTAAAATCTCTCAAAAGCGCCGTTTTAGCTACAATAACTGCAGAACAATTATACAGAGTAGAATAAATGAAACAGAGAAGTCTAATTAAACAAGAATATAACTTACAGTGGTTGCTGCGTCAATTGGTAGTGTCGTCACCCGGTCTCGATGCACACGTCCTAATGCACACGTCCTAAATTAACCAATAAATCAATAAGCTCATAAGTGTGATTGGATGGTGTGAGTGCTTATTCATGTGGGTGCATATGCAGGCAGAGGGCTTTTCAATCAGCAGCCTGAGCCAAACAGCTGATGAGAGGGAGCGAATGCTGCAGTTTGCTCTGATGATTTAAATAATGATGTGGTGGAGCTTTCTTTAATGATTCAACTGTTATTTTTCTCAATGTAATGCTGCTTGTCGCTTAGAGAATATAAACAGGATTACATTTTGAGCAGGATCAAGAGATATAAATTGACTATGAAATAAAGTATGACTCTGTCCTAACTTTTCAAAGTCTTTTGTTATGGCCATTATTCTGGTGTGTCCCAGAAAAACTAAAATGGCTTAAGGAAAACTTTTCCCTGAAATGTTTATCTAGCAATAATGCTCTACCCGCTTAAAGTTTGCAGGGTCACATGGATCCAACTGCAAGTTAAGTTTTTAGACAAATGACAGTGGTTAAACAGTTCATATAAAAATGTAACGATTTAGGTATAAAATATAATTTGACCTCCTCAATGAGCATTTCAACAGCCAGGTGTCATTCACTACCCTTACGCAAATACTGGGATATGTATGGGATTAGTTTTGTTTCATAAAGATAAAGCAACACTTTCTCAGAATCAAGCAAAACTAAGAGTTTAAGAGAAAAGAAACTGAGTCAAGCAAAATACATTTAATTTCAAAAATAAAACTATCAAATCAAAATCAAATCAAATCAAGTTTTATTTATATAGCACATTTAAAAACGATGTTTGGTCGAGCCAAAGTGCTGTACATGTAATAAAAACACTTTACTACAGGACAATAACAACAAAAGACAGTCATTGCAACAGCAAATATAAAAACAAAACACACGGAAAAGTCAGGAGTCGTGCTCTGCTCTAACTAGAAGGCCTGAGAGAAGAAGTGGGTCTTAAGTGTGGATTTAAAAACCCCTAGGGTCTGGGCCGACCTCACATGGAGGGGCAGAGTGTTCCAGAGCCTGGGGCCAGCTGCTGCGAAGGCTCGGTGCCCTCGGAACTATAAGTTGCAAACAAATAATTTGTGTAATCATGCAGGGGTCGGCAAGTACGTTTTTTTCTGAGCCACTAGATGATTGATTGTTAAAACATGTGACACGTTCGAATGCTTGGGGGTGTGCTCGTGAACTGTCAACTGTCAACTGGGGGGGGAGCCTCGCTGCGGTGCCGCTGCGTTTTGCGCCGTCCCGTTCAAATGACGATCACATTTCCATGGTCGCGCCAGGGCTGGGGGTGGGGTTACGAGGCTCGTGTCTTGTGCTGCATTCACTTGCACTCGGACCTTAGGGATTTTCTCTCATAAATGTCCGATGAGCCAAAACTTTTCTTTCTTTTCTTCTGCCAACTGGGGTGGTAGCATATGCAGCACCACCCCTCGCCCTCCATGATCAAGCGGCTTCTCCGATTTTGTTGTCAATGTTTTGACTGAACTTTGTTACTGTTCATATATAAGTAAACATTACGTTTGAATGATTTAGTGAGCTGGTGTTGTTTTTTTTAAACCACAAACCGCTTGTTGGCGTCAGTGCACCCCGCTGCCAGATTGTGCCTGTGCTCAGTGGCGGAGCTGGGGGGTGGCAGCTGAATCCTGGCCACCCTATTGGCCACCCCAAACATTCTCACCACGGGGGCCCAAACTATTTTAGAACATTAAGAAAAAAGTGTTTAAGTAACCTTTCATCATTCATCAATAATTAACATTAATATAATGTTATAGTGATAATGTACTCACTAAACTTATGATTCATTTCACTTATTTTCTTCCAAAAGTTAATTATCCAAAGCCTCTGTACACCCCCTTCTATTTACATGTAATGGTTTGGTCCCGGCTCCGCCTCCAAACGGCACTTTCTGGCAGAGAGTGAGAGCATGATAGGAGCAGGGATGCTAGTACTTACGTGTGTACCATGTCTCAACGACTAACAAAGTCAGGCTTTCAAAAAGAAAAGAAAGGATAGAAAGACAAGAGAGAGGGACTAAAGGGCGACAGTATGTCACCCAGTTTTTCAAGAGAAAAGGTGGGTGTGGTCCATGAGTGGTGGAAATTAGTCTGTTAGCTAAGCGTAGTCCATTGTAATTAATAATTGTTATGTTGTTTTTGTTACTAAGCTGGCATTAAGTACTGTTAATATCTATATAGGAAATGCAGAGGTTTTTAATTTCACTGCTCTTTTAACTGATATTTAACAAATGCAGGTAGATTTTTAGCAGCTATTCATACTAAATCAGTTGTCCCTCCCCCTGGTGCCAGGACCAACAGATCCACCTCTAGGCTCAGCAGCCCTGTCCCCCCATAAGGCTGAACATGAACCAGCTTTTCTCCCAACTGAAGGAGGTGAGCAGCATTGTGTTGAATGCCACTTAACATATCTGATGGGAGAGTGGAATACAAAATATATATTTATCAAAACAAAAAGCTAACATCTCATTTAAATTATACATTTCAAACACAGTATTTTTCCACATATTTAAGTTATATTTATTTGGATTTATGCATTCATGTTGAGAATGTTCCATTCAAAAATGTTATTATTAAAAAGGCATTTACACCATAAAAGATGACTGTTGAGATCTATTGTCAGGAATGTTAGTCTTATATGTATGGCCAGAGGGCAGGACCTATAACACATTTACTACCCAATAGCATTGTGAGGCTGAACAAAAGGACCTTTTGACTATGTAAATGTAGTCTTTTAAAAAACAAAAACATTTACTGACTTTTTTGGATAGCTTAAAGTAATGTTGTAAAATTACAACCGGGGGCCTTACAGGGTTAAGGGCTATTGTTTATTGTTATTTACTTTAAGATGTTTATTCTTAACCAATAATTTAATTAACCCCTTATTCAAATGATGTGTGTGTGTCTCTGTATTCCTGATGATACACTGAGAGAATGAGCTCATAGGGCTGCTGATCACCATAAGCTAAACAGTCTGTATATTGCACTACATTTGTATAATGTAAGCTTCGTTGATACTTTGCCTGCGGGAATACGAAAAAAATAGTTAGATATACTGAATATTATTTGATTTATTGCACCACTAGCTTAATCCCAAATAATGTAGAGGTGTGTTGTAGGTGCCTTAAATAACCCCTTGTTTTCTAGTGAGATGTATTTTTATGTTCATATAATAGTGATTTCAATGCCACCCCAAAATGATCACTGGTTCCATCCTGGCCACCCCACTGAAAATGTCCTGGCTCCGCCACTGCCTGTGCTGTGTGTCATTCAACCTCAACATGGATAAAAGTACAATAAGCATTCTTCAGGTGTAGGTAGATTCTCTATTCAGACATTATAGCCCATATGTGCGACTGTCGGTCCGATATTGTAAAAAAAAAAAAAAAAAACATCTCAAAAAAATATTTTATTTCTATTCTCAAAATAATTTTCCAGGCCAAATGTTATAGCTGGCGGG
The DNA here is from genome assembly GCA_902827135.1 of Harpagifer antarcticus. NCBI lineage: Eukaryota > Metazoa > Chordata > Actinopteri > Perciformes > Harpagiferidae > Harpagifer > Harpagifer antarcticus. The sequence continues at coordinate 5,528,216 of CADEHL010001058.1, forward strand.
CCACCAATGGCGTGGCCCGCGCGGGCCGTCTATTTCCGACCCATGATGTAAACTATAAGTCTTTTGTTTTTGTTTTAACACATCATGTTGTTTGCAGTTCTCTTTGCTTCTTTCTCAATGATCAGACTTTTGCTCTCTCCGCAGCTCTCTCGTTTGCGCTCCCTCATTTTTTGTTTTCAATTCTGACACAAACGTCCCAGGTGGGTGGGACTTTCAGGGGTATGTCCCCATTGGCCAGAGGTGTGGACTCGAGTCACATGACTTGGACTCGAGTCAGACTCGAGTCACCAATTGGATGACTTGAGATTCGACTTGACAAAATCACAAAACACTTGTGACTTGACTTGGACTTGAACACCAATGACTCGGGACTTGACTTGGACTTGAGCCTTCTGACTTGAGGTGACTTGATCATTTAATTCAGAGGTCTCCAACACGCCGATCGCGAGATGCCGCTAGAAGAGCAGACTCCCGTCGGGGAGAGCAGAATCTCCAGCCGCTCCTACTCTTGCTGTGAATCCTTGCAGGCAGGGGCGGGTCTTTATTTAGCTGGGCCACCATGCGGCCAATCATATGCGAGGACACACTAGGATCATACCATTATGTGAAAGAAGGGTGGGGGGCACAGCAGGTGTAGTGGTATAGGCCAGCTACACAGAGCGACGGGGAGACGGATTTAAATGCAAGCGCGTCGGAAAAAGTCAAGAAATTAGCGAAAAAAGAAGCAGCATCTGGCTGCATTTCAATGATATTGGAGAAAGCAAAGCTGAGTGCAGGATTTGTAAAATGAAAATAACCTTTTTGATTACCTTTATTTTGGTAACCACTCAGGATTTACTGTCAGAGGTGGGAGAAGTTCAGATCTTGTACTTGAGTAAAAGTACCTGTGCGTAGGAATACTCGGTTACAATAAAAAGTCCTGTATTCAAAATGTTACAAGTAAAAGTACAAAAGTATTAGCATCAAAATATACTTAAAGTACCACCTGCAGAGGGATCTGGATGCAGGTGTTCCTTTCCCCATAGAGACCGCCTCGCTGCACATTATCCCTTGCATAGTGTGTCCTTTATAACATGTTGTGCACAGTGGAAATAAACATTCTGGTCACCTCAACATCAGGGATCTTATACATTAAACTCCTTCTGAATCAAACCGTCACGGTAGCCTTACCTTACTGATCCCTCTTAAATTAGAAAAAAACACGTTACTTTACCAGCAGAGAGAACATTGATTATTAAATTATTAATGTGACTAATAAAGAGCAGTTTGATTATTACGTATTATTCTGTTGATCGATGTCATTACATTTGGTGAAAAACACATAATGACTTGTTTAAGACTCGTTTTGTCAAAGTTTAGGACTTGACTTGAACTTGAGCGCAAAGACTTGAGACTTGACTCGGACTTGCAAAACAATGACTTGGTCCCACCTCTGCCATTGGCTACTCGGGTTAGGGGTAGGGTTAGGGGTTCGGGCACCTAGTTAGGATGCCACCTGGGCGCCTCCAGAATAATGAATTAGAACAATAATGTGGGATCTCCATAAGGTAAACTAAACACGCTCAATGCGAAAACACAGAGTACACTTTCCCTTCCTGCTGCACTTTCTCAATCTTTCGCTCTTTTTGCATCTGACTCATAACCAGTGTTGTGCGAGTTACTGAAAACCAGTAACTAGTTACCATTACTAGTTACTTCATTTCAAAAGTAACTCAGTTACTTTACTGATTACTTACACCAAAAAGTAATGCGTTACTGTGAAAAGTAACGTTTCAGTTACTTAAAAAAAGGGCTCCCATTAATGCCCTTATAGCCTTCATTTCAGTACTGTTATTGCATTGGAGAATAATACAATCTGTTGATGAACATGACATGCATTATATGCAATCTGGATTGCATCAATATTAGCTGGCTTTCCATTTTTGTATATTCTTTCTCCAGGTAGTTGGAAAAAGTTTTACGTCCCATATGCATACTTGCCAACCTTGAGACCTCGGAAATCGGGAGCATTTCCAAAACCACCGTGGGGGGGATCGCCGGAGCAGGGTTCGCCGGAGCTGTATTAGATTAACATTAACATGCTTATTGTAGTTGTAAGTGCACTGTCTTGCGGCTTGTAGCAGCATCCTTGATGGAGCATATGTGTGGGCAGGAAAGGAGTTGTCGATTCTTGTTCTGTTTTCTGTGACTATCTTCCTCACCGTCTCAGACTTTCAGTTGCTGTGCTACTAATGAGACGCGCTACCATGGAAACCAAACAATGGTTCAGCTGTATTAAAGTCCGAGTGGAAACAGTCCTGAGTAAATCTGATTTTGTCAGAAATCGGGAGAAATATGACCCCGGGAGGAAACCGGGAGAGGGCAATGAAATCGGGAGTCTCCCGCGAAAATCGGGAGGGTTGGTAAGTATGCCCATATACCGTGTGCCGCCCGGACATGGTATCATGCTAACTAGCTCCCTGAAAGCGGATGACTCCACTGTAGCAATAGCCTGCAGGTGTTCTACAACATACCGTGCAATGGCTTTATCGACTTTCCCCTGGATAGCAGTCCCTTGGTTAAAATCCAGCCGCTGTTGCTTCGGTGGAGGTGGAGTGGCGTTGGATGAGTCTGGGTCTGTGCCGGTTAGTTACTAGCTTCGTCCCAGCATGTTGTTTTTACAGATGTTTTAAGAGATTTGAATTACTGGTTTGGGCAGTAGATAGACTCTTTGACCCGCCAGGACACAACTTACATTTAACAGAAACGTTATTTTCTTTGTGCTCGACAAAAGTGAAATAGTGAGAATATCTCCAGGTGGAGAAACTAGACTTGAGCTCCGCCGCCGCCGCCATGATAGTCTTGTTAGTAAACAACACAAACACGCCCACAGCCCGTCTCCGCATGTGACACAGGAAGTATCTAAGTACATTTACTCAAGTACTGTACTTAAGTACAGTTCTCATCTCTGTTCGCCTGGCTGTTGACTAACGCACCATGTAGTAACGGTAACTGAGTTACTGAATTTAAAAAGTAATGCGTTAGAGTACTAGTTACTGCCAAAAATAACGGCATTATAGTTAGTCCCAACACTGGTCATAACATAACTTTTCTGTCAAACCGTTAATAGAGGTTTCGTTACAACAAACTAGCTATATTTCAGCTGACATACAGAGGGTTACTTAAAAAATATATTCCGTTACATTAATTACCTGTAAAATAAAATGTAATCAGTAACCTAATCTAAGTATCTAAATATAAAAGTAATGTAACCTGATTTCTTTTAGTTACTTATTGTTACTTCAATATCACAGAAAATGCTTTATTTAGTTTAATACATACAGTTGAACTCACACACACACTATTTTATGAACATATAGGTTTAATTACAAAAAGAAGAAATGAACCAAGGAAAGACCATAAAGCAGATACAGGCAGTAGAATTAGAAGTCTTAGCTTTCAGAGAAGAGATACCATCTGATCCTTTTACAACAAACAATATATGCTCCTTTTAGTTTTCTAGTTTGTAATCCTGATATAAATTCACAATTTTTAGAAATGTAACAGTAATCTGATTACTTATTTTTGTATGTAACTGTTATGGAATACATTAAAACATTTGTTGTATTTCTGATAATGTTATCCCGTTACATGTTATCCGGTACTCCCCAAGCATGCTGACACTTCTTTTGGAATACAATCTATACAAAATGTTCATGCTTGACCTTTTATTGCCAGAACGACAATGTAGCAAGTGTGCAATACAATAAAGCCTTCCAAGTAATAACGCTCTCTCTGAGTCTCGACCTCTCCTCTTGCTCCTCTGGGTGTTTAAACCTTTCCGCCTCCATCAGTCTGCCAGTCTGCCTCGTACCGTTATGTAACTTCAGATATCTAAGCTAGCCATGTTGGCACTGATCTGCTGTGTGTGTGTGTGTGTGTGTGTGTGTGTGTGTGTGTGTGTGTGTGTGTGTGTGTGTGTGTGTGTGTGTGTGTGTGTGTGTGTGTGTGTGTGTGTGTGTGTGTGTGTGTGTGTGTGTGTGTGTGTGTGTGTGTGTGTGTGTGTGTGTGTGTGTGTGTGTGTGTGTGTGTGTGTGTGTGTGTGTGTGTGTGTGTGTGTGTGTGTGTGTGTGTGTTCAGTAGTACTACACTAGTAGTCTTCCTGTGTGTGGCATCACCCCTGCTAATAGTTCATATTATATGTAAAGCAAAGACCTACGACCAGGAGAACTTAGGGAGAAAATACAATTACATTTCCAAGTGTGGAACATCTAAACATTCCTAAAGAATCCTGCAAAATTAATTGTAATTTGTTCTGTAATTGTAAAGGAAAAAGAAGATACCTAAGAGGAGCAAACCAAAAGCCAGACAAACACAAAATAAGTAGTACACCACACCACCTTGATTCTGTTCCTTGTACCTTGTTCATTTTCTACTGGGTTGTTCCAACAAAGTCATACAAAGGCACATCGGCTCTCATCACAACAACAGTCCTTACAAAATCATTAACAAGGCAGTAACTCTCCAGTATAATTAACACACAAAATCACTTAGCCAGGTCATTTATGCAGACGTTAGCAAACGTTCAATTACTGAGGGTCATTTTGTATAGTAAATAGGCATTTTATATGGTTCAGCTAGCAAAACCTTTAAATACAATTGTTTTTATGAATGTAATACATTTTCCCCAAGATTAAACCTAGAGATTTCAAGCCAAATTGTAACCTAAATCAGAATTAAAAATGTAATTCATTACATAATTGATTTTCCTGCTGGCATGACTGCAACAACGACTAGACTTACTAGACTGCTTAAATATAAATGTATATTGACTTAGTTATGTCCAACAGAAAACATTCAAAGGGCGAAATATATTCAGAAAATATCTTCCAGCCTTAAATGTAGTAGTGAGACCAACTATAGAAATTGTAGATAAACAATAGTTAATTCTGATTGCATGCCTCAATTAAACTGATCTTATAATGTAAGCATGTTTATTTGATATGTAGGTAGTTTGTGAATGTTGAGCTTGCTGAAGTGTGTGCTGGTACGGATTGTGATTGATTCTGTGTCTTAGTGTTAGTTCACTGCCATGTCGTACATATTGAACTTTTGCATGTGTGATTTTCCACCGTGTACCGTATTGTCAAAGTGCACACGGCTGCTTTGCCCTCATTGGAAGTGAAGTTGGCCACTGTTAGTTAGCTAGCTAGTCAGCTAATGAGCTAGCTAGCAACGTTACTGTTCATTAGTACAGACTTCTCAACTAAACCAATTAAAGGTGGCTTCTTTTCAACACCAATGAGGTAGGTGTACTAAATTGTACACCTACAGTTATTGTGATGTATAACTTTTATTTATTGCGGTGTTCACCAGAACAACTGCAATCACGGTGGGTCCTGCAACTTTGTCACCTAGCAATGATGGCCGGCATTGAGGATGAAAAATGTCCAGCATTCCACACATGACTTTTGGACAGTTATGAGTGCACTCATAGTGACTTTGGTCATACTTTGCATTGGGACACACTTATACCCTAAAAACAGCAAATGTAAGTATACAAATGTAGGCAAATTGAGACAGCATGTGTATATGAACCAGTCCGGATGAGTTACTTACTTTCCCTCGGAGCCGTAGCTGTTCATGCTGTCCTCTATGGACTCGTGGCTGGCCTGTCGGACGGTCCGGCTCGGCATCTCCACAGCCAGACCCGTCTCCGTGCTCCTCTGGATGGTTCCCTTCAACTTCCTTCCCTCTGTATCCACTGCAGGGGAACACACAGACACACACATTAATTCAGCTGCTTTACACACGCATCTAGTACTGGGTTTTTTCCACTCAAGTATCAGCAATGGCAAATCAGTTCGCTGCTCCTTCACTGCAAGTGTGACCTTTCGACCCACCAGCAAAAAAATGGACGATTTCTACTGCACCTTGGCCAATAACATATGGAAAAAAACGTAATTTCTGTATGTAGCACTTATTGAAAGCTAATGCAAACCTAATGTAAGTCGCTTTGAATAAAAGCGGCAGCTAAATGTAATGTTATGTAGAAAGTAAATCAAATATATAAGAGAAAACTGTTCTGGTAATGCAAGTGTAGAGCCAGCTGAGGATGGTAGCCAATTAAAATAAATTAAAGAAAGTTTTGATGCTCTGAATTATTGAAAATAATCCCCAGGTTTCTTTCAGTTGAAGCTGTTTTCGTGTTTGTCCTGCTTTGACTTTATTAGCGTCAGAGGAAGGACGACCGCATTGATGGGGAAGCTCTTTAACGAGGCCAAGGACAAAAGCACTACATTTCACCTCAGAGCACAGACATACATCTTGTTGCGAAATAGACCACAAGATCAATGCACCGCACACTTTATGGGACCTGTGTGTGTGTGTGTGTGTGTGTGTGTGTGTGTGTGTGTGTGTGTGTGTGTGTGTGTGTGTGTGTGTGTGTGTGTGTGTGTGTGTGTGTGTGTGTGTGTGTGTGTGTGTGTGTGGTGTGTGTGTGTGTGTGTGTGTGTGTGTGTGTGTGTGTGTGTGTGTGTGTGTGTTGTGTGTGTGTGTGTGTGTGTGTGTGTGTGTGTGTGTGTGTGTGTGTGTGTGTGTGTGTGTGTGTGTGTGTGTGTGTGTGTGTGTTGTGTGTGTGTGATGGAGGTTAAGTTTATAATTAAGCTCTCTGGTACGAGGTCTTTGACCTTGTTTTCAGGACAGGACAGGAAAGTAGTTTTCTTTTAATAGTGAGGACACCCACAGGGTCAAACATTAATTTTGTAAAATGGTAATGGATCATTTTTATAATGGAGCTTTGTTGTTCGTCTTACTGCAAGCCTTTTGCCTAAAATAAATGCTAAAACCCACCAAATTAATGTATTAAAAGTAAATTCAATCAAATGGAATACATGTATTTCTGCCCCTCCCCCGCAACAGCTTCCGATCAAATCCTGACGAGGTTGTTCTCTCTCTTTCTCCACAGACAGTTTCAATTACCTTAATGTAAATAAAAATGATTTAGGAAGCCTTGCACACACATACAAACACACACCATGAAGTTAGTGCTGCAGTTATTAAACAGTGACCTAGAATGATGCTATTTATATCGTTCACATGGGACGCTCTCAGATTTGGGTTACTGCTTCTGTTTCTGACTGATCCATATGATCAGTTTTCTCTGCCGTCAGTCTGTGAGCAGACACAGCAGCACTGTTACATATACAGAAGTGGGGGAAGATCATTAACTTAAGTCCTGATAGAAATTATATGGTCCTAAAATTCCATATTACATATAAAAGTCCCAAATTCTAAAATGTTTCTTAAGTAATAGTGCAGAAATATGATCAACTAAATGCAATTAAAGAATCAAAAGTAAAAGTGTTAAAAATGCAGATTTGCTGTATTCAAAGTATTATAGTATCCTATAATATTATTTTATCCTGTTTTTATCACTTAAAGGGCACCTATCATGCAAAATGCACCTTTGTACGTCTTTTATACATGATTATGTGTCCCCGGTGTTCCAGGGAACTCACCAAGTGTCAGAAAACACAACCCTCTCTATTTTCCTCCTTCGCCAAATCTCTAAAAAAGGGGCTGCAACGGATCTGAAAAAAAATGGATCCACATTCCGACACTTTTCTACGTCACAAAGACGTACTCCGCTTATTGGTCAACTCTCCACCTATCAGGGGAATGAGCCACGGCCGTGCATTGCCAAACCTCTCATTCGCATATAGGCTATCGGCAGGCTACCGCAGTCACATCTGTGTTTCTGCCTGCTCTTGGCAGGATGTCTAAGCCAGTTAAACCACGGACATGTTTATGAACTTCTCTCAAGTCCAACACGGATATGCCTCCAAACTAATGCTACACCCGGGATCAATACCAACCATCCGGGACCAGGCCAGTGAGGACACATCCAATTCTGAAGCTGTAAGTTTTTATTTAGCAGTGTTTTTCCTGATAAAGCTATCTCTAGCTGGTAGCATGTAGCTTAGCCGTATCAATGTCGCCTCAACCCCAACTAGTAATCGGTTAGGTGTTTATATGTTCTTGTAACATTTTATTTTGTACGCTCCGCAGTCTTTGCTTTGTCTTTTATTTTAATTATCAGGCATTTGCGAACATGTTCAGACTGCCGTAATGGTGATCTGTGTAAAGGCTGTAAAGCCACGCCTGGCCTAGCCGATAACACAAGTATTTATTCTCCTATGTATTAGTATTTTGTATCCTCTAAAAAACATATTGAGTAAGTTATAATAACAAACGTAATCTTCTGGAGGTAAGTGCCGTTTTTTCCAGCGTTATGTAAAAGCTTTTGTGATTGTAGTCTGTAAGAACGATCAGATATCATCGACCTGTAAGCTAAGCTAAGCTAATGAGACATGCCGTTTATTGCAGCGTTATATGTAAAAGCTTTTGCATGTTTACTTGTTTGCACACATGAATATAAATGGGGGTGTGTTAGGATACAACACTGTATGTATGTATGCGAGGGGACACACACCACGAGTAAAACGGAGCTAAAGCCCTGGTATGTTGTTGTTGACGACATGCATTTACTAATCTCAACCACTTTTTTTGTTGTGCTTTTTTTAACATTGCACAGGCTACGTGGCCAACTTGATGGACCTCATCTTCGATCGAGTCTTTGTGGACCCTGCACCATTATGAGCAACCTGACAGGGAGGAGGTCATCGCCGGGTATGCTACACGGTTCAGTTTGGCTGCTGTCTGAACCTAACATAGACATTTCACGGATCAGAGGACAACGCAGGCCGGAATCACCACTCTGATCCTCTCTCCATGGGTTCAAATAACCGTTGATTTTGACAATAAAGTTCCGAGTTGATATCAAATGTGTCGTGATTATTCATGTTTGGATGGGTAAAGAATATTCTGATTTCAAAAGCATAAGGTTGTGTGTGGACTTTTTTTGTCATACACATGGGTGCGTTATGCCATTGCTGTGTAGTATATAATAGTACAATGACAGAATGAAAGATTGCATAAAGCCATATACACCAGTATTTAATTCCATGAACAATATTAGCATTCGTTTTACAATTTCAGTCAAAACAAACCACTCAGTGCTCTATTTGCCTCAACTGTAGTCCAACTGTGTTCAGCTCTGTAAATATTCAATGCATTCTGCAGGGAAAACACATTTAGGCACACAATCCAGGATGGTCCACCACACAGGTTAGAGTCCTCAAGTTCCTGCATCCGTCTTTACACCTAGTGTGATAAACATATATTGAATGACATGTGAAAAATGTATTCTCTAAACAGACAACTTAGTGAAGCTAATGTTACGTGTGGTATCTCCATGCAGCACATGCTCCGGTTCAGAAGGCATCGTGGCGCAAGTTGCACATGTACCCCTTTAGAAAGAAGTCAATAACTGAGCTTTTAAAACACATGAAACACACATTGCTGACAACTGAGATGTTTGCACCTCCACCAAAACCTCCGCTGCTTCAGTTTCTGGATCAAATTGATAATATGCTTGAACACATGCATTGCTCTGAGATGACATGTGTAAACACGTCATAAACGTAAACACAGCAAGCATGGTAACGTGATTCTCGCCGGCTCTTCTGCAGGGGGCGTGGTCAGCTGCTGCTCAGAATTTTCATAGGCAGGTTTGGAATAAAGCGAAAATGAGCGAAACGAGGCATGGCTAAAAAATGATCTGTTTGGTATTTTGGAAAATAAAATGTATAAATATACCTTATATAGGTATGGTCATACACTATATCATTTAAATATAGCATGATAGGTCACCTTTAAGTTAAGTGTAATGCAGTGCTGCCTTATTTCATATAAATATATCATGTTTTTATATATAATCAATTACTGTGTTAAATAAAGTAAAAGTATGGTATTTGCCTCTTAAATGTAGTAGAAATTGTATGTACTTGAGTAACTATAATTTCCACCATTGCACACATCAACACTAATGTCAGAGCAGACCAGTAAAAGTGTCAGGCTTATGTTACCTGGGATATTCAAAATAGCACACCTGATTTTTTCATTTCAGCCTTCAAGTCACAAGCAGAAAACTCCTCGGATTACAAGTAATACAGATTAGGCCAGGAGGCACTTGTAATACTATGAGATCCGGTTAGGAGCCGGAACAGCCATGAAAAAAGGTTTGTAGTTGAATAACACATTTCATAAACCCTAATCTTGCCCCGTGTCTGGATTTACAAGCAACCAAATCTGCTTTATTTTATTCCAGCAGTCCAATGGGCACTATGGAGGTAAAATCAGTCAAGAGTCACTCTATTCCAGATTCACACAAAGACACAGATATGACAATGTTCTGCAAACTCTGTCAAGCCACAAAAACCCCAAGATAATAATTGTTTTGATTCAGGGATTCAAATAAAACTTGTTGTGTTTCGCACAGATTGCGTTCCGAGTTTCAAAAGCTCACTATGCTCCTCCTCATACTGGTAGAAGAGGGATCTCAAGGTACAATACATTTAGAAGTCAATACTAATGCAATTCCTGGATTTGATATACCCAGTTGATACCAAGGTAAAGAAAATGCACATTATGTAGTATTCACAAAAATTCCAACACGAAAATGGAACAAAGACACAGATACATTTTATTATTTTCTTAATTAGAATGTGAGTGTCACAGTTCTGTCTAGGTTTGGGTGTTTTCACTGTTCTCTGTCATGTTTTCCTCCTGTCGTTAGTGTCCCTGTGTGTTCTCCTCCCTCCTCACCTGTGTCTCGTTAGCTAATTGTGTTCACCTGTGGCTCTTGTGTTTTTCTCCTCCCTCCTCACCTGTGTCTCGTTAGCCGATTGTGTTCACCTGTGTCTTGTAATTATCCCTCCCTGTATTTAGTCTTGTCTCGTGCTGTGTTCAGTGTCGGTGCTTCTTTTGTTGGTGACGGACTTCACCGGTGAGTGTTCTGTTTTTGTCTGTATTCGTTCCATTTAGCCTTGAAATAAAGGTTTATCAAAGTTATCTGCGCTTGGGTCCTGCTTCCTTCACTCAACCGTGACAGAAAGCACCGACCAGAGATGGACCCAGCAGATGACCCATTTGAGGTGGAATTACAGCATTTTTCCTTTGCTTTGGCTTGCTGCTATGATTGGTGGAGGGGAGCGTCCAGTGTTCGGCAGAAGGAGGCCGCTCTGGTAGAGGCGCACCGGTTGGCTATGGAGAAACCAGACTTGGTGAAGTTCTTACCTGACTGGATGTTGAACTTCATCTGGGTGTGTGATTTCCAGCCTGCGGACTATAAACGTCTCGGTGTGTTCCGTCTGGAGTCAACCAGTGCTTCCGCCCCAGTTCCTGCTCCTGTCCAAGAGGCGTTTTCTGGAACTCGGCTGGCTTTTGGAGGTCCACGGAGCCTTCAGGCGGCTTCTAGGAGAAGGAGTCGCAAGTCCAGGCTAGCAATCCGAGCCCCAGCAGCCATGGTTCCAGCCCCAGTTCTGGCCCCAGCAGCCATGGTTCCAGACCTAGTTCTGGCCCCAGCAGCCATGGTTCCAGCCTTAGCTCTGGCCCCAGCTGTCCTAGTCCCTTCTCTAGTCCCTTCTCCAGTCCCACCTCGAGTCACTTCTCTAGTCCCTTCCCTCATCCCATCTCAAGTTCCCTCTCGAGTCTTTTCTCAAGTCCCCTCTCAGGTCCCCTCTCGAGTTCCCTCTCGAGTCTTTTCTCGAGTCCCCTCTCAAGTCAACTCTCCAGTGTCCTCTCGAGTCACCTGCCAAGTCAACTCTCCAGTGTCCTCTCGAGTCACCTCTCAAGTTTCCCCTCAGGTCTCCTCTCGAGTTCCCTCTCAAGTCCCCTCTCTAGTCCCCTCTCGAGTTCCCTCTCGAGTCACCTCTCAAGTCCCCTCTCAGGTCTCCTCTCGAGTTCCCTCTCAAGTCCCCTCTCAGGTCCCCTCTCGAGTCACCTCTCGAGTTCCTTCTCGAGTCCACTCTCCAGTTTCCTCTCAAGTTCCCTCTCAAGCCCTCTCTCGAGTCCCCACTCAAGCCCCTACTCATGTCCAGTTGGAGGTCCCGCAGACTAGTCTTCTGCCGGGGGTCCTGCCAACCCCATGTCCTGTACCGTTGGAGGTTCCGCTGGGGGTCCTGCCAACCTCATGTCCTGTCCAGTTGGAGGTCCCGCAGACTAGTCTTCTGCCGGGGGTCCTGCCAACCCCATGTCCCGTCCAGTTGGAGGTCCCGCAGACTAGCCCTCTGCCGGGGGTCCTGCCAACCCCATGTCTTGTCCCGTTGGAGGTCCCGCAGACTAGCCCTCTGCCGGGGGTCCTGCCAACCCATGTCCTGTCCAGTTGGAGGTCCCGCAGACTAGCCCTCTGCCGGGGGTCCTGCCAACCCCATGTCTTGTCCAGTTGGAGGTCCCGCAGACTAGCCCTCTGCCGGGGGTCCTGCCAACCCCATGTCCTGTCCAGTTGGAGGTCCCGCAGACTAGCCCTCTGCCGGGGGTCCTGCCAACCCCATGTCTTGTCCAGTTGGAGGTCCCGCAGACTAGCCCTCTGCCGGGGGTCCTGCCAACCCCATGTCCTGTCCAGTTGGAGGTCCCGCAGACTAGCCCTCTGTCGGGGGTCCTGCCAACCCCATGTCTTGTCCAGTTGGAGGTCCCGCAGACTAGCCCTCTGCCGGGGGTCCTGCCAACCCCATGTCTTGTCCCGTTGGAGGCCCCGCCGACTACTCTCCTGCCGGGGGTCCTGCCAACCCTTTGTCCGGTCTCGTTGGAGGCCCCGCCGACTACTCTCCTGCCGGGGGTCCTGCCAACCCTGTGTCCTGTCCCGTTGGAGGCCCCGCCGACTACTCTCCTGCCGGGGGTCCTGCCAACCCCATGTCCTGTCCCGTTGGAGGCCCCGCCGACTACTCTCCTGCCGGGGTTCCTGCCAACCCCATGTCCTGTCCCGTTGGAGGTCCCGCCGACTACTCTCCTGCCGGGGGTCCTGCCAACCCTATGTCCTGTTCCGTTGGAGGTCCCGCCGTCTACTCACCTGCCGGGGGTACTGCCAACCCTGTGTCCTGTGCCGTTGGAGGTCCCGCCGTCTACTCTCCTGCCGGGGGTACTGCCAACCTTTTGTCCTGTCTCGTCGGAGGTCCCGCCAACCGCTCTCCTGCTGGGGGTCCTGCCAACTCCTGGTCCTCTTCCGTGGGGGATCCTGCCGAAGCCTGTCCCGCCGGCTCCGGTTCCTGTCCGGCCGACACCGGGTCCTGCCCGGCCTCCGGAGCTGTCTGGTCTTCGCCCTCGATCCCGACCCTCTGTGAGCCGCGGTCTTCGTCCGCGGGCCCGGCCTCCTGACTCTTCCTGCCGCTGCCCTCGTCCTCGGGCCCGGCCCCCTGACTCTTCCTGCCGCTGCCCTCGTCCTCGAGCCCGGCCCCCTGACTCTTCCTGCCGCTGTCTTCGCCCTCATGCTCGGCCCCCTGAGTTCGCCCGCTGTGGCCTTCGCCCCACCATGGACTCTGCCTTGCCCCCGGGCCGTCCGCCCGAGACCCCCACCATGGACTCTGCCTTGCCCCCAGGCCGTCCGCCCGAGTCCCCCTTCTCGGCTTCGGCCGTGCCCCCGGGCCGTCCGCCCGAGATCCCTTCCTGGTCCCCTACTGGGCTCCTGGGCGGTCAGCTTAGTCCCGTCCTCCGGACCCCCTCCACCCACCCTGGTGGCCTAGGGATACGTCCCTCCTCCGGACCCCCTCCACCCACCCTGCTGGACTTTTTTGGATTTTTGTGTTGGGGTTTAGGGACGTCTGGAATCCGTCCCTTGAGGGGGGGGTTCTGTCACAGTTCTGTCTAGGTTTGGGTGTTTTCACTGTTCTCTGTCATGTTTTCCTCCTGTCGTTAGTGTCCCTGTGTGTTCTCCTCCCTCCTCACCTGTGTCTCGTTAGCTAATTGTGTTCACCTGTGGCTCTTGTGTTTTTCTCCTCCCTCCTCACCTGTGTCTCGTTAGCCGATTGTGTTCACCTGTGTCTTGTAATTATCCCTCCCTGTATTTAGTCTTGTCTCGTGCTGTGTTCAGTGTCGGTGCTTCTTTTGTTGGTGACGGACTTCACCGGTGAGTGTTCTGTTTTTGTCTGTATTCGTTCCATTTAGCCTTGAAATAAAGGTTTATCAGTTATCTGCGCTTGGGTCCTGCTTCCTTCACTCAACCGTGACAGTGAGAGAGTTGGTATTTATCACTTTTTGGGGACATTATTCTGTTTACACAGTCATGTCATTGGGACCTCGGCAGTTTTAGGGACATATAGGCCCCGTCCACACGGAGACGATTTCAGTTGTATCCGCTAAAGTTCTTTATCGTATAGACGGTTCGTCCACACGAAGCCGAAAACGGAGTGTGTACGCCCTATACGATAATTTCCTGAAGCGATGACGCCATAACCCCGCCTCTCCCCACCTCTCCTGCTCATCCTCGCGTCATTGCTGATGCATTTCGCCAACAACAACCTCAATGGCGGATCACAGGGTTGCATTCGTGCTCCAGACGCTACTGACTATGATACAGATTTTAGTACAAAATCTACAGCTCCTCAACCACAACCATCAGCAACAATAATAATATAATATAATAATAATAACTAGAGAATGCAATTTCTGAAGAAATTGCTAGTGGGAATGCTTTATGCTGAAAAGCTGACGCTAAACTGCTATGCTGATATGTAATGTGTAAGAAGAAAGTGAAGAATTTAGATTGAAATGATACATGAACACTGGGGGCTTTAATGTCTGATAAGAGAAGAAATGAAAGTAAAAAGTCTTGGAAAAGCAGCAGAATATTTGAACTGCAAACTTTTTAACTAATTTGATGGCGAATGATCTGTTGCCATGCCAACGGCATTTGATGACATCCCATAATACGCTTAGATGCGTTGATGGCTGCATCGTTACCAAAGTTATGAGAAAACCGTGTTTCATGGCGAGCATTTGAAGAAATCTCAAAACTGTCCCGTAGATGTCTTCACGGCTGGACTGTTAGCACACATGTGAAGTTTGAGCACTTTTTAAACATTTTCATAGGAGTTATAGCGACAACGGCCTGGACCGTTAACCATTATCTGAAGTGTGGTGCTGTTTTGACCCTTTTCATAGGCGTTACGACAACATCGTGTTTTATGGCGAGGGATGTGTTTCCATGGAAACGGCATATGATGAAACCCCATAATTGACGTAGAGCTGTTGAGGGCTGGACCGTTAACCATTATCTGAAGTGTGGTGCTGTTTTGACCCTTTTCATAGGCGTTACGACAACATCATGTTTTATGGTGAGGGATGTGTTTCCATGGAAACGGCATATGGTGAGATGTCAGATTTGACGTAGAGCTGTTGAGGCATGGAGAAGTGATATATATATAAGATTGTGGGACGACCGGACCATGTCCATTGGAGCTACAGCGACATCGTGTTTTATGGCGAGGGATTCGTTTCCATGGCAACAGCCTATGGTGAGATCTCAGATGGGGTATAATGGAGACATGTTGAAAGTTTTTGTCACTTCATGCCCTCAAGAGGCATTTAGCAATTTATTTTTATTTTTCAAGCTACGAGATGTTTTCCTACGTTTCTCATGAAAAATGATGTCTGTGATTTAAAAGTTGTTTTACACGAATAATGTCAGAAAGATGTGTAACATTTTAACGTTGGAATGAGGTTTCTGAGTGAAAGTATGAATGAACAGTTAGCAGTTGAAGTTGCATGAAGATTATTCAAGTCTGAGGAGTTTCTCCATTGACTTCCATGTTAAACATTTGATGAATTATGGGATGTATCTCTGGAATTATGAAAGTTATGAATGAGAAAAGTAATAGCAATCAATTCCCGACCGAGCAGAACGTTTTGATGTTTGAACGGAGTTTCTGCGATGTTCAATGCGGGAGGAGAAGAGGTGCAAAATAATAAAGAATTTGGTGCGTAACATAACAGATAGTGGGAATGCTTTGCCTGGCATATGTACTACAGCGTCTCCAGCGGTTTCGAGCGGTTTTGTTTGGACGGACACATTTCTTGAGTGGATTCCATGTGGACGGAAGACTTTTTTGAAATCGACTTCGGTTAGAAATCGGTTTCGTCTCTGTGTGGACGGGGCCATAATCAAGTCCCCAAAAGGAAATCTATTTATTTTGTAATGCTGGGGTGATTCTTAAGGTGCCTCTGAAGTGTTTATCTTTGGCCCACTCAGGATGTGTTCGGTTTGCATATTTGTGAAAGCAGTGGCGCCACCTAAGGAATGACCATGCCAGTGCAGTTGCTGGTGTTTGTGTGTGTGTAACCTGCTGTCACCTAATGTCTTTGGTGACTGAGGCAGAGTAGATACACAACTAATAGAAAGTGGATAATGGCTCGAGACACATCAGCCTCTCTGCTTGGCGGTGACCCTTTCACGGCACGGATGGGATATTATCTCACTTCAGCTCGATACAATCAACATGCTTTGTGTGTAGCCGAGGGACAGACAATCTCAACTTGCAATCCACATAAAAGACAGCAATTTAAAAGATTGACAGTTTTCCTTATTTACAACATTTCTGCCTAGATTCCACATACAATTAGACCCAATGCTTTCTCTTTATCTCCCTGTCTGCATATGTGCATCTCTTTCTACTTCTGTATTGTACGCTGCATTCAGAATCCAGTATTTGCTGTGATACCAGTCTGTTAGTCAAAAACAAAAAGTGCAGCACTTTTTATTCTTTTAGAAAGCAGATATTTTCTCTCAGTCAGAAGTGGTACAAGCTAAACATCTGATACGATGAAAGGTCTGCACTCATGGAACAAAAGACTAAAAACATTGCAGCCCCAGGCCAACTTTAATATCTTCTCATTGAAGATGGTTGTGGATAATCAGGTTACACACCTGTTCACATTGCATTCCCAATACAGTGCACCTGCTCTACGTTCTTGCTTCATACAATCTTTTTTTTCCGTCTCAATGTTTCTCCTGAAATTATACTCAAATGCAAACATAAGATTTGAATGAGAAAAAAGTCACAACATCAAACTGCAAAAATCTGAGTTTGTAATCACTCTCAAATAGTAGTCATCAAGAAACATCCTCCGACAAATACAAAAACAATATATCCACAGTAATTTTCTGAATATGGTAATGGTTAACTTGTATAATGTGAAATAAAATAGCTTTATATTAAAAAACTATACCAAACAAATCATAAACCATCATATAAAGAAGTGGTCAAAACCTTGTGAATAGACATTACATTGTGTCATTTATTCAATTGTACACAATAAAGGATAAGTGGCGCAGAAACTCAAATGATTATAGGTGAAAGAAGACAGTTTTTCTTGGAAAGCTAAGCTGGTAAACTTTTCCCACTTTGACCAGCTGTTTTTGATTTGTTGTGTCCGGTTGTTTGGTGTCTTTTAGCCATATAAACATCCGGTAGTTCAATGTGTCACAGGAATATCCAAGTTGGATCTGGTCCACTCTTTCAACCTGATTTCACCAGAGCCACAACTCTGATCCATGCCATGTCAGTTAAGGCTCACAGTGTCCTATAAAGGATACACATCTTTGAGAAATCAATTATTAACAGAATTTTAATTCTGTTGTGAAAAGGTGATCGCAATTTTGCTCAAATGTTTCAAGTGGTTATGAGGTGGAATGTGTAAATGTGTGTTTGTGTGTGCATATGCATGAACGTGTGGATGCATACGTGGATGCAGCTATTGCAGATTGTGTTTAAATATGAGCGTGAGCATTTCTCCCAATATGTTTTCTGTGCACTGAAAAAGTAAAACGCCCACTGCGTTTTTGGCGGATGTAGTTCACCGTGATGTAGAGCAACCAGTGTGATGTAGCACAACGAGTGTCTGATGTGACGCATACAAGTTGTGATGTAGCAATCAGCGAGCCAGGACTCATTAGATTGTCTCCCAGCAGAGAGATATTAATGAAAGCAGAACAGACGCAAAAATAGCTGCTCCCCATTCTGCCAATTGATGTGGCCTACACACTTACTGACAGACAGACAGGCTGATAGGCCTACACACTTACTGACAGACAGAGAGGCTGATGTGGCCTACACACTTACTGACAGACAGAGAGGCTGATGTGGCCTACACACTTACTGACAGACAGAGAGGCTGATAGGCCTACACACTTACTGACAGACAGAGAGGCTGATAGGCCTACACACTTACTGACAGACAGAGAGGCTGATAGGCCTACACACTTACTGACAGACAGAGAGGCTGATAGGCCTACACACTTACTGACAGACAGACAGGCTGATAGGCCTACACACTTACTGACAGACAGAGAGGCTGATAGGCCTACACACTTACTGACAGACAGAGAGGCTGATAGGCCTACACACTTACTGACAGACAGAGAGGCTGATGTGGCCTACAAGACTTACTGACAGACAGATAGGCTGATGTGGCCTACGCACTTACTGACAGACAGAGAGGCTGATGTGGCCTACGCACTTACTGACAGACAGAGAGGCTGATAGGCCTACATACTTACTGACAGACAGAGAGGCTGATGTGGCCTACGCACTTACTGACAGACAGAGAGGCTGATAGGCCTACACACTTACTGACAGACAGAGAGGCTGATGTGGCCTACGCACTTACTGACAGACAGAGAGGCTGATGTGGCCTACGCACTTACTGACAGACAGAGAGGCTGATAGGCCTACATACTTACTGACAGACAGATAGGCTGATGTGGCCTACACACTTACTGACAGACAGAGAGGCTGATGTGGCCTACACACTTACTGACAGACAGAGAGGCTGATGTGGCCTACGCACTTACTGACAGACAGAGAGGCTGATGTGGCCTACACACTTACTGACAGACAGAGAGGCTGATGTGGCCTACACACTTACTGACAGACAGAGAGGCTGATGTGGCCTACACACTTACTGACAGACAGAGAGGCTGATAGGCCTACACACTTACTGACAGACAGAGAGGCTGATGTGGCCTACGCACTTACTGACAGACAGAGAGGCTGATAGGCCTACATACTTACTGACAGACAGATAGGCTGATGTGGCCTACACACTTACTGACAGACAGAGAGGCTGATAGGCCTACACACTTACTGACAGACAGAGAGGCTGATAGGCCTACGCACTTACTGACAGACAGAGAGGCTGATAGGCCTACACACTTACTGACAGACAGACAGGCTGATAGGCCTACACACTTACTGACAGACAGAGAGGCTGATGTGGCCTACACACTTACTGACAGACAGATAGGCTGATGTGGCCTACACACTTACTGACAGACAGAGAGGCTGATGTGGCCTACGCACTTACTGACAGACAGAGAGGCTGATAGGCCTACATACTTACTGACAGACAGATAGGCTGATGTGGCCTACACACTTACTGACAGACAGAGAGGCTGATAGGCCTACGCACTTACTGACAGACAGAGAGGCTGATAGGCCTACACACTTACTGACAGACAGACAGGCTGATAGGCCTACACACTTACTGACAGACAGATAGGCTGATGTGGCCTACGCACTTACTGACAGACAGACAGGCTGATAGGCCTACACACTTACTGACAGACAGATAGGCTGATGTGGCCTACACACTTACTGACAGACAGACAGGCTGATAGGCCTACACACTTACTGACAGACAGATAGGCTGATGTGGCCTACACACTTACTGACAGACAGAGAGGCTGATAGGCCTACACACTTACTGACAGACAGACAGGCTGATAGGCCAACACACTTACTGACAGACAGATAGGCTGATGTGGCCTACACACTTACTGACAGACAGACAGGCTGATAGGCCTACACACTTACTGACAGACAGACAGGCTGATAGGCCTACACACTTACTGACAGACAGAGAGGCTGATAGGCCTACACACTTACTGACAGACAGAGAGGCTGATAGGCCAACACACTTACTGACAGACAGAGAGGCTGATGTGGCCTACACACTTACTGACAGACAGATAGGCTGATGTGGCCTACACACTTACTGACAGACAGAGAGGCTGATGTGGCCTACACACTTACTGACAGACAGAGAGGCTGATAGGCCTACACACTTACTGACAGACAGATAGGCTGATGTGGCCTACACACTTACTGACAGACAGATAGGCTGATGTGGCCTACACACTTACTGACAGACAGAGAGGCTGATAGGCCTACACACTTACTGACAGACAGATAGGCTGATGTGGCCTACACACTTACTGACAGACAGAGAGGCTGATGTGGCCTACACACTTACTGACAGACAGATAGGCTGATGTGGCCTACACACTTACTGACAGACAGAGAGGCTGATAGGCCTACACACTTACTGACAGACAGATAGGCTGATGTGGCCTACACACTTACTGACAGACAGAGAGGCTGATAGGCCTACACACTTACTGACAGACAGATAGGCTGATAGGCCAACACACTTACTGACAGACAGAGAGGCTGATAGGCCTACACACTTACTGACAGACAGAGAGGCTGATAGGCCTACACACTTACTGACAGACAGAGAGGCTGATGTGGCCTACACACTTACTGACAGACAGATAGGCTGATGTGGCCTACACACTTACTGACAGACAGAGAGGCTGATGTGGCCTACACACTTACTGACAGACAGAGAGGCTGATAGGCCTACACACTTACTGACAGACAGATAGGCTGATGTGGCCTACAAGACTTAAAACACAGACACAGCCCCAAGAACAACCAATATGTTCTAGCATCTTTGCCATAAATGTTCCTTTAGAGTATTCAAATAATCAAAATGTCTAAAAACTACACCAGATACACCCATGCTAGAGCTTGTGGTGCTCCATCCACTATAAATGAAAAGTATGATGACACTTGAAATAGGTCATTGTTATCTCTATTATCTCCACTCTGATGGGCAAGAATCGCACCATGATTTGTGCATCACTTGCAACAACTAACTGCTCAGTCCATGAATCTAAATCACAAAAATAATTGCATTAATGATATTACAGCATGAACATATCCATCACATGTTACATCTGAGTTCAATTTGCCCATTCTTTGCCTTATTTATTATCAAAATACCACAGAGATAAACCATTTCAATGTCTTTTTCATGACAAAACTTTCATTGCATTCCAAAATAAATGAGTGTGTGGACTACACATCATGAATGGGCTTCATTTATCACCAACTCTCTGCAAATTATAATCATTTCACTTTAAATGCATTTGGCGATTAGCACTGATCTTTGTGCTCATTTGCATACAAAGTGCTACATTTACCTCTAAATGTATTTATTTTACTTTCATGAAATATGTGCTAATAGGAACATTTAGGTGCTATGGATAAGATGCGCATTTAGGGGTGCATTGTAACCCTTTGCAAGGGCTGTTGGTAGCACTGTGTGCAGATGTATCGGCCACACAAGCTGGACACCCCTTTCTGTATCTGTAGTTTTTAACATGAACAAACTCTTGGGGTTCTGATGCAGAATCGCTTTGCAAACAAGTCTGTTGTACCTGCGTATGTTAGTTTCTACCTTGTATATGTCCACTGAGATTAAAAACAAATGAAGCTGTGTCTAGCTTATTACGAAAACAGTGAACCTTGATGGGAAAGTAGTTCTTAAAGTGAACCTAGAGGGCTTTAGTGCAGATATTAAGGGTCTCCATGAAGATGTTAATACAATGTTTCTTCCCTTTTTACTTCAGTGCTGATGATTTTGCATGAGAGCCATATAATTCAAGAATGTGTACAAAATGAAACCCTCAAATAATGTTTTAGTTCACACACTCTCCTCTTGAACACTCCTCGTTGTAACACACGTGACTTGCATCATTCCTTGGCTTTGGAGGACGTGCATTTGGATTGTTTTTGATCAATTCACAAGATGTTGAATCTCGACAGTAGGAATAAATATACCATAAACCTTTGACTCCCCTGATCATAAACACATCCTGATGTATGTACTGGCTGGTCTATTTAACCAATCAAATGACTCAGCAATCAACCCATGACTCACACCTCAGGCACATGAACTCGTAGCCGCAGAGAAAACATCCTTGCTGAGATAGAGAGACTGAAAGGAGGAAAAGAAGGAAAGAGAATGGAGAATGGAAGTGAGTTGACTCCCACGTGTTGAGGAAGACGGGCAGATGTTGCTCGTGATCGCTGTTTTCCACACAATATCCAAAAAGATATATTTGTTCTAACTCTATTCATCCATCTAGATGGTGTTGCTGGTATATCACCCGTAGAGATGTCTGCAGTGTCACCGTGCAACAGTGTGCTTCTTGTGATAGCTAGAGAGAATGATTTGAACACTAATGGTGTCCTCTTCAGCTGAGTGGATGCATGCTTTCTTTCTGCATCGGGATACCGTAGAAGGAAATAGTTTGACTCCTCAAAACAAGTCTTCTTTTCTGGAAAGTGACATTAATGTTGAGAGTTTCTTTTGGCGCTTTGAGCTTTTAGGGAAGTACAATCTAGTTCTATTATGTTCTATTAAAGACGGACATATCTATTGCCAATATCTACAACACTCACAAAAAAGCATGTAGATTAATAAAAAGCACAGCAGGGAGAAAGAGAAATGTGTATTTTGTATTTTGGGGTGATAGTTTAAATGTGGTCATCCTCTATGAATTCCACATCTCTGCTTAAACAACAACCCTTACCCAGAACCAGCCCAGTGGGGGGGGGGGTACATAGAGGCAATCAAACGTCCCAGCCCTGTCAGTGTTAGTGCTGCTCTCTATCCCATGCACTGCAGCACTGTAGGCTCCCTACTGTTTCCTCAGGATGCCTTTTCCTTTTTTTCCCTCTTAAACCTTTTATAAAGTTTCCAAACTCTCAACTTGGTGCACAGCTGAGGCTCTATTTGTCTCTGCTGCCATGTTGAGAGCTTGTGATGTGTCCCCTTCTCCCAACCACCCTCCTGTACCTCCGCCCTAAGTCCGTCATAAAAGTTTAGGGACATATTCTTCTCTGGGTGATGTAAGAACCTAATATCATGACCTAGCTTGACCTAATATCATATGCTGAGTCTATGGGAGAAAAAGGTTGATGTCTTCTCCTATCGTATCCTAACCACTATTCCTTAGCGCCTGGGAGAAATGTGAAAGGGTTAAGGAAAGAAGATAGGGGAAATGATGAAGAATCAGGAAAAGAGACTGCAAAGCTTTTTTGAGACTATAGATAGTGGACTACTATAAAGCGCAGCTACTTTTTCGCGTGTGCTCTAAATGTGTTGTTTTATGAACGTGGACAACAGTGACAAATATATTCATTACCATGGTTGGAATTTAAATAAAAGTGAATCTTATGGTAGCTCGCACTCATCCACACCCCCCTGTCATCACCTATTAATCCGATACGTATGAGTGTATACAAATCATTTAAATGAACAATTGAATGCACTATATTCGCATAACTTGGGCCTTCACATCTATCACTGTGCATATCACCATTCAACATGTTTAAAAAGCTTAAGAAACCCCAAACAACTCAGTGAACACTACTGTTGACTTGATTTGATCATTTTAGAGTAATAAACGTTCATTGGCAATTTACAGCATAAATTGTAGAATGCAACGTTCATGATCGGTTGAACGGCCGAATGTTGTGTTGCGGTTGCCACCGCAAGGTATTGTGGGACAGCTGTTTCTCCTTTACTTTCGGCCAGTGTATCATAAGCTAAAGGAGTTAATAAAGGAGGTGTTGAATCTCCTTTACTATAATCTAGAGACTCATAACAGCTCCTATCACTGACGCACTTCCGTATCATTCCTCTCCGTTAGGAACCTTCATAAGCTAAATTGACAATTTGACTGAAACCAAATTGCCTCTAGGGATGAGATACTACTTTGTAGGATTGCCCTAAATCAATAAAGAGACCAGCTGCTAGCATTGCCCCTGCTTCTATCTATCCGTTCTCCAGACAAGATGTGTATCCACAACCTTTTGTATCTGTCATTTCTCCAAGCAGCCTCCGTCCCTTGTATCATCATCGGCTGAAAAACCTTTAATCCATTTTATAAAGTCAAAATGAAGCAACACTGTGCTGGTAAATGGCAAGGTAATACTGCACATCCTAACCGCCATGGATGAATAAATGGTTACATTAAATTAAATGGATGTACTGCAATATCCAGTGGTTGAAATTGCTCTGTCACCGCCAGCCCATTCATTAGAGAAGAGAGAGAATCTGGCAGAAGGTGCTTGTCAGAGCAGAATAGAGGAGAGAGAGGATCCTGGGAGGCACATAAAGAGTTGCATTCATTTGAAAAATGACTTTCCTGTAGAGGTGCTACAGCCGATGAAGGAGTGATAACTAAAGCTGAGGATGAGTAAGAAGCTCCTTTTAAAACCTCTTGGCACCACAAACGGTGGACAAAGCAGAACGGTGCGGCCGAGTTAATTACTTTATTGGTAGATAAGCATTTGTTAACCTTTCTCCAAATGAAGGGGTTTGCTGAGTACACCGTGCTATTTTTAAACACCTGGGAGCTACTGTACCAATTATAGTTGCAGAGGAAAAGCCAGGGTTTGGATGCCTTGCTCAAAGATGTACTTTATGAAGAAGTTTTCAATATTTCAGATCAAATGCACAACGGTGGCAGAACATCTACCGTATGTCCGGTGCAGGAAAGTAATTCAAGGTTAAGTACTTTGTAATTATCCCAAATGTCTGTATGATCGTTCGGATCAGTTTATTATGGTCTGTCCAAGCCAAGTGCAAAGTGACATTTGAACATGATCAATCAGAATGCACTACCGTCCTGACATTGAGAAATTGCCATTCTAGACCTCTACAATAACACCTCATTTTTGTCCAGAGTGCCGAAGAAAAATCTAGGTGTATAAACCTTAGACTGTCTTTAGTAAAAATAATATGTTTTGCTGCTCTATTTATGCATGAATGACCTTTATTTGAGTTTGAATTGAGGAGCTAGATTGTTAGCTTAACCCAGCCCTAATCAAATCAATCCAAATGATTCATATAACACACATTATAAAAGTGTTTCTCTTTTTGTCAGGATAACTGATACGTCAGTTAATTTTGGGTTCAACCAAAAGAATTCTGCTAAGGTAATGTTGGGTATCCCTTCTATAACATTTATATCAGCAAAAGCTTTTATCTCTTCTGTTATATATGAAGTGAGAAATATGCTTTGTCTTTGCATTAGTGTTTTCATTGTATTGCCAGTACACTGCTATATAGCAGACAGTTATGTAGAACAATGCAGGGACATACTGACAACAAGCAGCAGTATATCCCAGTAACAAATCGTCATGAACTGGTGGGGAGAGGTTTGTGGGAGTGGGAGAGTAATCTCCCATGCTGGTCAAGCAGCTGCAATTTGGCACTAATCAAGGAGACATACCACTAAGAATCGACATAGGACACTTACATAATCTATATGTATCTGTTTGAGGTGAGTGCTTTTCTTCAGTCAGTGCGTGTGTGTGTGTGTGGGCATTACTGCATGATGGATTGCCTTCCCTTCATCCCTTGTTCCTCCTTACAGCCTCAGAACATTTCACTGGTAAATTGGATGGAGTTGAATGTCTCCGTTGTCTCCACTCCTGTGCCTGCAGCTGCCAATACTCTACTTAAACGTATGTATTCATTTGACATTTGTGTCATAAAAATGTCCATGTATCAATGGTTCATTAATGGCCTTTTAACCTTCTGCACCTAGTTTGACCTTTCGTGTGCTTTGAACACACGAAAGGCACTGATTTGATTTTTCCGCCTGCGATGACAAGATGATGGCTCTTATGTTATATACAACATACATTTGCTCGGATAAATGCAGTGAAATGAAAATGTCAAGCTGGATTACAGCTAATAGGATCAACATATAATCTGATTAGCAAATGTAATCTACAAATGATTGAATACGGTTCATGCTGATGTGTAGAAGCTTTACTGCGAACCATGTTCACCTACATCTACATACAGTATATAGGACTGTCTCAGAAAATTAGAATATTGTGATAAAGTTCTTTATTTTCTGTAATGCAATTAAAAAAACAAAAATGTCATACATTCTGGATTCATTACAAATCAACTGAAATATTGCAAGCCTTTTATTATTTTAATATTGCTGATTATGGCATACAGCTTAAGAAAACTAAAATATCCTATCTCAAAAAATTAGAATAGTTCCTCAGACCAAGTAAAAAAAAAAGATTTATAACAGCAAAACACAATCAAACATTTGAAAATGTCCATTAATGCACTCAGTACTTGGTTGGGAATCCTTTTGCACAGATTACTGCATCAATGCGGCGTGGCATGGAGGCAATCAGCCTGTGGCATTGCTGAGGTGTTATGGATGCCCAGGATGCTTCAATAGCGGCCTTTAGCTCATTAGCATTGTTGGGTCTGGTGTCTTTCAGCTTCTTCTTCACAATACCCCACATATTCTCTATGGGGTTCAGGTCAGGGGAATTTGCAGGCCAATCGAGGACAGTAATGCCATGGTCAGTACACCAGTTACTGGTGGTTTTGGCACTGTGGGCAGGTGCCAGATCATGCTGGAAAATGAATTCCTCATCTCCATAGAGCTTTTCAGCAGACGGAAGCATGTAGTGCTCTAAAATCTCTTGGTACACAGCTGCATTTACTCTGGGCTTGATGAAACACAGTGGACCAACACCAGCAGCTGACATGGCTCCCCAAACCATCGCTGACTGTGGGAACTTCACACTGGATTTCAAGCAACTTGGATTTTGCTCCTCTCCAGCCTTTCTCCAGACTCTGGCGCCTTGACTTCCAAATGAAATACAAAACTTGCTTTCGTCTGAAAAGAGGACTTTGGACCACTGTGCAACTGTCCAGTGCTTCTTTTCCTTAGCCCAAGTCAGACGCCTCTTCCGTTGTCTTGAGTTCAGAAGTGGCTTGACCATGGGAATACGGCTATTGTAGCCCATTTCCCGGACACGTCTGTGAACAGTGACTTTTGATACCTGGACTCCAGCTTCAGTCCACTGTCTTTGAAGCTCCCCCAAATTCTGGAAGCGACTCTTCTTCACAATGCTGTTAAGGCTGCGGTCATCTCTCTTGGTTGTGCAGCGTTTCCTGCCACATTTCCCCCTTCCAACAGACTTTTTGTGGATGTGCTTTGAAACTGCACTCTGTGAACAGCTTGCTCTTTGAGAAATTTCTTTTTGTGTCTTACCCTCCTGATGGAGGGTGTCAATGACGGTCCTCTGGACAGCAGTCAGATCAGCAGTCTTCCCCATACTTGTGATTTAGTTTACTGAACCAAGCTGAGTGTTTTTCAAGGCTCAGGAAACCCTTGCAGGTGTTTCGAGTTAATTAGACGATTCAAGTGATTCGTTGAACACCCTACTAGTATACTTTTTCATGATATTCTAATATTTAGAGATAGGATATTTGAGTTTTCTTAAGCTGTATGCCATAATCAGCAATATTAAAATAATAAAAGGCTTGCAATATTTCAGTTGATTTGTAATGAATCCAGAATGTATGACATTTTTGTTTTTTTTAATTGCATTACAGAAAATAAAGAACTTTATCACAATATTCTAATTTTCTGAGACAGTCCTGTATAGTGTGTCAGGATGCTTCCATTGGCTAAGTAGCATCAAACGCAAAGTACATCTGAGGCTGATGGGAATGTCATTTGTGTGGGGGAAACTTCTGAAGCAATTGGAGCCAGGACTCAGAGAGACACGAGGAGAGCTGGAGCTTTGATGGAGCCAGGACTCAGAGAGACACGAGGAGAGCTGGAGCTTTGATGGAGCCAGGACTCAGAGAGACACGAGGAGAGCTGGAGCTTTGATGGAGCCAGGACTCAGAGAGACACGAGGAGAGCTGGAGCTTTGATGGCAAACACTGACGGGTTATTTGGAGCTTCGGCCGGAGAATTCACAAGACATGTCACGGGCCACGATCTGACCACACGGTTGAGATGCCACAATCAATTCTGAAGAACTCTACCCCAGACCCGTGTAGCTAGTTCTGAGAGAATAATCAACATTGTGCCTAATAAGATCATAACACCTCTATCAGCTGACGCCAACAGGCAGGAACAGGGAGACAACACTCTGAGAGCACAGCAGCCAAGGTTGCAGGTGCCTGTGCTCGGTCAGGACAGTATGAACTGATAAACTGGGTCAAAGTTATGGGCCGTGGGAAATATTTCCCCAACACTTTGTACACTCCTGTTATTCGACACATTTCTTTTTTTTAGCTACCAATAGTTAGGGATTTTATTCAAAACAACGAATGTCAAGGAAATATGTCAGGATTATCTCAATTGTTAGGTATGGGAATCGTGAATATATAAATCCAATTGTGTGCAAATCCATCCAGCAGATATTGAGATATTGAAGTGAAAACTCTGACCTGCTAGAGATGCACTATATTAGAAGTCATGGATCCATCCTCTGTGCACTATGAATATCTGCACCATGTTGCAATATTGGTTTTTAATAATTAGGGCAGATAATAAACCGTAGACTGTTTAAAATTGGTCCCTCAATAACCAAATGCACATCATGCTTTATTGAAGAACATTTGAAAATAGAGTTAAGGCCATAATATTGTCAGGACAATCTGTACTTAGGATATGAATCAATTGCAAAGTCAGATAATTCCCTCATAGACTTCTATACAAACTGCCACAGTGTGCAGGTTTTATGCATTTCAGCATTGGCTTCACTTTAAACTAAGTGCTGCTATCCACTTAAAGGGTAACACATTAAATGTAACCAGTCATAAATGTGTAACAGTGTGAGGAAGCTGGTGGGACATTAGTCCCTGAGTCCATTGGGGACGTGTTCTGTACGGTGGCAGCAGGATATGAGGACGCTGACGTCAGGACTTTTAATACATTATTCACTTACACAGGCTTACATATCTGCAGTGCATATGATTTCCATACAAATTGGTGTGTCATATTAAAAGTTGTATAAATGCAATAAGAGATTGTGGTCTGATATGGATATGGACCATAGATATGGACTGTATAATGTGTTATCATTCATTTGAAGAAATGATGGGGATGTGCTGAGTAGACACAAGAAAATATAGGAAAGACAGAAGAGGGAAAGAAAAAAGGAAGGGAGGGACTCCTTAAAGAAATCTTTCATGACACAAAAGACAAGGCAGCAGAAAGAAAATGAACGAGACAGCATGAGCGACAGGAACAGGAGATAGAAAGAATAGGTAGAGATAAATAAGAGCCTGACAGCTTCACCAAAGTGCCATGATAAACAGGAGGAAATAAAGATCACATAGTCTTATAACAGCAAAACCAAAGACTACTTTCAAGAGACTGACAACGCCAATATTCATCTCTCTGATGATACAGATCAGACCTCATCAAATAAACTGTTCACTATTTGTTGTAAAGCAAAGACGTCTTAAATTGGCCATTTTTTCAGCATTCAAATGAATTCTCAAGAGCTGCTCTCAATGAACAGTCTGATGAAGTGGGAGTGAGGAAACACAAAGTACTTTGAAGCAATAGTCTGAATCAGGGTAAATATATACTTTTGCTATTGTTTCTATTTTCATGGTTCATTTTCACATTTACCAAATTCAAGTGGCCAACATAGAAGAGGTTTTCTCATGATTTACTCTGACTAGGTAATGTTATGTATTTAGCATATGTCTGTTTGTTCTCTTCTGCAGAAGTTCAAGTCAGTCCTCCATCTCCATTAACCTTTATCCATAACAACAATACTCCTGCAGGCAGCCCACAATCCTGCGTTTGTCTGTAATATTATTATTTTATCAATGCAATTGATCAGCACCAGAGTCCATGACAACTGACCTCCTGTAATGTTGGCTGGTAAAAGCGCCCTAAATCAACTCAAGAGATATTTGTTTTGTACTACATGTTCAGAGACTCAACCCACATGTTACAATGAAAATCATTTCATTACATTCATTATTTGGATAAAAATTGGTTGAAAATATTTTCCTTTGTTTCTTCATTCACTCTTTTCTACTGGGAAGCAATGACTGGAGACTTTTACCTTTTGCTAAAGGGAGAGCATGGGGAACTTAGTTGCTTCCATAAAAATACATTTAACACACACACACACACACACCGGACACACACACACACACACACACACAACAAAGATCTCTAGCCTCTATTATAGCTGGCACTTTTGTGATTGGTTCCCGCAAAGATTTGTACTGAGCCTGAAGGCAGTAAGGAGGCATAACTGTTCCAAAATGGAAGAACATGCTCCAAGAAATAATGTGGTGACATTGTTGAAGAAACATCAAATAACATCATATTACATTACTTTAGCATTTTGCTAATATGAAATCAATGACATTATGTTGCATACTTCTGGACAATACTCCCACTGCACAGCTCTCTGCCTTTTCAATTCAGATTCCACATATTTTTCATATCATTTGTTATCATTTCATTGTATTTCCTTGTTTGCATCTTATATCTTTTACCAGTTTTAAGACTAGTTTGTATAATATTTATTTATTTTCTTTTCACACACTTGCCTGTTTACACCATTATACACAAAATCAAATTCCTTGTTTCTGTGTGAACCTGATTCAGTGAGTGTATCCTTAAACAAAGCAACAATGGTAAATCTCTTGCTCTTGAACGCCCCCCAAACCCTCATAAGCAGCACTGGAGAGGCAGCAGTCGGCTATAAAGAGCCGCATGTTGAGAGAAGTGTCTTTTTTACTGCTGGCCCCTTATTTCAGTCAGTGCAGCTTTATGCCTCAACAAAAACACACCTAACAGTCCTCACATTCACTTTCCAATTCAGTAACATCTTAAAGCGAGTGGAAATGCTCTAGAGATTGTTTAACTCCATTGCAAGCACTTTTCCACATGATAATCACATCAAGAAATTACACAGGATATTACATTAGAGCTAATGTGCACCTTCACACTCAATTATTAAGCAACACTGCAGCAAATAAAAGAAACATCTGATGCTCCTCCAACTGCAGGCTCATCACCAGGTAATAGAAGTGTAATGGAAGTAGTATTAGATGTGTTAACAGGACACCAGATGTTTACACAAACTTAATTACATTAGCACTTCTCTGTCTTTTCATTCTAATGTAATTAGAAGCATGAAACTTAAGAGTGGAACACGGCTTTTAGAACTGCTAAATAGCAAACAATGATCTATTATATGTATATTTTCATTGATAGATCATGAAAAACAATCATTAAACAATAATTAAAAGACAGAGACTTGCTCTCTTTGATTTGCAGGAATGCACAAGTGAAACAAGTGGCGGAGGAAAGGTGTGGATTTGAAACCTTTATGTAGGTCTCTGGTTTCACACCAGTACCTGTGTTCCGACTTCCGATTGTCTGGAATTCAACCCTATCCCTTACAAATGACATTTATACACTACAGGGAAGTGTGACTTTGGTAAATCGCATGTGTGTCACTGGAGGAGTGTTGATGATCGGCATACAGAGCGAAGGACACTTGGCTATAAAAACATCGGTTTAAAGGTCAGAACTTTAGAAAATATGTTTTTTCTGAAGGAGAGTTAAATGTGAAGACAAAACCACTTCAATAGCTGTATAACTTAGTACAAAAGCTTGCCTGGCGCTGTCCAAAGGTAATAAGATTCGACTACCAGCATTCTGTTTTTTATGAGAAAATGAAGGACACTGAAAAGAAAAAACTGTCCTTGGCAATACAAAACACTCATTAACATTATTTGGTCCACCTGTGCTTTTCAAAATCAAATCATGTCACCATGTCTGCTGTATAAAAAATGCCTCTGTTCAAGATGTTTCACTTTGAAGATGTCTATTATTACTTTAGTACAATCATACAAAATGCTCCTGTTGTTTAAAAAACATATCAAAAATATTAACACATTTAAGAAAATGATATTAAAAGATCACATCAAGATTTGTGCTGCATTCCCAGATCTCAGTGCTCACTTTTTTTAGCATTATCTTAACATAACAAAAAATGCCAAAACAATGGAAATAAAACCCAAGATGCTTAAAACCCTATATTTCTCTCTAACTCATAGCACATATCGGGGAGAAGCAGAAGAAGAAGAAATAATCAAGGGAATGTAAGAGAGAGAGATCAGTAGGAGAGACGAACAAAAGACAGAGCAGGAGGTGAAGGGGAAGGCAGAACATAAGAGGTGATGAGGAGAGGCTGATGAAAAGATCAATGACAAGAGAAGACAAAGAAGAGGAGTGTAGAGAAGAAGACAGAAAAAGGAGAGGGAAAATGGAATAGGGAAAAGAGAAAAGTTCCTTCACACAACTTCTGTGTGAAGACGAGGAAAGGAAGATGGAAGGAAATGAAAAAGTTTTTTTTTAAATTTTATTTAGAACAGACATTCATATCAGAACGATTTCCACACTGCCCGAGCAGGAAGGGAGGATTTAACCTGTCATCACGGACAATGGGAAATCACAGCATGGCGGATCAACACATTCTAATTGCCTCTCAGTGATTTTCTGTCATTACCACATAAAGCACGGCTGTTAACCGGCTGCAACATTAACAATGAAATCACACTATCCATCGTTGTGTAATGCTTTGTTTGAAGAGGCGTCGCAGAACTCGTCTCCACGTGACAACTTGACTTCCTGCTCTCAGTCTGGCACAAAGCAGCCTGTCAAGGCAGTCCGGCTGTTACAATTATGTCTTCTGGCTATTCTCAGATTCCACAGCCTCTCAGCCTTCTCCTTCATCTTTATTCTTTGTCTTAATCTCTTCTTACTTTCTTCATTCAGATCTCCATGTTTTGTTACCATCATCACTGGAGAAACATTTGTTTTTTGATGTTATCAGTAAAGTGCAGGAAAAATGGCTAATAGATGCCAAATCATGTTGATGCTAAGTTGCCTTTCTCACAATCTCAACCACCAATTCACCATATGCTTTGCATGTTCTTGGCCACAATGCCTTATTATGTGTCTAACCATACGGTGTTAAATAATAATAAATATTTATAACTACAAGAGCCACCAATTTCTCAATAGCTAGCTAAATAGCTTCCATACGCAAGCTAGCTAGATAGTTTAATTGGGAATCTAAGCTAACTAGGTAGATAGATAGCGAACGTCCATTTTAGTTCCTACCCACACCTCTAGTCACGAAGGATGGGTCATGACCGAAATAACAAGATTGCGGACACAAGCGGCCAAAGGTTCTCTCCGGAGGGTGGCTGGCATCTCCGTTAGGGATAAGGTGAGAAGTTTAGTCATGCGGGAGGGACTCGGAGTTGAACCGCTGTTCCTTCACGTTGAAAGGAGCCATTTGAGGTGGTTCGGGCACCTATAAGGATGCCACCTGGGCGCCTTCCTAGGGAGGTGTTCCAGGCACTTCCAGCTGGGAAGAGACCGAGGGACAGGCCTAGGACCAGGTGAAGGGATTATACTGTATCTCTACTAGTTTGGGGCCCTCTGCTGGAAATGCTACCTCCGAGTCGAAAAAGCGGTAGAAGATGGATGGAGATATCAAATGTAAGCTAGCTAGCTTGTTAGAGGGGTAGCTAATGTGAGCCAGCTAACTAGGTAGATATATATCGAACGTTAGCCAGCTTTTTAAGTAGGTAGCTAACTTTCGCTAGCTTGTTAAGTAGACAGCTAGTGTATTGTAAATATAAAGTGCTAAACCAGAAGAACTCACACATCTTTGAACAGGAAGGGGGAGAAGGGACTTAGCAACATAAGGGGAATATTGCAGCTTTGGCAGCTACAGACGTAACATTACATGACATAGCTCCATCTAAAGAAGCTCAACACGGTTCTCACGGGACACAAACCCAAGGGTGCTTGGTCTTCATTCTGAACACCCAGGGTTTGTTCAGTAACATTTAACCATTGTCTTGCCAGAGCTCTTTTGGATCTGCATTTGGCAAAGATGAACAGTCTGTCTGACGTCATTAAACATGTTATACGTTTGGTAATGAAATGCTAATTTATCAAGCTCTCGCTAACATCTGCTGCATATGTGCAGCTTTTTTGCATCACAGCCAATGTAAGTGCATACTGAACACCTTCAAGAACACCTTCCCTGCTGCCATACTGCTCAGTTTAACAAATGAACACCTGCACATCCTCCTCCTCCTCCACCTCCTCCTCCTCCTCCTCCTCCTCCTCCTCTTCCTCCTCCTCCTCTTCTTCCTCCCTATAGAATAGACCTCCTTTTCCTAGCAGTCCATGTTGTTCTCCTGACTTTTCTGGGTCATCTCTCCAACTCAGAGGCACACCAGAGACTTCTCTCCTCCTCCTTTCTCCTCTATAACTCAAATCTTTGACATGGACTCCATGCATCTTGCTATGCATTATTATAGCCACTTTTTCAGATCAGAATACTTTATTTATCCGGGAATATAAATTAATAAAAATTAATTTATATATGTATACAATGTAAGACAACGGGTAAGAATGTAAAATAAAATAAAACAAATAAAAGATCTTAATACAATAAAATAAATAAAAGGAAAATAATTGTGTAAACATAAAAAGGCAAAGTAATAATAACAACTTACTAAAGTATATAATATGTATGCTGCAACAAGTTCAGTGTTTTGTTCATATTAATATATGAATATTGAAAATAAATATCAATACTTTGTTTTATTATGCCACTTCATTCTTAAACTCCACTACAAAATAATTATAGGCATGTATAAACATACGTAACAGATTTTCCAATTGATATTATATTTTATTTTTACACGAGAAACATATTAAACACATTATTATAACAGTGTATTCTTAGCTGTTTTACTTAAGTACAAGTTCTAAATACTTCTCCCACAGTGCCTGCAGGTAGAAATCCTTTCACATCATAGTTTTCACTTAGTCCTAGAGTTATAAGGTTAACCTTGACTTTTCTTTTATCCCTATTGTGAGCAGACAGCATAAACATAAATGAAAAGATAAAGGGATGAAATAAGGGAAAGCAGATGAGGAAAGAAACAATCAAAGGGAAGGGACAAGGGGAAAATATAAAAAGGATAACGAGCATTGAGGGAAAAAGAGACGTATTCATTCTCAATTATCTCCTCCTCCCTCCCCTCCTGTCTTTTAACCTCAATTACTCCCCCCAGCTCCCTTTCTCCCCCCCTCATCTCCCCCTCCATGCATGTGCCCCCTGATTGATGTATGGGTGATGCTGCTTTCTTCCCTTCATATCCTACCTTCCTCTCTCCATCCCTTCTTCATCCTCCTTTCTTTATTGGCTCCTTCCACCTCTGCTCCTACATCCATCAGTCCCAACTCTAATAGCTTTTCTCTCATCACTCTTTCCTTCCCTTTCGCTCTTTTTTCATCCGTCCTCTGATTCGTTGAAGGCTAATGTTCCAGATACTCCCACAATGAGTGACATCTCATTACCTTCGCTGCTATAATATCTGATGCATGCCCATACTTGGCTCAAATTAGGCTCTCATTCAGAAGTTTAGTCAAAACTTTCAGTCAAAACTTTCAGTCAACTCTCTCAAAGCAGGAACCAACACAAGATAAACCTAGAAATCAGAGGATGAGGACAAATGGAGGACTTTCGTTACATAGTACCTGTACTACGTAATGACAATAAGTTGAATCTTCTTCTTCTTCTTCTTCTTCTTCTTCTTCTTCTTCTTCTTCTTCTTCTTCTTCTTTAAACCTCTAACAAAGACTGGTTCAGGAATGAATCCTAAAACCCGGTAATTAATGAGCATTTTAACATTTTGATCAGTAAACACCCCACTTGTGGACGTCTGAAGCTTCTATGTGTTTTCAAATGGTAAAATAGCGGATGCTAACAAGTGAATAAATGAGTCTATAAACCTCATCACACCAAACATTACGGTGGTGATGTGAAGTAATGCAAACAGCCTAACGTTTTAGCCTAATGTTAGCTTTATGGTTCTACCAATTGCTTAACTTAAAGGTGACCTATCATGCTATATTTAAATGATATAGTGTATGACCATACCTATATAAGGTATATTTATACATTTTATTTTTCAAAATACCAAACAGATCATTTTTTAGCCATGCCTCGTTTCGCTCATTTTCGCTTTATTCCAAACCTGCCTATGAAAATTCTGAGCAGCAGCTGACCACGCCCCCCTGCAGAAGAGCCGGCGAGAGTCACGTTACCATGCTTGCTGTGATTACGAGTGTGGAATACACATGTCATCTCAGAGCAATGCATGTGTTCAAGCATATTATCAATTTGATCCAGAAACTGAAGCAGCGGAGGTTTTGGTGAAGGTGCAAACATCTCGGTTGCAGCAGGACGTTTCTGAATGGTTAGTTGACAAGCTGTTGTCCCTATTTATTTTTTTCATTCATATTTTCAGCATATATACAATGGACTCATTGCGTTTAATAGTTTACAGTCCTTTTCTTCCAACATCGTGCAACAACCGTTGGAAAGTTCACACACAACCTTATGCTTGTGAAATCAGAATATTCTTTACCCATCCCAACATGAATAATCACGACACACTTGATATCAACTCGGAACTTTATTGTCAAAATCAACGGTTATTTGAACCCATAAAAAACAGGAGCTTTGTGAGCTGGTGCTGGGGCTTCCTTGGAGAGAGGAGCAGAGTGGTGATTCCGGCCTCCTCTGATCCGTGAAATGTCTATGTTAGGTTCAGACAGCAGCCAAATTGAACCGTGTGGCATACCCGGCGATGACCTCCTCCCTGTCAGGTTGCTCATAATGGTGCAGGGTCCACAAAGACTTGGTCGAAGATGAGGTCCATCAAGTTGGCCACGTAGCCTGTGCAATGTTAAAAAAAGCACAACAAAAAAAGTAGTTTAGATTAGTGTATGCATGTCGTCAACAACAACATACCAGGGCTTTAGCTCCGTTTTACTCGTGGTGTGTGTCCCCTCGCATACATACATACAGTGTTGTATCCTAACACACCCCCATTTATATTCATGTGCGCAAACAAGTAAACATGCAAAAGCCTTTCCATATAACGCTGCAAAAAACGGCATGTCTCATTAGCTTAGCGTAGCGTAGCTTAGCGTAGCGTAGCTTAGCGTAGCGTAGCTTAGCGTAGCGTAGCTTAGCGTAGCGTAGCTTAGCTTACAGGTCGATGATATCTGATCGTTCTTACAGACTACAATCACAAAAGCTTTTACATAACGCTGGAAAAAACGGCACTTACCTCCAGAAGATTACGTTTGTTATTATAACTTACTCAATATGATTTTTTAGAGGATACAAAATACTAATACATAGGAGAATAAATACTTGTGTTATCGGCTAGGCTAGGCGTGGCTTTACAGCCTTCACACAGATCGCCATTACGGCAGTCTGAACATGTTCGCAAATGCCTGATAATTAAAATAAAAGACAAAGCAAAGACTGTGGAGCGTACAAAATAAAATGTTACAAGAACATATAAACACCTAACCGATTACTAGTTGGGGTTGAGGCGACATTGATACGGCTAAGCTACATGCTACATGCTACAAGCAAGAGATAGCTTTATCAGGAAAAACACCGCAAAATAAAAACTTACAGCTTCAGAATTGGATGTGTCCTCACTGGCCTGGTCCCGGATGGTTGGTATTGATCCCGGGTGTAGCATTAGTTTGGAGGCATATCCGTGTTGGACTTGAGAGAAGTTCATAAACATGTCCGTGGTTTAACTGGCTTAGACATCCTGCCAAGAGCAGGCAAAAACACAGATGTGACTGGGGTAGCCTGCCGATAGCCTATATGCGAATGAGAGGTTTGGCAATGCACGTGGCCGTGGCTCATTCCCCTGATAGGTGGAGAGTTGACCAATAAGCGGAGTACGTCTTTGTGACGTAGAAAAGTGTCGGAATGTGGATCCATTTTTTTCAGATCCGTTGCAGCCCCTTTTTTAGAGATTTGGCGAAGGAGGAAAATAGAGAGGGTTGTGTTTTCTGACACT
Organism: Harpagifer antarcticus; assembly: GCA_902827135.1. Lineage (NCBI taxonomy): Eukaryota > Metazoa > Chordata > Actinopteri > Perciformes > Harpagiferidae > Harpagifer > Harpagifer antarcticus. The sequence goes on from CADEHL010001058.1 coordinate 5,566,037, forward strand.
TGGTGAGTTCCCCGGAACACCGGGGACACATAATCATGTATAAAAGACGTACAAAGGTGCATTTAGCATGATAGGTGCCCTTTAAGCCCCAAGCCTGTTTTTCAGGTTTCAGGCTCGAAAATGACATTCCCAGAACAAATGACCATATCTTCCCTTCTAAAAGGGTTAAATTAATAATCTTTATTTCTCAAAGTAATGATAAACCTGTGAGTTGGATGTAGAAAAGTCAGAATCAATATAGATGTTTTTTATTTTAAAGAAAATTCAGACTGAACATGGTAAAAAACTGTAAATGATAGTGTCCGTCCAAAAAGTATTTTGTATTTATAGTGAAAACTAACCTTGGATGATGGGTTAGACTAAAAGCTTTAGAAATCCAAAGTACAACATATAATAAGTACCCTGTATCAAGATTGATGCAAAACAAGTGATATTTGACCTTTTTAGACAGATTTAGCAAAAAAACCCTCTTCTGGGGCCATTTGGGTGGATTTTCCATATCTCTGGCCCCCCTTGTTCGATGTTGACATGTGACATCTCTTTCTGACCGTTAGAGCCAATAGAATCGAATGGAAATCGTCCCGCACACACTCATGTTAAAAAAAGGTGATGTCTTCGCACATTCAATGAAGCTACAGAGCGTAGGAATGGCCTGCGCTACTATTTTAAAACGGAATTGCAGTTTTATTGCTTATAGTTTATCAGAACATTTCAAAGGGGACACAGCCACATTGGATATTAACCTATGGATTAACTACATCATCGTTGTTATCGTTTTAATGCCATTGAAGACCAGTTTAGACCAGACAAAGACGAAGGTAAGCCATGTTAGCGTTGTGGGCTACCTAGCGCCACTTGTTTTGATGTACGTTTTTGTTGATAATGTCAAGAGTTTGTATCTTTCAGTGTTGAGGTGGGCACCGATAGATTCTGTGTCTCCTTGCGATCATAAAAGATGTGTTGGATGTGCACCTAGAATAAGTAATAAGGGAGCTAGGAGTGATTTTCGGTGCAGTAACAGATTAGCATTTTTCGCTCGGGCTAATTCAGAGGCTCACTGTTAGCATTGTGTGTTTGTTTGTTTTTTTAAATGAAAAAGATCAGTTAAATGAGTTTTTTCCCGTTATATGGATATAGAATATTCATAGTTTATTAAATATTAAGGTTCTTTAGACGTTGTTTCCTGCAAATGACGCGATTTCGTTAAGAGGTTAGCTCCAATAATTATAAAGAGGTGGTGAAACAGTGCCAAACAACTTTTTATGCAATATCCTGAAAACTAATGGAGAAATCACCATTGGCTTTTTGTTGCGGGAGCACCTGTGATGCTAGCTTACAGGTCGAAAAAATATGTGAAAGCAACTTCAAAACAGAACACATTCTCACAAAAATAAATATAGACTCAATTAGTCTCCCTGTGCAGCAGGAGCAGATTCTGTTTGGTTTCTATATTAGAGATTTGTTTTTCTCCAACTGATTAATGGGAAGATCAGAATGAACAAGCCGGAGAGGAAAAATAAACACTTGCACTCTTACTTATTTAAAAAAAAGCTTTGAGCAGTGTATCTTTGCTTTTTCTGCTTTTAAGTGTGAAGTTATGTATTTGTGTTTTGTTATCAATAACATGGCCCTTGTCCTTTCTGGAATTGGATTGTCAAATAAAGTGATTTGCAAAATTGTTACGTTCTCTTACTACAACCATAGTGTATATCAAATGTGATATATAAATAGGATATAGTTGCAATTTTGAATGTGCAGTATGCTGTGTCTCAACTTATTCCACCTTGATATTATCAAGGTGGAAGTACAGTTGAGACACAGCATACTGCGCATAAAAAAAAAGATATGCCACATTTTTTTTTCAAAGTTGCCATTTTGTACCAACCTTTAGCAACCATACAGGGACGATCATAGAAGAGTCCCACAATTCAATGTCAACACAAACAAGAGACTACAATGCAGTGATTGCTTTTGAGTAAATTCATAAACTTTACAGAAGATGTGGTCATAGGCACTTTACTCGACCTCGAGGATATCGTTTGAGTTCAAAGTGCAGAACATATTGCTGACTTCGAAAACCTTTGTCACTTTTATTTAAATACCTTTCTTCACTGTCATTAAATAACGCAGACAACACCTTGTCAAGAACACTTCCTCGGACCTGTAGAGTACATTTGAAGGACTTCGTCAAAATGAAGACTTTTAGGGGGGAAAAGCTTGCAGCACTGGTCGTGGTGGCGGCTTAGCAATAATACATAGAAATGAACTGGAACTGTCCCCCTGCCTCTATCATCATTTGAATGCCTTGGATTTAAATGTAAATCCCCCCTCCCACTGACAATACTTCTCATCTACCGGCCACTCAAACCCAACTCTGCTTTCATCCCAGAGATGCACGACCTTCTCAGTACACTCTGCGCTACCTCTGCCAACATTATAATACTAGGAGACATAAATATTCACGTTGACACCCCCTCCTGTCACTATGCAGCCGAGTTCCTACACCTTCTGGACTGCCTCAACCTAAGGCAAGGCAAGTTTATTTATATAGCACCTTTCAACACAAGGCAATTTAAAGTGCTTTACAAAAAACGAAAGACATTAAGACAATGGCATTTAAAATCAGTCATTAAAAGAAAAGATAATAAAATAAACATTAAAAGAAAAAAATACATGGATACAAGTTACAGTGCAGTTTAAGATGTGAATAGTTCAATTAAAAGCAGCGGCAAAAAGAAAAGTCTTTAGTCTGGATTTAAAAGTAGTCAGAGTTGCAGCGGACCTGCAGTTTTCAGGGAGTTTATTCCAGATATTTGGAGCATAATAACTGAACGCTGCTTTACCATGTTTAATTCTGACTCTGGGGACAGAAAGCTGACCAGTCCCTGAAGACCTGAGAGATCTGGATGGTTCATAATTTAGCAGTAGGTCAGAAATGTATTTTGGGCCTAACCTATTCAAAGCTTTATAAATCAGCAGTAGTATTTTGAAATCTATTCTTTGACACACAGGTAGCCAGTGTAAAGACTTCAGAACAGGAGTGATGTGATCCACTTTCTTAGTGTTAGTGAGGATTCGAGCAGCAGCGTTCTGAATTAGCTGCAGCTTTCTAATAGATTTTTTAGTGAGACCTGTGAAGACACCATTGCAGTAGTCCAGTCTACTGAAGATAAAAGCATGGACAAGTTTTTCCAAATCCTGCTGTGACATTAGTCTTTTATCCTAGATATATGTTTTAGGTGATAGTAGGCTGATTTAGTAACAGTTTTAATGTGACTGTTGAAACTCAGGTCAGAGTCCATGACTACACCTAGATTTCTGGCTTCATCTGTTCAGAACATTGCAGACTGAAGCTCAGCGCTAACTTTTATACGTTCTGCCTTGGCTCCAAAAACCATTACCTCAGTTTTATCTTTGTTTAATTGGAGAAAGTTCTGACACATCCAGTCATTGATTTGTTCAATGCACTTACTCAGTGTTTGAATTGGAGCACAGTCTCCTGGTGAAATTGTTACGTAAATTTGTGTGTCATCCGCATAGCTATGGTAACTTATGTTGTTGTTTTTCATTATCTGAGCCAGTGGTAGCATGTAGATGTTAAAGAGAAGAGGCCCCAAGATGGAGCCTTGAGGTACCCCACATGTCATATTTGTCAACTCAGATGTGTATTTACCTAAAGAAACAAAGTGGTTTCTGTCCTTTAAGTAGGATTCAAACCAATTTAGAACTGTTTTCGAAAGTCCCACCCAGTTTTCTAGTCGGTCGAGTAATATGTTGTGGTCAACAGTGTCAAACGCCGCACTGAGATCTAATAGTACTAACACTGAAGTTCTGCCACTGTCTGTGTTTAAGTGGATGTCATTGAAGACCTTTACAAGAGCAGTCTCAGTGCTGTGGTTTGGACGAAAGCCTGACTGGAACACATCGAAACAACTATTTAAATGCAAGAAATTACTCAACTGTTGAAAAACAACTTTTTCAATGATTTTACCTAGAAATGGCAGGTTTGATATGGGCCTGTAATTGTTCATTACTGAAGCATCTAGATTATTCTTTTTAAGAGTTGTTTAATGACTGCAGTTTTCAGAGAGAAGAGATTTGTTTACTATATGAAGTAGATCTGAGGCCATGCAACGAAAAACATCTTTGAAAGATCCTGTCGGAATAATATCAAAGCAGCAGGAGGAGGATTTCAGAAGTTGAATAATGTCCTCTAGGTTTATATCATTAATCTGATGGAATTATGCCATGGTGTTTGAATTGATATTAGGTGGACATAGGGATAACACATTTGCTGTACCTGATGCAGAGGCGCTGACTGCTTGTCTGATTTTCTGAATTTTGTCAGTGAAAAAGGAGGCAAAATCATTGCATGCCCTGGTGGATAGAAATTCAGAGGCTACTGACACTGGGGGGTTAGTTAGTCTGTCGACGGTAGCAATCAAGGCACGTGTTTTTGTTTTTGGTAATGATGTCAGAGAAGAAAGACTGTCGTGCGTTTTTCAATTTATAGATTTCAAAGTGAACCTGGAGATTTTTTTTTCGCCACCTACGTTCAGCTTTTCGACACTCTCTTTTTTCTGCTCTCACGGTCATGGCCTTTCTCCATGGAGATATTTTCTTCCCAGTCACTTCCTTTACCTTAGTTGGAGCAATGGCATCTATAACATTTTGAATTTTTGAATTAAAATGATCTACTAGCTCATTTACTGAGATGTTAGCAGGGGCAAGTGTAGAAGAAAAATTCTGAGTAAACATTTCCCTAGTATTTTCAGTTAAATATCGCTTTGTGGTTACCTCTTTTTGAACATTTTTGTGAAGAGAAATAGAGCTCTCAAGGAATGATCAGAGAGTGCAACATCAGTCACCACAACCTTAGAGATATTCAGACCCTTTGAGATAATTAAGTCCAGAGTGTGCCCCTTATTGTGCGTGGTCTCCGTCACATGCTGAGTCAGTCCATAGTTATCAAGAACACAAAACAGTTCTTTAGCCCCTCTGTCCTGGGGGTTGTCAACATGGATGTTAAAATCACCAACAATGACTAGACAATTCAAGTCAATACACACTATAGACAGCAGTTCAGTAAAGTCATCAAAAAAGCTTGCACAGTATTTGGGTGGTCTATATATATTTAGGAACAGAGCTTGAGAGGAGCATTTCAGCTGAAGGGCCACATATTTAAAAGAAGCAAAGTGTCTTCCTGCATTGAATGGAATCATTGAACAAAATAGCAACTCCACCTCCTCTCTTATGCATTCTTTCCTGACTCATAAAACTGTTGGGAGGGGTTGATTCGATAAGAACAGCTGCACTGTTATTTTGTTCAATCCGAGTTTCCGTTAAAAACATAAAATCAAGATTGTGCTCAAATGTTTTTTCTGCCAAAGACCTGATATTTAATAAAGCTAGTTTAAGTTCGTTAAACACACTATCAGTCAGGTTTTTTGTAACAAGCTGTGGCTGACATGGAATCACTGCTAAATTAGATAAACTCACACAAACGTTTGAGCGCTTCCTGTATCTAAGATGATTCACCCCTCTTAATCTATTACCTATCAACACAGATATCGGCAAAGCTACTGGCAGGCAGGCAGGGCCGGACTGGGACAATAAGTCAGGCCGGGAATTATACACCCAGCCAGGCCACTACCAGTTTTCTTTTGTGCCATTTTCCTGGATTTATTTGTCAATATTTACAGCGTTGCTGCCCATAGTGATAGCCCTAAACTTTAAATCTACTACCTCAGAATAAACATATGGACATGGGTTACTATTTAAAAAAAATGTGCAAATCTATTTAGGAACCTATCCATGTGAACATATTTTAAGTGGAGGTGAACCTCAAATCCTATAGGGGGACCCGGGGGCATGCTCCCCCGGTAAGATTTTTTTTTTTTTTTTAAATGTTGGACTTAAATGCATCAATCTGGTGCACTTTGAGGGGGAAATAAAGAGACTACATAAGAAACAGAACTGTATACATTTAAATAATCATAAAATCATAACAACATGGCCATAACCAATAACATTCCATATCCAATATGAAAAAACATTGAAACTTGTTTATTTATTTGTTTTTGGTTCATTTATATATAGTTGTGAGTGTGTCTGTGCTCCTGAATCAGCCTCTCCTGTCTCCCTCATCTCCCCCTGCTCCTCTTTGAGGCAGCAGCAAAGACTAGTTTTAGCTCTCAACAAGTTTTTAAAGTGTATCTTCCCTTTTTTCACCTAGTTAACGTTTTTTTTTTAATTATTCATGCATATTTTACTAATCACTGACCAAACCGTTTGAGACCCACTGAGATAACTTAGACTAAGTTAACTATCTAAACACTCAGAGAGTCCTTTACCTCACATGAGCTGTAGTTATCAGTCTCTCAGTCTGACAGGAGAGGACTCTCCTCCATCTTGTTGACAGCTCATTATATCCATTAGCGCCGCTAGCTAGCACCAGATGCTAACAACAACAATAGACGTAACCGGTGCGCGCGCTTTCTCTCTCGCTCGCGCCCGCCACACATACACACACCCTCCCGAGCTTGAATGACACACAGAGACCAATCGAGGGCTTTAGTGTATGATCTGTATGAAAGTGGCCAAGTCGGCAGGCCACATCATGTAGACAGCCAGTCACCCTCTGTGAGGCAGAGTCAGACCCACATTTGCGGAGCGTTGCGTTCACAATACATATACAAAAATAAATCCTCAGGCCAGCAGGCCACTTAACAGGCCAGGCCATCGGGAAACCTCCCGGTCCTCCCGATGGCCAGTCCGGGCCTGCAGGCAGGGCCTTGGCATGTCCTGGAAAGAGTTGAGAGTGCCATATGCCCTTGAGCCTGGACCCAGCACATATCAGTAAGAGTTTGTTGCGTTTTGTACACACACATCCTTATCAGGCTTCGGAGACTGCAGATGCTTTCTTGAAGGGAGGGGAGGTGGTTGACGTAGGCACGGTGATGGAGACGGGGGAGATGGTGCGGGGATAGAGGACATGCTGCCAGGTGGGGGGAGGTGGTTGACCTAGGCACGGTGATAAAGACGGGGTAGATGGTGCGCGTCTCTGCAGTGATTTTGGTGGGCGTCATTGAGGAGCGGGGGACATGCTGCCAACCCTGCGTATCGCCTTAGTTTGGTCTTTGAACTCCAGGAAGGAATCGGTGCCAACCCTCTGTATCTCCTTTGTGTGTTCAGCGATCTCCAGGAGGGTGGGCTAGGGTGAAAGGGTGAACGGAGAGTAGAGAGAGCTGTGGGGTGAAGGAGGAGTATCCTCAGAGGTGATAGGGGGAGTGAAGGGCGGTGGAGACTCCTCCATTTGTCTCCCATAATCAAGACATTCCTCAGGCGGGTGCAGTGATAGATTTTCAAGATTTTCTGAGCGATGTGTTGTGTCTTTCTCTTGTTTTGATTCCTCTTGTTGCTTGTCCTTGGCAAATGGAACAGATTGAGGACGTAGGCAGTTGAATACGTTAGAGATAAACAATTTCACTCCTGACTTGTTCAGACAAACTCCATTTGCCTTAAAAAGATGTCTGCGGTCCCAGAAAAAGTTAAAATTGTCAATAAAATGGACAGAATGGTCAGTACAGACAGTTGAAAGCCAGGTGTTCAGTGCAAACAATCTGCTGAATCTCTCCACTCCTCTTCTGACTGGCGGTAGAGGGCCACTGATGAACACCTCTGCATTTAGAGAGCTGACAGTTTCCAACAGACATTTAAAGTCTTTTTTCAGCACTTCTGACTGTTGTTTAACAACATAATTTGTTCCAATGTGCAGTACCATATTCTTCACAGTCGGATGTTCAGCCCCAATATGCAGGATCCTCTCAGCCAAGTCAGAGACCATATCCTTGGGAAAACAGAGTACTTTGGTGTTGTTCTTACTACACAGACTTTTTACATCTCTTACAGCAGAGTCACCCACAATCAGAGTTTCAGGCCCAGTCGTTAGCTTTCCCTCTAGCCTTTTACTTTTGGAGTAGCTATTGGTCCTTACCCTGCTGTGTGAAGAGGACAGGTTATCCAGGTCATCAGAAAGAGATCTCCGGTTCTCGGTCAGCGGAGCGTATCTGTTCTGGATTGGCACACTCGGTAGTTTAGGAGGATTTTTTGTAGTTCTCCCTTTAGCAGCTGTCCTCGGCTGTTTCCTAGTAGGAACAGGGGTTGAAGAGGCGCTCTTCCTGGGTGATAACAATGCAGGCCAGCCGGTCGCATCACAGATTTCAGAGCGCTGGGCTCTGCCTGTTGTTCGTCCTCCCAAATCCCATGGAAATGATTTACTCTTCGGCCTTGCACCCAGAGAGTTCGAGGGAGGACTACCACTTGTAGATTTATTACCCGGTACACAGCCCTCCTGTTCCTTGGAATCCTTGTAGCTGCTAACTAGCTTTGAGTTAGCATGCCTTTGTCCATTCTTTTGCAACACTGGTAAAGTGGTGTCATTCCAACCTAGTCCATTCACTTCCACGTCAACTTCCAACCGTTGCATTTTCATTTCCAACACGGCCATCTTCTGTAGAAGTTTGTGGAAGTCATCTGTAGAGAACGGAGGCATTTTGCTGCTAACTAGCTTAAGCTAAATAGCATGCAGTACCAGGCTTTAGCTGTTGCGAGGCCACGCTACTGTAAGACTGAGGTTGTCGTAAAAATATTGAAATCCCTCCGTCTATTTACGAAGAATAACTGTCCCAGTGATAGGTTAATGTCCAGGAGCCGCTGCTTGAAGTTTTCAGAAAAGAAAAATAGAAAAAGAGCATAAAAAAGTAAGCAGAGGCAAGAGCAAGCAGAAAAGCGTCTGCACTGTAAGAAGGCAAGGTCAATACAACCTAACACAACATGTTGATGTCCCCACACACACTAGGGGACAGACACTGGACCTTGTAATCACAAACTCTGCCCCCATTAGTAAACTATCAGTTTACGATCTAGGTGTGTCAGATCACAAGGCCATCTCAATGGAGCTGCCACTGCTGCTACCCCACACCAAACCCAAGCGTCAAATCCGTTTCAGAAATCTGAAAAACATCAACCCGGACACCATGACCTCGGATCTCCAGCATCTCTACACAATAACTCCTACATCAGTCAATGTCTGTGGATTTTTACAATAAATCTCTGAGCAGTCTCCTGGATCTCCACGCCACTGTCAAAATCAGAACAGTCACTTTCTCACGCTCAGCCTCCTGGTACACCTGCGAGCTGAGGAAAATGAAGACAGCGGGGTGTGTCCTCGAGCGGCGCCTCAAGGCTTCAGGACTCTCTGTTCACAGACAGGCATACTGGGACCACCAAAAGGCCTACGCAAAGCCCCTCAGAGACACACGGTCAAAATTCTAGCCCACTATCATCAACGATAGCCCTGGCAGCTCCAAGCTACTTTTTTCCACCATAAACCATCTCCTCTAACCTCAGACTCCCCTAAGACACCACAGAGGAGCAGTGTGATCATTTCATCACATTATTCGGGAAAAAAGTAGAGACCATCCGCTCTCTCCTCTCAAACTCCGCTGCTCTGCCAGTCCTGACCGTCAACCCCCAGCCCGGATCTACCCAGCCTCTTTGCTGCTTCACTGTCATCTCGCAGCATGAAGTTGAGGCCATCATCAAAGAGATTAAACCCTCCACCTGTGCCCTGGACCTCTTTCCCACAGCTTTGGTTAAATCTAACATTGGTGCCATAAGTCCGCTGATCACTTCAGTGATAAACCATTCCATCCAGTCTGGTCATGTTCCATCGCCATTAAAAGTTGCTGTCATCAAACCAAACTACCTTAGTCAGGGTGACCAATGACCTGCTGATGACAGCTGACACCGAATCTCCATCTCTCCTCATCCTACTGGATCTAACTGCAGCATTTGACACGGTCGACCATGACATTCTACTCCATCGTCTTCGCTCTATAATTGGAAGCTTTCTCATTTCTCTAATTCCCCTCCTCGACTCCTTTCCTCGTGTCTTAGTCCCGCCCACAGGAGATGCGAGCCGAGGACTCGAGGAGGGGAGCCGAGGAGAGAGGAGGGGAAACAGCAGGCTTTTAGAGAAATGAGAACTCCTCTCCTCTGAGCGGTCATATTAAAGAGACGTCCATTAATGATGACAGGAGGCACAGCAGCCCTCTGTCTGATGGACAGATGTGTTCATGATGACTTATATATTTACTTTGATTCATTCACAGTGCGGTATAATGAGACAATAACAGGCTACAGATGTGGACATATACACACACACATAGATATTTATATATATATTTATAATTTCAGAATCAAACAAGTATGAGAGCACTCTCCCTCTCCCTGGTCGCTACAATGGGGAACTGAAATTACGGGCCAAACGTTTTATAAGTATTTAGTATAAGTAAAGTAAGCATAGGACACCAAACCAACTGAGACCCGTCTGTCCACCGCATCTATGCACGCACGCACGCACGCACACACACACACTGTACAACACGCACCTACACACTGTACAACACACACCTACACACTGTACAACACACACCTACACACTGTACAACACACACCTACAGACTGTACCACACACACCTACACACTGTACCACACGCACACCTACACACTGAACAACACACACCTACACACTGTACCACACACACACCTACACACTGTCCAACACGCACCTACAGCTACTAAAGCATATCAGGCTACAGCCGTTGTGTATTTTATTATGTGAAGCATTAAATGGTCTTGGAAAAATATCGACTCTTTGTTTGTAGATATCTACTAAACTACAGCATACAAATACAGAAAGTAATGTATGGCCTGTTCTACTGAGTGATTTTACACACTGCTCTGCTTTCTGCACGGACTGCAGAGTTATTCTCTCTGGAAACATTGCGTCGCGATGAAAGCAGTTACAAAAATAATATCCAGGGGATGCATGCAGAGCTGTCATTGGTTGAGATAAGTCCGGCCGTGCGTCACAACTCTTTTAAACATCACTGTTGCAAAAAGGTCTTTATTTTTCTCACATACATAGTGAGGTCACTATTTTACAGAACTATTTTACGGAAAGGGAAAACCCCAAAAAGCAGACATTAAATGCCGACCTGTGTTTAGAGAGAGAGAGAGAGAGAGAGAGAGAGAGAGAGAGAGAGAGAGAGAGAGAGAGAGAGAGAGATGATGAGAGGAGAGAGAGAGAGTCGAGATAGCGAGAGAGAGATAGCGAGCCAGACTCGCGAGTAGCGAGACGATAGAAGAGAGAAGGACGAGAGTGAGATCCTCTCTCTGAGAGAGAGAGAGAGCTGAGAGAGAAGATGGAGAGACTCCCTCAGCTATCTAGAGAGAGAAGAGGAGCTGAGGGGTTTTCGGCAGGGAGTCTGGCGTTGCCTGAGAGGGAGACAGCAGGGAGGGAGAAACAGTGAGTGATGTTGGGAGAAGGGTTGAGAGGAGCACGAGAGATCCTAAAAGAGAGAAGCAGGAGCGTAGAGGGAGGTACAAAGCTAGTGGAGAGTATCCACACAGGACGGGTAACGCTTTATCCTTGCTCACTGACTGTCAGACTGAATGAATCCTTGGTCTTCTCTGCTTCTCTGTCTTATTATTGTGTCCTCCCTTATCCTCCCCTGTGTCCTTGTTTCCTCTCATCTGTTTGCACAAGAGGTTATTGAGGTTCAGGAACGTTTTTTCGGAAATCTAGCCGAAAACAGACAGCTGATACTTGCTTTCAACTACACACACATGATAACAACAATGCCAGAGAGGTTTGGAGAGAGATGATTATAAGACAATTAAAGGTGAAAGGACAGAGTTAACAGGGTTTTTAAACCCCAGAGTAAAGGGGGGGGGGTGGGGGGAGTGAGAGCAGAGAGAGACTTTAGGCACTTTCACACCGGAGTACTTTTCCCAGTATAGTTCCGATAGTCCTTGAAATGTTGTGTTCACACCAAAAAAATCTAATCCTCCCTCAGGGACTTATTCCGGTGTGAATGCAATCTGCTCTTTAGTTAATCAAAACTAAAGAGTTCTGGTGAACTAAGTACTGGGAACTAAGTACAGCAAAGTACTTGGTGTGAAAGCGCCTAATGAGTAAAAGAAAGGAGAGAGAGAGAGAGAATCAACCTGCAATCAGGCCTCTATTTCAACCCAGTCTCATGGCATTTCGTGTTCACCAACACCATTTTTAATCTATTGATTCGCGTTCACCAACACGATTTTCCCCTTTTTTTCGTGTTGCACAGCACGATTTTAAAAGCAATGTATTTCTACTGGTAATTACGCTCATGGAAGCACGGCATTCGTTATTGTCGGCTGCCCTTAAAGGCAATGTGAGCGTCCATTCTCATTAATTAATTACACAACATTGATTGGTTTAAATTGTGTGCAATGCTTTTGTATTTTTCCCCTTCGATTCGGAGAAACAAATATTTTTTCGGAGTAAAGGATGACAGAAGACACTACACTACCCAGAATCCCCAGCTATCATTTGGACGACACCATGTGCTCTGTTTGACAAACCCCATTTTTTTCACCATTCATTCCAATGGCTGGCGTCTATGTCACGTGATCTTCAAATTTCTCCCTGCAGAAAAAAAAAAACATGGCCGAACTTCGTTTTATTCTCGGTGGAAAATGCCTATTTTAAAGTTAGTTTGGCCATTAAAATGCGTTTTGATGTCATTTGATGCGAGAAATATGAGTTGTTATTTCAGATTATGTGTGCAGTGGATGTACATGATCTTTAGTTTGCTAGTTATTACGAAGATTACTTCAGGAAATTGCGTCCATAGAATGTTTTCATTGTTACCAAGGTGGTTGCTAGGGACGCTGCTATCGATAGTATTTCTGTTATGTTGTGTAACTATTTAATGGTGTTATCTTTATTGCTACCCCCTTCCCCGTCAATGTATAGTGTTGGTCCACAGCGCAAACATCTAAAGATAGCCTACGTTATTTTCCCCTGTGCAATTCCAGTCTCACATCTCACAGCACATCGTCATTAACAAATACCGGAAACAGACCGAAAACATTTAAAAAAAAAAAAATAATACTTTATTCCGAGTGTGCTTGCTTTTCTCTTTGAAAGTCATCACATAACGGCATTGTAATACACGGTTCGGCTGCATTAAATATTACATATCTGCCGTAGTTCTGTATTTATAGAGCCCTGATGAGAAGACTTCTCGACAAACAGGAGGAACTGAAAACGTGACGTGGATCATAAATATATCAGCCATTAAACAACATCTTACATTTCTTTTCACACAATACGTCTCCTTGCAGTATCAACACTAATTCGGCTGACTTTTATATTTGATCCAATTGGTAGATAGGCTGTATTTACACCATAAAGGTGCACAGCTGATATAAAGGGACACCTAGTGGTTAAAGCATGTTATTGAATTTCATTATTTTTATTAATAGATATTAATAGGATCCCTATAAAGTATATTCATTACTCGTTATTCTCTACTAATAGATAATTAAAGACTGTATATAATGACTATTTTGCACATCCCTTTCAAGATTTCAAGATTGTCTAAGGTTCATTGACATATCATATAGGCCTACACAACTATGGTGTAGTTATGCATTGAATGAAAAACTTGGGTCGCAGGTTCCTCAATAGTGCATTACAAGACATCTATCAATATTTGTGCATACCTCCAGCAATGTTAACTATGTTGAAGCACTTATTTTAACTGATATTATAATGTATTATACTCTTATAAGATGTATGTAGATATTTCATCTCCGGCCTTGTCAGGTATTGAACATTCAATAAATAAAGAACACAGAATTGTTAAATATAAAACACAGAATTTGTGTGATTATACTAAATGATTTACAAATAAACACCACTGCATATTTACAACTGTACACATGCTGATGTAACGCAAATGTTCCAACTTGGGATCAATAAAGTATATCTTATCTTAAGCTGATCGATGGCTACTGCCATATTTGCAAAATGTGCCTCTGAACCTTGACAAGTGCATGTTTCAGGCTTATCAATTAATGTAATGTAATGTAATGTTATCAATTAACAACAGGAGGGGTCACAAACATAAGACCAGCTGTTAAATAAAGCTCTTCTGACCTTAGCTGGCTTGTGTGTATATATATTAATGCTGCCCATTATGGGCACAAGCAATTTTCACCCATTTATTAATTATATGTTTTAAATTTGAGTGTTTCCTATCCCCTAAACCTCCAGGGATGTACACAGTTTAATACTGGCAACTTCTTATTATGGGAAATACGAAAACGTCTTTTAAAACTACAAATCCCAGTAGAGACGTGCCATAGATAGAGAACATGTTGCGAAACAGAATAGCCAGCATGTGTAGTTCTGGGGACGGGGTGGGGGAGGGGGGTGACGCGGTGGACCCGTTCAAATCCGTTTTTGACAGTCTGCCGTGGTTCCATCCCATTTCAAGTGCTGTTCGAGGCTCAGCGTAACCCTCGGAGCACACTCTCCAATCACAGAGCTTGAGGACTATCACGGGGTTTGTCAAACAGAGCACATGGTGTAGTCCAAATGATAGCTGGGGATTCTGGGTAGTGTAGTGTCTTCTGCTATCCTTTACTCCGAAAAAATATTTGTTTCTCCGAATCGAAGGGGAAAAATACAAAAACATTGCACACAATTTAAACCAATCAATGTTGTGTAATTAACAAGGATAATGAGTAGTGCAGATATCACTGTAAAATCAATCGACAGTAAGGGGAATACTTACTTCCGGGTGTACAATTCTCCGTTATCCAATGAGAATGGACGCTCACATTGCCTTTAAGGGCAGCTGACACAAACGAATGCCGTGCTTCCATGAGCGTCATTACCAGGAGAAATACATTGCTTTTAAAATCGTGCTGTGCAACATGCCATGTTGGGTTGTCTATTTAGCTGCAGTCAGCCACAATCAACAGCCATATTAGCATTTAATTAGACGGAGACACAAACCACGGCCTGCGCTCCGCTCTGATGACTCTTTTGTGTGTGTGTGTGTGTGTGTGTGTGTGTGTGTGTGTGTGTGTGTGTTGTAGTAGAATATTTGAATGTATTCATGTTAGCTCCAAATGTATAAGTTTAAAAATGAGTGATTTGGGTTAAAACTGAGCTGGACTTTGGAGCAAGCACATGTGACTTTTGAGAGACCATGTGGTTGTGGAGGACAAAGGACCCAATGGGGGAGGGTTACAGCATGTGTTGACTTGCACTGTATGCAAATGCTCTCGCCACCTGAGAATGGAGAAACTCAAGATTTGGGGTGATGGAGACATTTGGGCTGCCAATCAAAGTAGAGAGATCGGATGACCCCTCCCATTGCTTCAGCATAAATACAGAGACGCAGTGGTGTTCACTCTCTTTCTGCTGGCCGGCTGACGTGATCACCAGGTTGTATGTATGTTTTGTGTTGTATGTGTTTTGTGTTGTAAGTATTGTATTATTGTATGTATTCTTGTATTGAATGTAATGAGTTCTGGTGCATTGTGATATTACCATTAAAGTAGATTATTCTTGACTTGGTGGCACTGAATTCCTTCCATATAACCCAGCTCAGAAGGACGCGGGGATATTAGAAACGTGGAGCGTAAATCCATAATAATACCCAACAGTGTGTGTGTGTGTTTCTAGAAACGTGTATGTCTGTTTGAAGCCACAATCCTAAAAAGTGTGTAAATGTCCGATTGTATGTGCAGATTTTGCAAAAATATAAAACATGTATATTACAATACATACATATATAAAATATGCTAGTATAAAATGTTTAAAGTGATGTAATGTGTCTTTTAGTACTTCTGCTACTACTTTTGCCACTCTTCTTTAGGGGTCAAGTGCCAGGTCATGAGTCTATTAAATTCAATGAGAGAAGGGAATGTGAACACAGATTATCAGTGATTTTCCGACCCATGAGCACCATAATTAATATTGCACCATTTCCATTGGTTTTGGCTATTTTAATGTTATTTTCGTTAGTTGAGAGGATGTAAGACACACTGTAAGAAACGTACCGTGAAATTCACAGTATTTAACTGGCAGCAATTGACAAATTACTTACTGTAAGTAACTTGTCAATTACTACCAGTTAAATACTGTAAAATGAATGACAGTAAGTAACTTGTCAATTGCTGCCAGTTAAATATTATAAAGGTAATCACAGTATTTACAAGTTTTTATTTACAGTAAAAGTGTAAAATGAAACACAGTAACTTCCAAGTACTGTATTTGTGTTAACGGTAATAGTGTTTTAACTGTAAAAATGAAACACAGTAAATAGCATTTACTTTATTTGGTATTACAGTACTAGTATTATAGCTGTAAAATGAAACAGTAACTTCCAAGTACTGTATTTGTGTTTACGGTAATAGTGTTTTAACTGTAAAATGAAACACAGTAATATATAATTACTTTATTTTTTGTTATAGCTGTACAATAACACAGTAATTTCCAAGCATTGTATTTTTGTATAAGGTAATAGTATTTTAACTATAAAATAAAACACTGTCATTTAAAAAGTACTGTATTTTTGTTTACAGTAATAGTGTTTCAATTGTACACTTTAATGCTATAATTTTAAGTTACAGTATCAGTATTGTATCTGTAAAACAATTTATTATAGTATACTTCATGTCATGCTGGTAATTTACAGATTACCAGAAATTCTTGACACAATTAAAGCTCACCAATAACTGCAGGGAGACAGCAAACAACACATTTTAACAATGTATTCTTACTTGTTGAACGGTATCAAGACAATGTATTTTCTTGTGCTAAATGATAAATATTTTCATCAAAAAAACAATCGATATTAATATCCAAAAACATGGAGATTGCATTTTTAAAACAGTGGCTATAACAAAACAAAGAATATGAAGCCATTTCTTCTGCCAAGCCATTTCAGAGACTCAGGAGTTGAAAAGGTGTCACGACCTCGACACAAACTGGAGAACCCAAATGCACGACCCAGAGACAGTCTTGAATGTAACAAACATTTTCTTTTTAATGTCATTGAACAGAAAATCCCGCACAAGGAGAAAAAAACTAAGCATAACAAAAAGAGAACTTAAACTAACAAAACAACAAACAATTCTCGCGGGAATATCTCCGCAATGGAGCCAGCTTAAGTTTCGATTGCATGATATATCCCAGATAAACACCTTCATCACACTTGTTGCCACTTGTTTGTACCATTTTCAGGCGATTTGTAAAAAACGATGTGTTTTTGGATATTTGTGGAGTTAGGTGGTCCGCGAGTGTTTTTTTATTGGTTAAGTGGTCCTTGGTATGAACAAGTTTGAGAAACACTGTCTTAGATAATACACAATATTTGAAAATACTTTGAATACAAACAACCAAATGCATGCAGGAATGGACCCTGTACTGAACTTACAAACCTTACACGTGTAAGACATTTTAATAAGCTTGCCGAGTACAGTCAGCTTAACTTGCTTTTTCACTAAGCGGCCTGACGTCGGACTGTCAAACTTTGGCTAGGGTTACATAAATTAACTGACAAAATTATTTGTATTAATTACTTTCTTTGTCTCTTGAGTTACCATGTCCATTGGGAGAGTTTACTTCCTGGTTCAGCAAAGGGCGTGGCCTAGCGCTGAGGACTCATAACTACTGCAAGGAGCCAATTGGGACAGATTGGGACAAACCACCTGCTTCCATGTTAAAGGGGTGATTTGGGTTTTGTCAGTGTCCTTTGTGTTTTCAGTTACTATTAATTATCCCTTGGTTTCAACTTGGTTTGGCCAAGCCACTATATAGGTTCCTTGGTTTTTCATTGTAGCAGGTCAGTTGGTTGAGTTAACATCTAAGTGTTAAGTTGATGCCATGTTTCTTTGAGGTATTTTCTGTTGACCTCTTTTATCGGCCTAGTTATTAGAAATGATTGATTTATGATGTTTTCTGTGGACTTTCGTGTAAATAAAAAACCCAGTTTATTTAAACCACTCCTGTGTCCTGTTGTGCATACCCCTCACTGTTTATTCATCATTCAATTCATTCTAAATGTTATTCTGTAGATTGTGTGCATTACTTTACTGCTTGTTGCACTCTTGGTTAGAAGCTAAACTGCATTTCATTGTCTCAGTACCTGTAATCTGTGCAATAACAATAAAGTTGAATCTAATCTTGAGCAGGAACAAATGTATTTACTTGGTACATATCTGACATTAATGATTAAACACATTTGTGCATTCTTTATAAATGCAACTGGTCAAGACCACTGACGGAAGTAGTTTTGCAAAGTAGTGGTTCTGTCTTTTACATGTAGGATTCAACCCCCCTTGTATTGATTTGTTTGAAAATGAACAGAGACTTGAGTCATTCATTTGTAGTGATAGAATAATTGTTCATCTGCAACGAAGAATGCCAACGTAAATTCCGCCATTGCAAACCGAGTCAAGCCGACTCCGAGCTGTCCGACTTCAGGCGAGCTTTTCGAGACCTCCCCCAGCTGCAATCGGCTATTCTCGTCTACTTTCGAGCAGCCACAATAATAATAAAAATGATGATTATTACCTTACTTTTGACTATTTTTATTCCTCTGTGTTGCATTTTTAAGGTGCCAAGACACATTCTTTGTATACATCAGCACCACATTTGCAGTTCTTCCAGTTTGCAAAGACATAGGGTCTTACAAATATATATCTACTAAGTATATCAAATATCTAGTATAGCCCAACTAATAATTACACTGCATCAAGATTATGTATATTAAGAAAAATATGTTGGTTTATTTAAGATAAACTGCCCTGGCCCCGGGCCATCGGGCAGTCGTTAATGTCGAGTCCTGGGAAGTACAGCGCCACTTACAGGCCCGGCATATGTACTACAGCGTCTCCAGCGCTTTCGAGCGGTCTCGTGCGGAAGAACAGCGCCACTTACAGGCCCCGCATATGTACTACAGCGTCTCCAGCGGGTCGAGCGGTCTCGTGTGAACGGACACGTTAATTGAGCCAGAATGCGTGTGAACGGAATACTTTTTTGATATCGAATTCGGTTAGTTTGCGGTCCCGTGTAAATGGTGTCTAAGTCAATGTTTGGAGGGATTATCTCTGACACATGGAACTAATTGACTACAAACAAGGTGATTAAAGGTGATTTTAGTCGTTTGCACAGCAGTGTTTTCGCTGATCGTTACAGGCCAGACAACCCCATTAGGACAAATAACGTGTTAAAACAAAGACATGTGTCAAAGCTGCATTGTAAAAATCAGATCCAATGTTTAGTTTTCTCAAATCCCTTCACTTTACTCTGTGTCTCGTTGTGCACAGAGCAACTATGTGAGAAGCAACATGTGTAAATGGTATGCAGGATATTTTTCAAATGAGATGCCCTCCCAGCGCTCTGGGTGAATGGTTTGGTTACTGCGAGTCTTGGATAAAAAATGGCCGTGATTTGCTGTGTAAATAATTACCAGGAGTGCTCTCAGCCAAGCAGACTATTTGGTCGTGTCCCAGCTGTTCCAACAAGGAAGGATTCTGCTGACCATGCTGCGGCCTTTTGTTCTCTCGAGTGTTTTCATACTGCTATTATGGAAATGTTGGGGAAGCAACAGCAGCACTTAAGATCTTAAAATCACAGTAAATAATGTCCTTATGGATGAATATTCCCTTTGCTCCTCTGGTAAACATTTGGTGTCGTGCCAGCCCCCCACCCACCACTCTCTGTGCTGGCTGTTTGTCCCCTGCTGTCTCTAAGTTCCTGTTGCAGTACAAGCAGCACTTCTTTGCTGGAATAATACTGTACATTGTGTTATTTCATTTAACCCAATTCCCGTTATAAATGGAAAAGATATCACTGTAATCTGGACCAAGACCATCAGACTCAGGAAACGTTTCATCCCATGAAGACCTCTTCATGAAGTTACTTATCAGAGTCTACAGTATTTATTGTACTACAGTATTATACATTATTTGTATCTTATGTTGTCTTTTCTCTGTAACTTACTTGCACCATGATATGTAGTGTATTCATTTATTGCAGTATTCATCAAATCTATTTATTTTTATGTAAAGTTTATAATTTATTTCATTGTTGGAAACGCCTTAAAGAGGCTCTATTCTGCTTTGTGTGTTCTATAGGTTTTTTGTGCATGTAAATGTTCTGCAAAGGCTAAAATCCCTGTGTTCCCTCCAGAGGGAGTTTCTCCCCCCCTCTGCCTGAAATGCCTCCATTGGACTGCTTTGTTTACTTCTATAACATAATGACATCACTACCTTAACACTCGCACTTCTATTGGCTAGCGCTCCAACCATATTTGTATGTGATAGGCTAAGGGGCAGGATATCTCTAAGCGGTTGACCAATCACAACAGAGTCGGCCAGCCAACCAATCAGAGCAGACTGGGCTATGGTTTTAGACAGAGGGTGAAAAGAGGTGCTGCAGCACAGGCAGTATGAGACAAATAAAGAGCTTTTTGAACATTAAAGCAAGGAGACATGTCCCAGTAGACCAGTGGTTCTCAAACCTTTTCTGTCAGGCCCCCCCTTTGGAGAAAAAAGAAAGTCGGGCCCCCCTAACACAAATAGTCAGGCTCAGTTGCGGCACCAGAGATTTATTTTGGGGGTGCTGTGGGGTAGCTTGACGTTTCATAGAGGGTGCTCAAACATTTAGGGTTTCTCATTAATGTACCGGTTTATACAGTGTACCCGCGACAGTTACAATGAAGGCTCGATAATCAGCTCACATAGGTGTAAGCAGGGGTCAAGTGCTATTTTTATAGGTGGTGTGTGGACCTCACATAGGGGGGTCCGGGGGCAAGCTCCCCCGGGAACATTTTTTTTTAAATATTGAAGTTAAATGCATCAATCTGGTGCACTTTGAGAGCAACATGAAGAGATCGATGGTTATATCTCTCAACACCCATTTGAAACAGAACTGTAAAGAGATTTACTTTTTCTTTATGGATATTTTACAAATCACCCTTTTAAACTTTATTCTTGTTTTACTGTCATATAGTATTTCATAGCTGTTTTTCATTTATTCTCTTATAACTATAATGATCATATAAATGTGTGCCTCGGAAATAATTGTTTACATTAATGGTGACCAAAACGTTTGAGACCCACTGAAATAACACTGAGAGAGTCCTTTAGCTCACTGAGTCTCTCCGTCTGATAGGAGAGGACTCTCCCCCACTTTGTTGTTGAAAAAACTCCTT
Organism: Harpagifer antarcticus; assembly: GCA_902827135.1. Taxonomy (NCBI): domain Eukaryota; kingdom Metazoa; phylum Chordata; class Actinopteri; order Perciformes; family Harpagiferidae; genus Harpagifer; species Harpagifer antarcticus. The sequence continues at coordinate 5,587,168 of CADEHL010001058.1, forward strand.
ATATCCGTTAGCGTAGCTCGCTAGCATCAGAAGCTAACAACAACGATCTCCGGTACCGGTGCGCTCTCTCTCTCTCACTCGCGCACACACAATGCCTCGTTCCACACACACACACACACACACACACACACACACACACACACACACACACACACACACACACACACACACACACACACACAGAGCCGAGCTTTAATGAAACACAGACACCCAGACGTAATAGTACTGTACTGCGTCATATTATTTTCGAATCAAAACATTTTCAAATTATGATTTTTTTTCTTTTTTTCCCGCTTTTTTCGCCCCAGGGCGGGCGCGCCCCCACTTTGAGAACCACTGCAGTAGACGCACAACATACACCTGAAAATGAGCAGAATATGTCCTCTTTAAGATTGTCCTTTCCAAAACTACACTGTAGCTATTATGCATATGACCGTAAAACCTTTGAATTCTTTTCAAAATCTAGATACATAGCTTCATTGATGTTAGTGACACAAAAACACTTGCAATCCAAAATGCAAATCCCTGGGGAAATTGCCAGAAGTCCCCAGTGTGTTATCTCCCTTGGAGGCCTTGTAAGATGGTTTATTGTTTTTATAATAATAGGATACCTGTGACCTACTTAATGTTAAATCAAACTTGCACACACACATTCTGATCAGAACCTGTTTTCTTTTTTCCAGAGATCCTTTATTCATACAGCATACCTTTATCCTCCATCCAGTGCTGCCGTTTTCAGACAGGATTAGTGTGACAGGAAAGTAGAGGTAATGTAATGGAGCAATAATACCAGTGCACAGCAAAATGAATTACATCATCTGATGCTCCCCATTTGAGGAGATACTTGATACTACAGACAATCTAATCATAGTGACCCTGACATAACCATGCAGGTGTACACACACACATGCAAACACACACACTTACAAAACACATGTGACTGCCCAGACCTAGAAACATATACCAATCTTAGTCTGTTTTCTGTAATTGAATTGTGTTTTCTGTTTAAAAGCACTGAGATGAACTGAGATACAATAAAATGAGTGTTGTTTTTTATATAAATTGCATGCATGGCTATTGCCTTTAATGGAAATAACGGAAAAAATAGACAAAACAGAATTTACCAAATTGGGGACAAGACATGAAAGTCTGAATTGGTATATTTGTCTAAGAAGACATACCGTTGTTTCATATCTCATCCCTTTCGAAACTGACTCTATAGACTCTACCGGTTGTAGTAAAATAATAAATATGACTGAGATGAACACTGGCATTAGATTAAGACTCTGAATTTGTATAGAGCATTGTTATTCAGTGAGCATGTGACATTTCAGAAGATAAAATCACTTACAGCAGCATGCATAGGTCCCACACACACACACACACACACACACACACACACACAACCCCCCAACACACACACACGCACACACACACACACACACACACTACCCCCCAACACACACACACGCACACACACACACACAGACACTACCCCCCAACACACACACACACACACCGATGTGTCTCATCTGGTTAAATGCCAACATTATCGACGAAAATGACACCTGCCATTCACCCATCAGTGATAACTGTATTGTAAATGTTAGCAGGGCTATAAGTAGGAATGAATTGAACTATAATTGCTTATATGTATTATAACTGTTGACGAAAATAACATAATTTCTGTCATTGTTTCATCCCTATATGGCAGTATCATTTTAATACATGTTGTAAACAAAACACAGACTATGTGTCAAAACCACGGAGTCACACTGGATCAATCATTTACCAATTTAACATACAACATTTAGGGTAATGGAAAAATCAGCGGAGATAAATACTCAAGTCAGCATAAAAAAGAACACAATTATTGAATTATAGTATGATGTATATATTATAACCCAAGTTGTTGATGTAACTATGATCCTATGTGCTCATTATGCTTCATTTTGCTTGAAATATAAAAATAGCTGTCGTACATGCAGTCATCTTTTGTGGCCGTGCCCTAAAAATATAGCTCTTTGGTTGTCAGTTCAATGGGATGGTTATACCTTTAACTTTGAAACCGCTTTGGATGCTTCACGTTTCACAATATGACAAAAACGGTAGGATGAAGAACCGCCCTGATATTTTATCAGGGTTTGTTTGTTTTGTACCGACGTCTAGATTAGAATACTTTATCCATCCCAAATTGGGAATATTTTGTCACAGCAGGCATTACAAATTAGTTACAAATAATAAAATAGACTGAATTACAAATATAATTAAATTTAAAAAACAATGTATTCAACATTTTTTTTTGTGATTTGTTGCCATGTTTTCTCTTAATTGTGAGTCTTTGTAGTGTAACGTTTTATATAAATCTTGAAATACAAAATAATAATTAAATGCAGAAATGTGCCTTGATTCTCCAGGTATGATGCATGCACTTAGACGAGCCTTTCATTACAAAAACGAATGTAACAAATAGTGTATTATGTGCACCAGCTTCAATAGCTTTCTATAACAAGAAACAAACAAACAGAAGTGTTCTGTAAAAGAAGGTTATAAACTAACAGTCAAGCGCCATCTACAAACAGTTTGGAACATGGGCAAAAGGGGAGTAGCCCCAAGCAGGGCTCCATATTGGCCTCCATGTAAAGCGCACAAAAAGTTAACAAACTGAATTCACACTGGGTCAAAAATGTTAAATTTGACATACTCTAAAAAATAAATGTTGCTCCTACAAGTACACTCCATGTTGCAGGACATGCTCAAGTTGAGTACTGATTTTTCTGAATGACAATTGTCAGATTTTCCATGACACAATGCCTGACGTGGACATAGAAACATCAGTTTTCCAGCAGACAGGTGACATACTACATGCCTTGTGTCCTATGTTTTATGCATTGCTCCTTCAATCTCTGTGCATAAGCATGAGTCACTACTCACCCCCATCGTCCTCGTCGAAGGAGTTCATGCAGGGGAAGTAGATGGCGAGGGCCTCGAAGGACGCAGACAGGCTGATGCGGCTCTGTGACCGCTCCATGTAGAGGCCCGGCGTCGGGCCCGGGTCGGCGTCTTGGAAGGCTGTCAGCTGCCTCCCACGGCAGATCCACCTCACCCTGGGAAAGAAAGAGTCGAGCAAGAACCCCAAAACTTGCACCGGAACAAATCGGTGCAGAAACGTCCTCGCAGCAGAAGTTGACGTTGAAGAAGAGATGGTCTTCTGAACGTTAGGCGAAATGCAAGCTCCAGTGTTGCAAGTACATCCTATGAAGTCAGATATCTTTCTGTTCGTCGCCCACTTTTGATGATTGGTATATTTGTTTATGGCTTTTTTAAGTTATCTATCTGTGGTTGCGCAGCAGAGTTAAATCTCTTTCTGTCATTTCTGCTCCACTTCTATGGCTCTTGTTTTGCTTCTGATCTCTGGCAGATGCTGGCGTACATCCTCCTCCTCCTCCTTTACTGTCCTCAGAAGTCCAGGTGATAGTCTGATAGACCTATTATTGTCTGTCCTGCTCCTTCACGCTGACAAAATCCAATCTTGCTTGTTATGTTCCACAGAAAAACTCCTCTAAACTCTGCTCTGTGAATGTCTCAAATCCTCCTGCTGTTTGTGCATTCACAGCTCGGATGCCCGGTCCTCCTCAGCGAAAGGAAGGATGATGGGAGGAGACGCCTGTGGTGGAGGTGATATTGACGCCCAGCTTGTTGCTTTCCATCTGAATCAAAGCTTTCCCTTTCTGTTGCTCAGTGTTGTTGTAATTTCCCAAACTGACTCTCAGAGCCCAGGAGACGTCAGCTGCAGAATCTGCTTCCTTTCCAGACCCGAGAGAACATCAGCTGCATCTACTATCGCAACTGGGGGCAATCTGTTGCTCCTGCTTTGATCTTAACTGCATCACAGGTGATGTTATGGTGTAAATGTTGCCAACCCTCAGTCCTGTGTCGGTCCTGAAGCCGATGCTCCACTCACCGTCTGCTCCTGAGACGGGAAAAGGACAGAAAAAGAGAGCGAGAGATGATGAGAGAGAAAGAGTGTGCTCTGTTAAACAGCTTGTGTCTGACTGGATTCATTCACGAGCAAGATACATGGAGAGCGAGAGAGCGAGAGGGAGGGAGAGAGAGTGGAGGGAAAAGAGAGGGAGGGAGAGAGAGTGGAGGGAAAAGAGAGGGAATGACAGAGAGAGGAGGGGGAAACAGAGGGGATGGAGAGCAGACTGTTGCTGGCAGCACAGCCAATGAAAAGGTGGAAGAGGGAATATAGGCATGGTTTGGGGACAGTGGAGGGAACACAGGGCAGGGGTTTACAATCCTTCTCTTAAAGGTAGGGTAGGTAAGAATGGAGAAAAAGCGCTTGAGTGCGCAAGAATTTGAAAATACACAACCGGAAAAAATCTGCCCCTTCCTTCAGACTTCCTTACAGAGCCCCTCCTCCAACACACACGAACGCGCACATGACCAATGAGTGAACGAGATAAGTTTGTGCCCAGATGGAAGGGCTGACAGGCAGGTAGGCCATCAGTTATTTTAGCCGGGCGGCTCAAATGATTGGTTGTGCTTTTTTACAGCGCCACGGCTTCCACAGATGACTTTTTGTATGTATTTATTGTCAAAGCATTTAATATATTCATTGCATCGGGATGTTAAGAGCATTCCATGGAATATAACAAAAAGTGTTTCTGAAGTGAATTACCCCACCTTTATAATTCAAAAGCTTTATTCACATGACCATAATGACATACATTGTTGCCAAAGGTTTTGTATAAGTACAACATCTAGACATATATATATACACACGCACATTTGGAATGTATCAGGTCCAGGAGGAGACTCTCTCGCTGCTGCGGCCCGAGGAGGACGATTTTGCCCGTCCAGGCTTACGAGGCCCGGACCTCGTGTTCCTGGAGCCGAGTGCTGGCAAACCCCCGTCTCTCCTCCCTCCTCTCCCCGGACGGGGGAGACAGAGTCGGAGCATGGTGCCAGCATGGCGGCCGAACACGCGGTCCGCTTCTCCGTCACCAAGCGCTACTGGCGATAGGTGGCATCCCGGGGAACTGCCGGAGATCATAAGGAAGGCAGCCGCCTGCAGAGATCTCCCTGTTCCCCTAGCTCAGGAGAGGGTGTGCTCCGGACGACATGGCCGGAGTTTTTTCGCGGGTGCAGAGGGTCAGGAGTGACCCAATCTGGCCACGCTTCCCGGCCATCAGGATACGGTACCAGGAGGGGCAGCGGCGAACCCAAGGACCCTGAATGCTACGGTGGCCACATTTGTTCCCCCTCACCAAGGTGGAGGGGTTCACAGATGTTGGTTTCCCGGCCACCCCTTCTCTGGAGTCGAACCTGACGGCGTTTTTTTGGGGTAGACAGGCCAACATGATCGCCGGACGGCGTCCTACGTTGGCCGCCCCCAGGAGACCAGTATGTCGCCCGCCAGGGCCGACGGGCGTGCACCATTGTGCCTTTCAGGCGTCGGCGGCGGCAAACAATATCGCGCTGCTCTCCAACTCGGTGGTTGACGCTGGTAGAGCGGTCCACCACCTTGGACTCGGAAGGAGGCAGAGGAGATCAGCAAGGCGGCCAGCACGGCGCTCACTCTGTGCGTGTCCTTCGTTGTCTCCCAGGCGAGGATCTCGGTGTGGGGGTGACACAGATCCTGCAGATGACTGCAGCAGGCGTCCGTTACGGAGGCAGCCAGGAAAGGGCTGTGGACGCTCCAATCAGCCAGGAAAGTGCTGCTGGACGCTCCAATCAGCCGGACGGGCTGTTCGGACCCCAGTTCCACGCCATGGTGGAGTCAATGAAGACGGCCGCAGAACAGCGCGGACGACATTTCGCCAGCTGGCTCCAGCCTGCTGAGCACCCCAGCGGCACCAACGCCCGCAGGATCTGCAGCGGCCCACAGCGGGCCGCAAGCAGAGAGGCGCCCACAGCAACTGCAGCCACGATGTCAGGGTCGCCCTTCGGCGGCTGCAGGGGCTCCGTCCCACGTCTCCGCTCCTTCGGACCACCCCAAGAAGACAGGGTTTACCGGCGGCAAGTCGAAGGGGAAGCAAGGCAACCCCCGCTCCTGGTCTGCTCCGTGGGAGCCTCGAAAGGAAGCAGGGCAGTTTCTGACGTTTTGTGGGGGGGTGTTGTGATGAGGGAAAATGTTGTCTGTGTCATCAGTAACAAGTGTTTTCTCCCCATTCTGTGAAAGCCAGCTGCCTATAACCTATCGATTAGTATCCAGCAGGGCTCGTTGCAAAAGCCTGCGGTTTTCAATCTACCGGTTAATAAACTGCAGAGCTCGCTAATTAAACCGGTTGCCACTAATCTGTCTGTCTGTGCTGTGGTCGTCACCCATGCTGTGGTCGTCACCATGACGACCACAGCACGTCTCGAGCATGTGCACCCACTCTGAGTGTTTCTCAGAGTGGCAGCGCGTGTGTCTGATGGACAGAGGGATGAGCAGGCTGATCAGCAGAGGGTACATCCTGCAGTTCACCTCTCCCCCACCCCACCGTTCAATGGGATACAGGTAACACTCCTGTCATCCCAGGAACAGTGTCTTGCGCTCCAGTCAGAGCTGCAGGAACTCCTGTTAAAAGAGGCTATTTCCAGGGTTTCTCAAGGGGAAGAAAATCAGGGGTTATTACTCCCGTTATTTTCTTGTCCCGAAAAAGACCGGGGGAATGAAACCCATCCTCGATCTGTCAGCATTCAACAGGGCAATAATGAAAAGGCCTTTTCACATGCAGACGATCAAAACAGGTGCTGGAGTGTGTTCACCAGGGAGGACTGGTTCACGTCTATAGACCTGAAGGATGCATACTTCCACGTACCCATCATCCCAAAACACAGGAAATTCCTGCGTTTCTCATTCCAGGGAATAGCGTACCACTACAACCGTCTGCCGTTCGGTTATTCCCTGGCTCCTCACACTTTTTCAAAGTGTGGAGACGGCGCTGCAGCCGCTACACAGAGGAGGGATGAGAGTACTATTTTACCTGGACAACCTGCTGTTGCTGGCTCGCTCCAGGGAGGAAGTTGCTTTACAGACGGTACAGCTCGTATCTCATCTGTCAAAGCTGGGTTTCGTAGTAAACTGAGTATTATCTATCTGGGTGTGGAATTGAACTCAGCCCGCATGAGAGTGCGACTCTCACAGCAGAGAGTGGATGTGTGTAGGAAGCAGGACCCAAACGCAGATTAAAGTGACAAAAATATCTCCTTTATTTCAAGGCTAAACTATTAACAAAGACTGAACAGAAGACTCACCGCAGACCAAGTCATTACACAAGACGAACCGACAAAGACAGACAGAAAAACCAGAACTTAAATACACACAAGACTAATCATACAAACAAGACACAGGTGAGGAGGGAGGAGAAAACACAGGGACACCAGGTGAACACAATCGGGTAAATTAGACACACCAGGGAAACTAACGACAGGGAACCACAGACATATCACTGATTCTTGAGAGTCGGGACAAAACATGTCCCACATAGACAAGTCTTATTTATATCAAAAATAAATAAATTAATAATGATTGACATACTCACAAAGTTAGATCTAAAGGAATTGTCAATACTGATGTTCTGTTTTAGCATAGGTAATTACTTTTTTGAGGGATATTTGTTTAAATGTATGACCAGTGGTTAGACGGCCCATGTTATTTCTCTTGTGCTCAGCAAGAAGTCACAATATTCACCAGCCCCCAAAATCTTTAAAAACCTCTACAATTGTGAAAACATTTATATCAAATCAAACATAAGGGTTATGAATGTATAAAACAATGCATGCCATGAACATCTAAAAATATTTTCCATAGAAATCTGCCTATCAAAGTTGTGTCCTCTGTTTCCGTCAACTCCGTCAGATTTTGTCATAAACCTCATTAAATCAGGCAATAGCATGGTCAGCTATATCCCTGAGGGTCCCTTTTCATTCCCTTGGCTGTGGTGAATACATCAATACCACACATTGTCTGGTATGTTTGACATTTTTTGATATTTTAGATGAACAATGTCAATTTTCCTATGGTCACAGCTGGAGCATGTCAACACCATCTCTCTGTTATGATACCTTTTAATAAACCATATTGGATTCAATGAAAGTATTTTATTGAGATTATGGAGACAGCTAGCAATAGCCAAAGAACTAGCTAGCTAGCTGCAGTGTTTTTTTCTGCAGAGGGAAAAAACATGCATTTCGTCAACTCCGTCAGAGTCAACTCCGTCAGGTTTTATTTCTGACGGAGTTGACATGTAAGCTGACGGAGTTGACAAATCCACCAATAACTGCTTAATGTGCCAATGTTATACTATTTTTGAACATAGTAAAGGAATAGAATGTTGTAATGGCTGTGTCTTGTCTCCCACTACTTCCACTGGACATTGATTTTGTCTGCACAAGCCAGTGTATGTTTTCAACATCTGGTTGTAGGAACACACACTGCACCTTTAAGATTTTACATCAATCAATAAATCAATCAATCAATCAGTCATGTTAAGTAAATGGACATCTGATTCAATAATAATATTCAAATACATTTTTCATGTCTTTTGTATTAAAGGAAAACATGGCTAGAGAGAAATTGTCAGTTGAAGAGCGAAGGAGAAGAAATAGAGAGTACCAACGAAAGAGAAGAGAAAAATTAAACAGTGACCCAGAGAAGAAATATGCCATGCAAGTAGAGGACAGACAGAGGTGGAAGAGGAGAGTTCAAGACAAAAAAGTAATACAGATAGACAAGATGGGAGACAGGGCACAGAGGAATCTGAGAAAGTATTGGAGAGAGGCACAGAAAAGGTCCAGACAGAAAAGGTCCAGACAGAAAAGGTCCTGCGAAGGTGCAGTGCAGGAGGCAGACACCCCCCCAGATAGTCCGCAAGATCAAGATATTCTAGAATACAATGCCAGAGAGTCTCGCAGACAGGAAAGGGAGAGAAAGGAAAGAAGTAAATACGAAAAAGGCATTCAAGAGAAATAAAAATGTGAAAGAGAAGCTTAAGAATGTAACAAAGCAACGAAACAAACTAAGAAAAACAATATTGCGCACAAAAAAGGCTACAGTTTAAAACACCACTGAACTCTCCAGGGACAGAAACAAAGAAGATGCTATCAGGAAGCAACATAAGGAACCCAAAGATCAAAAAAGCTCTTCTATTCCACAACATCATCAGAAGAGAGCTGAAGAAAAACAAACAACCTCCTGGGCCACGGCGCCAGAAACCAGCACAAATGCAAATATAAATCTGAAGTTCAGTCCTGCCATTTTGGACAAAATCTGCCACAGATAACACTCCATACTGGAATGTATTACACAAAGGCAAGGCAAGGCAAGTTTATTTATATAGCACCTTTCAACACAAGGCAATTCAAAGTGCTTTACAAAAAACGAAAGACATTAAGACAATGGCATTAAAAATCAGTCATTAAAAAGAAAAGATAATAAAATAAACATTAAAAGAAAAAAAAAAAGAAAAAATACATGGATACAAGTTACAGTGCAGTTTAAGATGTGAATAGTTCAATTAAAAGCAGCGGCAAAAACAAAAGTCTTTAGTCTGGATTTAAAAGTAGTCGCAAGAGTTGCAAAGGGGAAAAGGCAGCATTTTGCACACTGTTTGAGTCGAAAGAGACAAGATGCTGCGGCAATCTGGACACACATGGAACCTGTCTTAAAAGATATCAAGACTAAATATCCACAGGTCACCACTGTGCACGTCTGATGGACCAAGTAAACAGTATAAGAACAAGAAGAACTTTTTTCTTTTGTCTGCTATTCCACCTACACTAGGGTTTGAAAAAGCAACGTGGAACTTCTTCCCCACATCCCACGGTAAAGGCGCACCAGACGGCATTGGCGGAACAGTAAAAAGAACAGCTGACAACCTGGTACTGAGAAGAAATGATGTGACAGATGGACACACATTCTTTGAGAAGGTCTGAAACAGTCTGAAGGGTGTTCAGCTGCACTACATTGTAGAAGAAGACATGGAAAGATATGATACACTTCTCATAGATCCTCTCAGACCGGTTCCCTCAACAAGACAAATACACCAGATAATCGCCCATGAGAACAGGATCCACTACAGACAACTATCCTGCTTTTGCTGCAAGATATTGGATTGCCAGTGCTTCTGCCCAGCTACCTTCTATTTTCAGGGCCCAGATGAACAGCAGAGTGATACCCGTAGGGCAAGAAAGAAAAGACCTTTAAACATGTTGTGGGAGGAGATGGAAAATGAGATGGGAGGGGAGATGGAAGAGGATGTAGAAATGGAAGATGTGATGGAAGAGTTGGATGAGGAGCCATTGAAAGGTCCTGAGGGTACTGTGACAGTAACGACTGTTAGCAGCCTTAATAATGGAGACTGGTTAGCAGTAGTATATGATGACCATTGGTGGCTAGCCAAGACCATTGCTGTGGATACTGAGCATCAATATGTGAAAGTGGAATTTCTGCATCCCCATGGTCCAACAGCAAAGGTTAAGCCCAAGTGTGGCAAGAAGGATGTCTGTCTCTGCCCAGTTCAAGACATCATAGTGAAACTAATGGGAAATGCATCACCAGTCCAATCAAGAACAAGAGAGATTTTGTATTGCAAGAGAGTATTGCCCCTGATGTGATGGACTTCATAGAGCGTGAGCATGTCTGACGCCTGCTGCTCAAGGCATAAGTCCCTTGTGTGACTGCATTCATGCTTTACAGCATAGTGTGTTTTTTTCAATGTAAGCACCTCCTCAACACGTGTGTTCCTGCTCTCTTCTTTTTCCTAGTTTTGAAGTATGCCATGTTTTTTGCAGCATCACCTATGGCTGATTGTTAGCTTAATTACATTTCTTCACTTATTTTTTGTAATAGTTGGAAACGGTTGCAATTTGTTATAGTTTGAACGCTTTATTTACAGTTTGTTTATTTCAGTTGAATGAAAAAATATGTTCAGTATAAGACAAGGAGTGTTGTTATTTATGAATTTATACGCATCACTAAGCCACCAGCGTGGGTGGAGGGGGTCAGGAGGACGGGACTGAGCTGACCGCCCAGGGGCACAGCAGATGACCAGGAAGGGATCTCGGGCGGACGGCCCGGGGGCAAGGCAGAAGCCGAGAAGGGGGACTCGGGCGGACGGCCCGGGGGCAAGACAGAGTCCAAGGTGGGGGTTATGGAGGGGCGAAGGCCACCACGGGCGAACTCAGGGGGCCGAGCATGAGGGTGAGGACTGTGGCCGGAAAAGTCAGGGGGCCGAGCATGAGGGCGAGGACCGCGGCAGGGAAAGTCTGGAGACCGGGCTTGAGGGCGAAGACTGCGGCACTCAGGGGGCCGGGCTCGAGGGTGAAGGGCGTGGCCCCCTCAGGGGGCCGGGCTCGAGGGCGAAGACCGCAGCTCTCAGGGGGCCGGGATCGAGGGTGAAGACTGCGGCTCTCAGAGGACCGGGCTCTCAGAGGGCCGGGCACTCAGGGGGCCGGGCTCGAGGGCGAAGACCGCGACTCTCAGGGAGCCGGGCTCGAGGATGAAAACCAGACAGCTCCAGAGGCCGAGCAGAGCCCGGTGTCGGCCAAACAGGAACCGGAGCCGGTGGGATAGGCCTCGATAGGATCCCCCATGGAAGGGGACCAGGTGTTGGTAGGACCCCCGGCGAGACAGATGATGGCGGGGCCTCCAACTGGACTGGACATAGAGCTGGCAGGACCCCCAACGGAATCTCCAAGACACGGGACATAGAGTTGGCAGGACCCCCGGTTAGAAGAGTAGTCGGCGGGACCTCCAACGGAACAGGACAAGGGATTTCAGGACCTCGTCAGAAGAGTAGACGGCGGGGACCCCCCAACGGGACAGGACATAGGGTTGGCAGGACCCCCGGTAGAAGAGTAGTCGGCGGGACCTCCAACGGAACAGGACATAGGTCTGGCAGGACCCCCCAGCGGAACCTCCAATGGCATGGACATAGAGTCTGGCAGGACCCCCCGGTAGAAGAGTAGTCGGCGGGACCTCCAACAGAACAGGACAAGGGATTGGCAGGACCCCCGGCAGAAGAGTAGATGGCGGGACCCCCAACGGGACAGGACATAGGGTTGGCAGGACCCCCGGTTAGAAGAGTAGTCGGCGGGACCTCCAACGGAACAGGACAAGGGATTGGCAGGACCCCCGGCAGAAGAGTAGACGGCGAGACCTCAATGGGAACAAGACCTGGAGTTGGCGTCGGCCGGTACGCCGACAGGAGACGAGGTGCTGGAGTCTGGACCATGGCTGCTGGGGCCCGGTACTTGAGCGGAACCACGGCTGGAACTGGGCCGGCACCATGGTTGTATGGGCCGGTTCTGGAGCCGGAACCATGGCTGTGGATACCAGAACTGAAGCCTGGATCATGGCTGCTGGAGCGGTTCTGGAGACGGTCCCATGGCTGTGTGGGCTGGTTCTGGGGAGACGGAACCATGGCTGAGGGGACCGGAACTGAAGCCTGGATCATGGCTGTAAGGTCCGGTTCTGGAGCCGGAAACATGGCTGTAAGGTCCAGTTCAGGAGCCGGAAAACATGGCTGTAAGTTCCAGTTCTGGAGCCGGAAAACCAGAACTTAAATACACACAAGACTAATCATACAAACAAGAAACAGGTGAGGAGGGAGGAGAAAACACAGGGACACCAGGTGAACACAATCGGGTAAATTAGACACACCAGGGAAACTAACGACAGGGAACCACAGACAGATCTAAACAAGACAAAACACAACACAGACAGAAAACCAAAGACAGATCTCGACAAGACAAAACACAACACAGACAGATCGTGACAGTGGAGGCACTGACAGCTCTCCTCCAACGCGCCACACCCCACAACGTGGTGACAGCCCTCTCCGTGATGCAGCTGCTTGGCATTTTGGCAGCTGGTCACGTGGTGATCCCCCTGAGTCTCCTTCACATGAGGAGACTCCAGAGATGGTTTATTCGCCTACGCATCGACAGAAGAGGCGCATGGTGGCCATCCCTCCTTCCGTGGGTTCAGACTTAACCTATTGGAAAAGTCCCCACGTCCTGTCAGCGGGTGTGTGTGAACACTGAGATGTGTTACGTCACACATCTCGGTGTTCACAGACGCATCTCTATCAGGGTCGGGAGGAACGTGTATGTCGCAGGCAGTGGGGGGACAGTGGCCGGCTCACATGTCCCTCCACATAAACGTGCTGGAATTGCTCTCCGTACGGGGAGTAATCCAGCATTTTTCCCCGTTGCTGCGGAATCAGCATGTGTTGATTCGCACAGACAACAGAGCCGCGGCAGCCTACATCAATCGCCAAGACAATGGTACTTGCGTACCATGCTGCGAATGGATCTGGCCCTTCCTACATCCAATAAATATGCCTTTTTTATATTCAAGACTTTGTCTCTGGGTCGTGCATGTGGGTTCATCAGTTTGTGTCGAGGTCCTGACACAGTTAGCTTAACTATTTCACACGCTTTATACATATTTGGTTTTTCTTTTGATATTAACGGGCAATTTTCAGTAGAAACAAGTGGGTTTTCAGTCTGAGGTTCCTGCAGTCCAGACATCAATGAGGAGTTTGATCCAACATTTTGGAGCCAGGATTTCAAACAGCCTGGGTTAGTTTTGGTTTACCTGGGTCTACTTGAAGTATGGAAAAAGAAGCACTGCAGGCGAGTCCATTAAAAAACACCAGTTCTTATTTCTAAACAGCGTTAATTCTCTCTGTATGCTCACAGTGAACGTAGAGATCTCAAAGGGAAACTGGGGCTCCTGATCAATCATTACACATTTAGTTCATGAGGTCACAAACAGCAGGAGGTGTGTGTGACTTGAAACCTTGCCTGGGGATGTTACACCTCACAAGGGAAATAAAACCTCTGGAGCATTAACAAACGTGCAGCTCTCAAAGTCAATCTTATTCAATTGAATCCGTCTATGGATACGATGGACTTCCATAAATAGTTGATGTATTACAATAACTGAATGATAATTATGGTGTCACCTTTTAAGAGGCAACATATACAATTCAAAAGTACATTGTTATATTGCAAATAAATCTGGCAAAACAGGAATTGTTTTGTTCCTCATGATATAATAAAGCATTGAAAGTGTTTAATTCCTCCCCTTGAACAGAAATGTGGACCCTGAAAATGTCCACATGTTGTGAAGAGTAGGCCCCTACAGTTGCAAGAAAAAGTATGTGAACCCTTTGAATTACCTGGATTTCTGCATAAGTTGGTCGGAGGAAGCCACTGCTGTCCACGTTTGAAGTTGGCAAAAGAGCACCTGGATGTTCCACAGCACTGCTGGCAACATATTCTGTGGACAGATGAAACCAAAGTTGAGTTGTTTGGAAGGAACACACAACGTTATGTGTGGAGAAAAAAAGGCACAGCACACCAACATCAAAACCTCATCCCAACTGTGAAGTATGGTGGAGGGAGCAGCATGGTGTGGGGCTGCTTTGCTGCCTCAGGGCCTGGACAGATTGCCATCATCTACGGAAAAATGAATTCTCAAGTTTATCAAGACATTTTGCTGGAGAACTTAAGGCCATCTGTCCACCAATTGAAGCTCAACAGAAGATGGGTGATGCAACAGGACAACGACCCAAAGCACAGAAGTAAATCAACAACAGAATGGCTTCAACAGAAGAAAATACGCCTTCTGGAGTGGCCCAGTCAGTCCTGACCTCAACCCAATTGAGATGCTGTGGCATGACCTCAAGAGAGCGATTCACACCAGACATCCCAAGAATATTGCTGAACTGAAACAGTTTTGTAAAGAGGAATGGTCCAAATTTCCTCCTGACCGTTGTGCAGGTCTGATATGCAACTATAGGAAACGTTTGGTTGAGGTTATTGCTGCCAAAGGAGGGTCAACCAGTTATTAAATCCAAGGATTCACATACTTTTTCCACCCTGCACTGTGAATGTTTACATGGTGTGTTCAATAAAAACATGAAAACATATAATTGTTTGTGTTGTTTTAGCTTAAGCAGACTGTGTTTGTCTATTGTTGTGACTTAGATGAAGATCAGAACACATTTTATGACCAATTTATGCAGAAATCCAGGTAGTTCCAAAGGGTTCACATACTTTTCTTGCAACTGTAAGTGTTTTTGGAGGGCCTGGGGTGGAGGGTTGGAGTGAAAACAATACATTTGATCTAATATTGCTGTTCCATAATAAATGCCTACACCAATGGAGAGCCTTTATTGTGAAAGAACAGCCATTTGAAATGGCAATAACAAAACTTTGAAATCATCAATTGGCAAGCAGTCCATTCTGATCCTTGAAATATTTTATTTTTTGAATACCCCCTGACCAGTGCAATACATTTTTGCAGAAAAAGTGGATCAGAGCTCAATAGAGTACTGCGCAATTAGTGTCTGAAACAACCATCTTGGGAGGGAAAATCAGACAACATTGTAGGTGTATTTAATTGTGTGTATTTGATAGGTTGCCCCGTCAAATTCAATGACAAACATGGTCTTCCTTTTCCACTTATTTCCTCCTGTGTTCAGTTGCTATTGCAGCTGCATTTCAACCTATCAAATCTATATATTTTTTTACTTTAAAAAACTTTTTTACTGACTTTCAATATCGGAAATGTGGCATCCTGGTTGAACTGAAATAACATTTTGGTGACCTTAATTGTAATTGTTGGAGTCAACAATTGAATTGACAAAAGGGAGTTTGTATATTAAATGGCAGTTTTATTAAATTATAATGTCATTATCTGTTTGTTGAAATAAAAAAATTGCATACCCCTGCAGTACTCCAAATTCCCCCTTGGGTCACACATTTCCTCTTTTGCGAAACCCTGATCTATTTATTCATTGTGAGTCCCTACATGACTTTATTTTACTCTATCCATTTATTTCTCTCCTCTTACCTCACCTCCTCTTTCCTTCCTCCCCATGTCTCTGCCATGTTATTTACTCCATGTTGAGACTTCTTCCCCTCTGTGTTTCTAAGTCTTGTTTTCTGTGAAGCACGGAGAGCAGAGGGAGGAGAGGCTGTGTAATCAACGGTGATTCAGAATACTCCATTCATCTCCCTGCTCCCATAGATAGAAGCCATAGGGGACTCTCACACACACACTGGCACACACACACACACACACACACACACACACTTGCAGAAACACACCATTAAAACAACCACACTGCACAGTGTTACAATTATACATGTAGTAAAGGAAAGGAAATGTGCAGTGAAAGGCACTTTCAATGAATTATTGTGTAACACACAGTGAATGCACAGACTTTGTGAATGGCTTTTGATTGCATTAAATTGTTTATAATTTCCACAACCTAAAATACGAATCCTGAACCCTCAATTGTAACGGGGAAGCATAACTATATCTCTTAAAAATAACTCAAGTTTTTGTCATGACCGAAAGAACGAGATCGCGGATACAAGCGGCCGAGATGGGTTTTCTCCGCAGGGTGGCTGGTGTCTCCCTAAGGGATAAGGTGAGAAGTTCGGTCATCCGGGAGGGACTCGGAGTTGAACCGCTCCTCCTTCGCGTCGAAAGGAGCCAGTTGAGGTGGTTCGGGCACCTAGTTAGGATGCCACCTGGGCGCCTCCCTAGGGAGGTGTTCCAGGCACGTCCAGCTGGGAAGAGACCAAGGGGTAGACCTAGGACCAGGTGGAGGGATTATATCTCTTCGCTGGCCTGGGAGCGCCTTGGGATCCCCCAGTCAGAGCTGGTTGATGTGGCCAGGGAAAAGAAAGTTTGGGGCTCTCTGCTGGAACTGCTACCCCCGAGACCCGACCACGGATAAGTGGGAGAAGATGGATGGATGGACAAGTTTTGATGACATAACTTGAAATGTAGAAGAAAAACATATATTTTAATTGTAGATTGCATTTTGTATAAAGTTGTTTTACTTATCTAAGGACTACATATAAGAAATTCTGCTACTGCTTTTACATCTATTATATTCTACTTTTCATTAACGCATCATGTTCAATTGGTCACAAGACTAAGTGAGTCTGCAGCCATGCTAACGGCTTTCTGAGGCTAAAGCTAAATGCTAACATCAGCAAGCTATACTGCTACACTAACTAGACTGAAATGTCTTGCTTCTGTAAAGCAAGAATAATGAAAGCATACAAACATTTTCCATTTTGTACACAACACAACACAGCTCAGGCTGATGGCAATGTCATTTACTGGTGCAACTATTACATCATAAAATGTATTAAGTCTCTAATGTAAAATAAGTTAGCATGAATTGAGAAGGTTTTATAAAAACTTGCCCTTTCCATACAGGTTTTCTAATGTAATAATAAAAGAATATGTAAATGCAAACACTGCTAGTCACAAGTATAAATTGCTTCTGCGAAAATGTATTGATTTTACAAAATTAGTTTGAAAAGAAAATTGAAAATCTATCCACAGATGATAATGCAATGCTTCAACACACAGGGTACTTAGCTTTCTCATTATCTTAATATGTGCTCTGCTTTCTCCGCAACGATCTTTATTTTGAATGTTTTATATTTAACAGATTATTTTTATTTATAGTCAGTTAATCTGAGTTTGGCTGAGAGGATATTGTACTTAAAGATTCTGAGCCTTCAGAATCTGCTTGCTAAACATTTTAACAATAATCCTGCGTTGTCAGTCTGATTAGTTCATTTATTTCTTTTTGCAGTAGTGTAACGTCCGAGGTGTTAAGGCTTCAAAGATACTTCTGTGTAACAAGAACTCAGGAACTTTAGTACTTTTTGGAGCATCACAGACAGCGCCTCCGCCCAAGGACAAAACGGCCGCCACTGCGTCAGGCCGCTGTGTCCTTGGGCAAGACACTTTACCCGCATTTGCTCCTGTGGGTAATGTCCGCAGTAATGACTCTTACATGTCTAATATGTGTAATGTGTACTTGTAAAGCGCTTTGAGCACCTGTAAAAGCGCTCTAATAAAAAATGTAATGCATTATTATTATTATTATTATTATTATTGTAGAGTCCCACCACACTCTCCTCATAGGCGGCGTTTGAGGCTCAGGTTTGGGAAGGCTAAATAACTTTTTTTACCTGACGCTGCCCGCCTCCGGCGTCTATAGGAAAGAGATCAACTCAGTGTGCGGAGTTTAAATCTCTCAAGTCATATTACAGGATAAAAGAAATACAGTTTAAACTGTCGTATGCAGAGAAGACGCCGACGTGTCGCACTTATCATTCATATCACATCAACACATTAGGTTGACGAAACACTCAACTCAAATGTAATTAAAGTCAGATCCACTCGTGTCTTAGATGGGGCAGTGATATCATAAAACTATACGCTTTCAAACACTCGGTAGGCCTAGTTATTTTTTAACCAGTTGTTCTGTATTCACCTTGCAGGTGCAACTCTGTGGCTTGCATCCTGGATTTTATGTTTAAGTCATGGATGTTTAAAGCTCATATTTGTCTAATATTAGTTTACTTTTCATTAATGAAGTATGACGCTGCGCTGTCAGTAAACTTGTCCCTGTTTTTGATTGGTCAAATGTTGCTAACCCCGCCCCTTTCACGTGAACACGCTCTCAGCTGGAGAGAGAAACCCTGGCTTGATTTACCGAGTTGATAACCAGCGTTGTAGGACCGCTTAGCGAGATCTCGTTTGTTAGGGTTAGTTAAGATAACTCAAACATATCCAGGGTATGTTGAACTGGCTTCGTAGTACAGGGCACAGGTGGCTGCATAGCTAAGACACAGACATTATACATTATATACAGCCTAGCCTACAGCACCCGCCGCCCCTGACACTCCTTCACAACTTCAGGACAAACTGCTAATGCTCAAAACACATGACCTCTCAATCCAATGCTTACATGCGTCCCCCCTTACTGAAAGAAATGTCCCCATTTCCACACACATGGTGAGAACACAACAAAACATAAAAAAAACAATACAGCAACGAAAAACCTCAAAACTTAACAAAATTACACAATACCCTGCAGAACAATACATGTACGGATGACATAAAAAAAACAATGACAAACAAAACACATCCACAGTCCAAATAAGACATCAAACTTGGTATGACATAACCTATTCCCCTGTCCTGCACACTTGAAACATGAACAGAAGACAGCACATCCCCCACAGCAATCTGCGAAGCATCTGTACACAGCACAAAACTCTTGGTGAAGTCCGGGTGACACATGATAGGTTCGGCACAAAGACCATCCTGCAAAAACTCAAATGCCCCCTGGCAATCCGCCGTCCACTGAAAAAACTCCTCACAAACCTCCTATTATAAGAGCAGAGACCCAGTCACGGCTCTATGAGCTGAAGCCTACTGCCAAGGAACCAGAGGCAATCCTTCCACTAAACTGTGTGGTTGGGGCGGTCTCCTGGCAGATAGAAAATGATGTGAAGCAGGCTAATGTTGTGAGCCCAGCACCTAGTGGGTGTCTGATTAACCGTCTGTTTGTCCCTGTATCATTACGCTCCAAGGTAATTCACTGGGCTCAGACCTCTAAGCTCACATGTCATCCAGGTATCCGGCGAACGATGTTAACCATAAAACAGCGTTTCTGGTGGCCAGCCATGGTGAAGGAGGTGACGGAATACGTGGCTGCCTGTCCCGTGTGCGCCCCTAACAAGACCTCATCCCTGGCTCCGATGGGTTTACTTCAGCCTCTGCCCGTGCCCCAACGCCCTTGGTCCCATATCTCGCTGGACTTTGTCACTGGAATACCATCTTCTAAGGGTAACATTACCGTCCTGACCGTTTCACCAAAATGGTTCACTTTATCCTTTTGCTTTAACTTCCCTCTGCCAAGAAAACGGAAGAGGTCATGCTAACCCACGTACTCAGGATTCATGGATTCCCCAGTGATGTGGTGTCCGACCGAGGTCCCCAGTTCATCTCCGTCTTCTGGAGGGAATTCTGCCGGCTCCTAGGCACCACCGTCAGTCTGTCTTCCGGCTACCACCCCCAGTACAATGGTCAGACAGAACGCCTAAATCAGGACCTCGAGACCTGCCTTAGGTGCCTCGTGTCCCAGAGCCCGAGGTCACCTGGGTGGAATACTCCCACAATACTCTTCCCTTGGCTTCTACAGGCCTCTCCCCCTTCCAGTAAGCACTTTGAATTGCCTTGTGTTGAAAAGTGCTATATAAATAAACTTGCCTTGCCTTGCCTATGGATATCAACCCCCGCTGTTCCCAGCCAACGAGGAAAAGGTCAGAGTCCTGTCTGCGCACGCAGAGTTATCTGCATGGTTCGACGTTATCGAAAGGTCTGGGACGGAGCTCGGCAGGCACTCCTTCGGACATCCACTAGGATGAAGGCAGGGGCAGATCGGTTCCGCCGTGCGGCTCCCGTCTACAAACCGGGTCAGCGAGTCTGTACCCCTACATGTTCATCCCAGGAAGTTGGCACCAAGGTTCGTCGGTCCTTTACCAGTTCAGAACATTATTAATCTTGTCTCGGTGCGTCTCCGACTCCCCAGATCTCTCAAGGTCCACCCCACGTTCCACTTCAGCAAGAGCAAGCCTGTTCAGGAGAGCACCCTGATTCCAAGGCCCCTCCACCACCCCGGATCATCGACGGGGGCCCGGTATACACGGTCAAGAAGCTACTAGCGGTCCGCAAACGGGACCGAGGACATCAATACCTGGTCGAAGGGGAGGGATACAGTCCTGAGGAACGCTTATGGGTAGCTCCTGCACTAATCATTGATAAAACTCTGATCAGGGACTTCCACGATCGTCGTCCTGATCAGCCTGGTCCGTCAGGAGTCGTCTCTAGAGTGGGGGGGGGGTACTGTTGTGTCTCGTCAAATGTGTTAGTTATGTTTATGTATTATATCTGTCATTTCATGTTTTTGTCTGGTCTAGTCTGTTTATTTAAGGTAATTTCATCTCTAGTCAGTCTCTGTGTTTATTGTCATGTCTCGTTTTCCATTTCCTGTTTTATTTTGTACTTACCTCTTGTCTTTCATTTCAGGCCCTGTTTCTTCCTCCCCTTGTGTGTTTTTCCCGCCATCGTCAGCATCTGCCCATAGACTGTATATATAAATGGACGTAGGGTCCGTGACGTCACCCATAGGATTCTGCAGAGTTGCAGAGAAGCCCATAGTAGGCGGAGTCGGCCACTAACGGCTCGACAGTGACGTCAGAGTTCAACTCCTGCCTGTTCCAGCCTGCTCCAGCCTGCTCCAAATAAGGGCAAAGAGGCGGAGCCGAGGCGGGACCTGCTGCCACCGAGCTGGAAGTTCCAGAGCTAGCTGAAGCTACCAAACTAAGCTAACATGCTCCCCATCTGCACACTGCCGTGGCATTTTACGTTTCTAAGGTAAGCGGACATGAAACTATTCAGCAAAACTATAAATAATAAACTAAGTTATTGAGTTTTTAGCATAACACTTCAGAATCTTAAAATCCCTTAATGTTGTATGCAATTGTGCTAAATTCAACACTGGAATCAAGCAAATATTAATATGTTTGCATGACATTAGTTATTTATATTTTGATATCACTTAACTATACGTTTAATACATTTAAGTCAAGCTAAGGTACATGTGATGGTAGCTAGTTAGTGCTCTTACCTGTGAGGCCTCCTCCAAACAGCAGTGCCAGTTCTAGATCCTTGACTTTAGACAAACAATTCAAAAGACAAAATGTTTTATTTTACTGTAACTTTGGAAGTTGTGTTACCAATGCTTACTGTTTATTTGATACCCATTTGGTAATGCAATTAATAAAAACAACAAGGTTTGGGTTCGTTCTTCAGATGACTGTGACGTTAACGTGTAAGCTCAATAATGAACTCCTGCTCAACCAACCATATTTTAATATCTAAGTAATCATCTTGAAATATGACATTAATAATTGTAATATACACACATCTTATTGTGAGGTTGATTTCACATACACTACTTCGACGTTAGCTTGTCTCCATACTTGAGCATAGCCAATTTAAATTAACCTTAGCAATGCATACAGTTCCTACCTACATGATAAAATATAATAATAATAATAGATTTAATTTGTTAGCGCTTTTAAAGGTGCTCAAAGACGCTTTACAGATATAGTGAAGGGAAAAGAAAAGGAAGGAACAACAAATAAATATATAGTTAAAGTTAAAATATCTCTCTACGTTACAAGGATGACCTTATTTTATCAACCTCAAACAGAAGCCGTTTGTTCAACAGTATTATCCCACTTAACGCTTGTCTATTTCGTTTTAACCTTTATATATACAGTCTACTATTTTAACTTGGAGGCTACGATTAGCATCGTTAGCACCGATGTAGCTACCACTCGCTACACCCTAACCCAAGCCTTAACATTCATTACGTAGCTGATTAAAAATCATTAACACATAAATAAAGCACTCGAATTTCACTTATCGCAAAACCGCATTCATGCACCGTCTGTTTTAACCGCAGAGCGACTCACAATAGTCCGATATATAAGCATGAAGAACAAACAACCGCGGCCGGCTTCAAGTTGTGTTCCCTGGATGAACTGAGCAGGAAGAGTCCCTGTAGCTAGCTTCACTGAGCAGGTAGCAGAGAGACAAGAAGCTAGCAGCAGCAGTCACTTGACAGAGCTTTCACTCAATGTGACCACGCCCTAATGTATGCAAAAACGTTAAGACCTAATATAAATAAAAGGGTCGTGTTAGAAAACAATTCACTCACAGATCCATAATCATGAAGGTGGAATCTAACTATATCGATAATAAAATGTATGGAGCCAGGGGTAGAAACATGTTTTTTTCTGCTCTAACGATTCAAAAAAGGTGTCAATCACCCAAATCGACCAATGGGTTCCAGAGATAGGATCTTGCGTAAGTATAAATAAAGGCAGTATAGCTGGTTTACGCACACCCCACTCTTGTTACGCAGCATAGCATAGCATAGCATAGCATAGCATGTCATGTGATAACGACAGTGATGAGGCGACAGGAGAGCAGGGAACGGCAGATCGATCAGCGAAACAGCAGGATTTGTTTTCTTTGTCTTCATTGTAACGATCGGAAGATAGTGATCTCGTCATGCATAAAGGGAACAGTAATGACTCCATTATGAACCTCCGTCACCGTAAAGGTATGTAATCTCTCTGTTTGTATCTATTACTTATTTATTTGGTGTAAGAGTGGTCATCTGTTTTTCTTTTTGTTATTTATTTGGTGTAAGTGTGTATTCATCTATAGTAATTTCACACACATGACAATAACACGACGGCATCCATCTTGTGATATAATGTTCTTTCACACACTCGACAACAAACAAAGAAGATGGATGCCGTTTCTTGTTCTTGTTGTTGAAATAAACAAGACATATACATTGAATTTAACACGTTATTACATTACATTTCATTTAGCTGACGCTTTATCCAACAACAACAATCTCTCTGTTTGTATCTATTACTTGTTTATTTGGTGTAAGAGTGTATTCATTCATCACACACATGACAATAACACGACGGCATCCATCTTGTGATATAATGTTCTTTCACACACTCATGCCGTTTCTTGTTCTTGTTGTTGAAATAAACAAGACATATACATGTTGAATTTAACACGGTATTACATTACATTTCATTTAGCTGACGCTTTTATCCAAAGTGACTTACAACTATATATATTCATACAGACATATATATATATATATATATAAATATATGACAGACGGAATATTAATATTAAATATTGAATAGATTATATGAACCCCGTCTCACATAATTTACACGGTATACATTTTGAGTGATATGTTATTTCACACACTCAAAATTGATGTTCTGCTGTTGTTGTAGAGAAATTATTTCTGATTTGAGTTACATTTTTGAAAGTACAAGCCAGAGAATTAATCTATTTGTTTTTTCCACATTTGTTTTCACAGTGAGTAAGGCGATGATGAAATGGCTTCTGGATCACAGCCATCAACGTCTGCGTCCAAGCTACGACGTCATTCAGAGCCAGCCACACCTAAGATAAGACGCAGGGCATCTGCACCAGCAGTAACTCAGCCTGCCCCTGCATCTTCTGATGAAGATGCTCCATTCGAGCCGCAGTGCAAAAGAAAAGGAAAAGGAAAAGCTGTAGCACCCAGGAAGCGTGGCCAATGTGGGTCGGCCTCTACCAGAACGACAGAGGAAGAAGGTGGCACAGCAGAGAGCCATATGTCCAGAGCCATTAAGGTTCATGCCAGCCAGGATCCCAGGGCCTACATTTGACACCACAGCATTATGGTCTCCCCTCTCCCTCTTCAGACTATATTTTTTGGCAATACCGTGATTAATACACTAATTGCAAACACAAACGCAAACGCCCTGAAGAGATTGCAGGCAGGGAAGAAGATGGTTTGGAAAGTGCTGACTCAGGAAGAGTTTTTTATTTTCCTGGGCATTATCATTTTCTCAGGCCTAGTTCACGTGCACCAGCGAACAGACTACTGGAAGACTGCATGGCCATATAACTTCAGCTTCCCAGCTGATAAAATGTCCCGGAATCACTTCGAATGCATCCTTTGGTCGTTGCACATGAGCAACCCTGAAGAAGACGAGGAAAATGATCGCAAAAGAAGCACTGCAGAGTACGACAGACTTTTCAAGGTCAAGCCCCTGTACACTGAAATCACTGCTGCCTGCAAAGCACATTTCCAGCCATAGCAAAACATTTCAATTGATGAAAGGATGGTCGCCTCCAAGGCCCGCAGCAGCATGAAGCAGTACATGAAGTACAAGCCAACAAAGTGGGGATTCAAACTGTTTGTGCTGGCGGATTCCTCAACAACATGCACGTGGAATTTCTTTGTATATGCGGGGAAGAGTGAGTTCATCCAAGGCCAGGGACTCAGCTACTCCTCCGTGATTGATCTCCTGCCTTTCCCTGTGCTCGGTGCGGGCTACACACTCTTTGTGGACAATGTTTACACCAGCCCTGCCCTCTTTGGGGATTTGTCAACAAAAAACATTGGCTGTTGTGGGACCATTCGAAGAAATCGAGTTGGTTTTCCACAGACTGTGTTGAACGACCTTCCGAAAAAGGCTGAAAGGGGAGATCTGCGTTGGATAAGGAGAAGCAAGCTCCTGTTTGTAAAGTGGATGGACAGCCGTGAAGTGTCCATGTGCTCCACCGTGCACATGGCCTTCAGTGGAAAGACTGTCAGGCGGAACGTGAAAGAGCGTGGTGTGTGGCAAACCAAGAATGTTCCTGTTCCTGACGCTGTGGTGGACTACAACCGAAGCATGGGCGGTGTGGATGTGTCCGACGCTTTGATTGGATACTACAGCGTTCATCACAAAACGATGAAATGGTACAAGACATTTTTTTTACCATTTTATGGACATTTCTGTGGTGAACAGCTTCATTCTCCACAAGGAGCTGCACAAGAGGAGGGGTGACCCTGCCGGGGCAAAGCCACTCACACAGAAGTCCTTCAGGGAGCAGCTTGCTAAAGAACTGGTGGAGTTTTCTGGAGTCCCTGCAGCAGCAACACCCCGCCCACCAACCCCCCCACCATCACTCACATGCATGCCGGAATATTATGGGGAAGATGCCACCAAAGTCAGGAGGTACTGCAGGAGGTGCTCTGATGCTGGCAACAGAAGGGTGAAGACACCTGTGTACTGCAGGAAGTGGCAGGTCCCTCTGTGCTTCAATACCAAAAAGAACTGTTACAGGGCATGGCATGACTTACTGGAGTAATACTATAATATTCAGGGTTTGTATAAAGTTTTTTTTTACCCCCAAAAATGCTTGTACAGTGTGTTGCTAATTTTTTTTAAATAAATCTGCTCTGAATACCTATAGTGAACCAAATGTGCCCAAAGCTTAGTCCGCTTGGACTTTTTTTTGCTAAATCTCTCTAATGTGTGTATAATATACATATATATATATATATATATATATATAATATATAACTATGTTATACTTTGGATTCCTAAAGCTCAAGTTCAAATGAAGAAACATCAGGGATGGGGATTATGGTAGCTTTTATTTCCTTTCTGATAATAGCAGCTATACCACCATCCCGCCCTTGTGGGCGAGGTTTGTCAATGTATGTGAATCCTGCTGGGGTGATTTGATTTAAAGAAAAATAGGTTTTTGCCATGTTTCGGTCAGATACAGAAAGTCCAGGTTATTGTCTTTAATTAATTCATTTAGAATGTGGCTTTTATTGTGGATGGAGCGTGTGTTGAGCAGGGCTGCTCTGAGGTGACGTTGCATTGGGGGGGGGGGGTTGTGTGGACCGGGGGAGTGGAAGGAGATTGGTCAGATTCACGTGTTGATTGTTGTGATGGCGTAGTGTGGGCGTGTGACAGGACCGAATGGACGGGATGGAGTGTGGAGACGTGGAATGAAATAAAAACTTACGGCCAGAGCCTCTGTGTGAAGGACGGCGTTTGCGGAGTATTTCATAATCTGCGAGGATGTCCATGCAGTCCGGACGCCGGCGGTTATTGAAGGAGTGAAGATCTGACAGGGAGTAGAGCGGCGGCATGATCCGGTGAAGTGGCGCTAGCACGGAGCTAGCTAATGCTGGGGACCCGGGCAGCAGAGACCAGGAGCCGGATGACCGTGGAAGAAGGAGCGGTGTGAGTCCAGATAAAATGAGAATTATAATCCACAGCATATCAGGAGAATAATTCCAGTGGTTTCCAGAGGAGAATCGTAGGAGGTGCTGACAGCCTGGTGCAGAGTGGGAGCCGGGTGACCAGCCTACTAGCTGGTTAGCTAGCTTGATAGCCACCGGCTGTAGGCGGCAGGAAGAGACGATGTCAGCGGGGAAGCCGGCTGATCGCAGCGGGATGGGAAGACCCACACGAGCCGCTGAGTTAGGGTGGAGTTAGGGTGGAGTTGGGGTGGAGTTGGGGTGGAGACAGAAATGTTAGCTCAGCAGACTTCAGGGAGCCGAGGAGCCTGCTAGGTCCGATAATGCTAGCTAGCTAGCGGGCTAGGGACCGGTGAGCAGGAAAGAGCCAGCAGGTGGGAGATGACAACACAAATATCTGTGTCGATTCGATATAGAGATGCTGCTATTTTTGCTGATGACTGACGTTTCAAAAGTAGAGAGCCAGACAGGAGAGGTTCTGATCTGGACTAAAGAACAATATTTGGGGCGGAGGAGCGGCGAACAAACAACGCCAGCACCCTCGGGGACCCGGCGAGTGAACCTGTTTTCTATACCATCGAGTCCTGCACTGCCATCCACTTTTAATTCTGTGATAGCATTATGAACTTCGTGTGGTAGAATCTTCTTAAAAGAAAAAGAACTGTTGCAGTATGAGTTACTATTAGAAATACCAGTCGTCAAATAGGAGTCAGATAGTAGTGTGGAACATACATTAGCGAAATGCTGATTAAATATTTGGGCAATGGATAATGGGTCATGAATTATTGTATCAGCAGTTCTTATTTTATTAATAGAATGTTTACCTGATTTATTTAAAATAGATTTAATTTTAGTCCAAAATTGCTTGGGATTCTTAAAGTCCGATGTGAGAGATTCTTTATAGTAGTTAGATTTAGCATTTCGGGTTTTGGTTTTACTCAGATTTCGGAGATGCCTGTATACTTCCCAATCGGCTATAGTTCTTGAATGACGATATATCGACCATGCTTTATCCCTTTCCCTAAAGAGACTGATGAGTTCAGAATTGATCCAAGGGAGATGTTGACCTTTGACCTTAGCCGTTCTCACAGGTGCATGTTTGTTCATTACATCAGTGAGCTCTTTATGCAGAAAATCCCAAGCATCTTGTACAAAAGGTATTAGTTGAAATCTGTCCCAATTAAGGGCAACACCATCATTAATAAATAAATCAACATTCAATTTTTTATATTGTCTGATTTTGACTAGTTTTGGAGGTAGTTTAATTAATTTGATTTTCCATACGCAATAAACAATTGAATGATCGCTGAAGCAATCCGACATGACACCAGCTTTTAAGATTCTGTCAGGGTGTGACACCAGTATCCAGTCAAGCAGAGATTGGGTTCTAAGAGTGATACGAGTTGGCTCATTAATTAGTTGTTTAACATTTAGACTACTGAAAAGTTTTTTCTCTCTATCAGATGATTTATCCAACCAATTTTTGTTGAAATCACCAAGCAAGATTATTTCATTTCCGCAGGAAATGGAGTTGATAGTGTCAATTATCTGGTTAAAAGACTCTGCAGGTGAAGAAGGTGGCCTATAAATGCTACCAATAGTTAAGCATTTATTTTCATTAAAAAATAATTTTAAGAAAAATGCATTCAAAATGTAGAGGCTCTATAGAAGTAGCAATTAGCTCAGTCACAAGGTCAGAGGAGACATAAATAGCCACACCTCCACCCCTGCTGCATCTATCGGATCTGTAAAGCAAATAATTTGTGATTTGTAGTTCACTATCGGAAATGTTACTATTAAGCCAAGTTTCAGAGAGTGTGATGATTTTAGGTTTATGTAGAACAACCCATATCCGAAGTAAATCAATTTTGGGCAATAGGCTCCCGATATTCAAATGAATGATTGTTATACCCTTTAATTCATCCAGTCTGGAAATAATAGCAAATAATGTTCCTGTCACTTGTTACGCATACATGCGATTCATGATTGTAAAGATTGCTAGATTCAACCATTAATGTAAAACAGACATTCAAACACAAAAAGAAAAATACGGAAAAACACAAAACAACCTTTAAGAAGGCCCAGCAGCCCTGGACACCAAATCCCAGAGCATTACCATGAATAAACTTAAACATAATAAATAATTACACAGAGCTCAGTCTGCATTACGAAGAGGTTAAAGAAGTCATAGCTCAAAGAAATTCATCCAAACGAACACAAACATTATTTAACAATAACAGCCACTCGGGGCAGTATTGCAATAGTAGTGGGCTCTAACGTGCCAAAGAAGAAGTAGTGACGTCAACGTCACTGTAAAATGTAAACAAACAACACAACTGAAAGAGCCAGGCGGGTGACCACCTGTTATATTAAGTTATAATAAACACAAAAGAGTGTCAACAACATCTCAGCAGTCATGACACGTCACGTAAACAGGTCTCTGTTTTTAGAGAAGATGAGAAAAATAAAAAGCAAGAGAAGAGAAGAGAGGAAACCGAGGAGAAAGTCACTTAGCTGCACCATCGAAGTGGATCAACATGCTAGCATTAGCAGCATCCTTATCTCTGGGGATGTTCGTCACCCAGGAGAGTTTGAGGTAGACATGAAGACTGCCTCCGCATCTTGAATTCATGTTTTGTCATAAATGCTTTCCAGAGTCTTTCGACCTCAAGACAAAGAGTAGAGCGTTTGACCTTGTCATGGCAGTGAAGAGACTACAGGAGGAGAAGAAGATTCTCGTCACAGAAATGAACCATCACTGGAAGGTCCTTTCAACCCGCAGTGATTCACTGAAAGAGCTGTCCTGCCTGCAAAGTACAGTATATATTACATTTTTACTTTGCATGACTTTACACATCAGTGATAGGTGATGAAGTAACTGATATTGTCTACAATATCATTTAAGATTCACCATTGGGCCTGAGCGAAGACGTAATGAAAGTTCTCCAGAGCATGTTCAGGAAAAAGCAGCACGACATCGGAGAAATGAAGACTCATGCGAGACGATGCTACCAGCACGTTTTGACTGGAGCAGAGACCATCAGCTTCTTGCAAAGTGTTTCAGATGAGTCTTCTGACTGCGACTCTGACAGCTCTGATGACACACGGTGAAGCCCCCTCCAGACTACCTTCTATTTATCATCTACATGCTCCCCCTCTGTGAAATACTCCGCCAACATGGTCTCAACTTCCACTCCTATGCCGACGACACCCAACTCTACATCAGTACCAATCCATCATCCCAGCTACCCCCACCGTCAGTAGTCAACTGCCTCTGCGACATCCACACCTGGATGTCAACAAACCTCCTGAAACTCAACAAAAACAAAACAGAGCTCATGGTTGTGGCCCCAAAAACACTGCTCCGGAAGGTTGGAGATCTGCTCCTCACCATCGATGGCTGCTCCATCCAGCCTGGGCGTCACTCTGAACTCTAGCCTCACCTTCAACTCCCACATCAGGTCTACTGTCAAAACCGCTTTTTTTCACTTTCGAAACATCTCCAGACTCCAGCCCTCTCTCCCCGACCCCGTTGCAGAAACATTAATACATACCTTCATCTCCTCTCGTCTGGACTACTGCAATGGAGTTCTGTTCGGGGTCACCAGCAAAGCCCCGGACAGGCTCCAGTACGTCCAGAACTCTGCAGTCAGGCTCCTCACCCGCACTATCCCCTGGCAACACATCACCCCACTCTCCTCCACCTTCACTGGCTCCCGGTCAAGTCACGCATCCAGTACAGACTCCTCCTGCTAACCTACACATTTCTCCACTCCCTAGCCCCTGCATACATCGCTGACCTCCTTCAGCCCTACACCCCCTCTCGTCACCTGCGGCCCTCCGACAAAAAAAAAGACACATTTCCTAATGTCTTAATATGTATGTCCAGTAAGTTTCTCTTCAGGTTGTTGAAGGCATTTTCTATCATTTCATTTGATTCAGATGTTATTACATGTCTACTCTGAAACATATGTAAACAATGTCCCATAACAATAAAGTTGATAACAATTGTTTTGACTGTTCACTCATGTTCTGTTTGTATCTCTGTTTAGCAAACACACATATTGATTAGCACCATGAGGGGGCGGATACACCTTTCTGTGTGATGTTTTACAAATCAGATATTCATGTGTAGATAGAACTCAAATATGTGCAATAATATAGCTATATAACATTAATAAAACATCTTCAGGTGTTATACATATCTGTCCTACACTAATAACAAAACAGATAAAATGGCATTGTATTCTGTGTACCTCATTTGTTTCATCCTCATAAATGACCTTTCACACACCATCAGTTGCCCGTTTTTGACTTAGCCTACACCTGGTACAATGCATAAGCCTCATAGTCCATATTGTGCTTGATAATGATAGTTAGATATGTAAATTAACATGTGTTTTTGATAGCATTGTATACCATGTGTACTTTATACGTCTGTATTATTCACCTAGTGGTTAAAGCACATTATTACACGTTTAGAGTCGTTGCAATGCATGTAAGGTTGTGATGCTAATCTCTGCTGCTTGTTTGGTTGAATGGGTTACATTTGATGAAAATATGTAAATATTAAGAGTACATACAAAATAGGGGGAAAGTAGAAGGTCAATGATAGAAATATAGAATAGAAAATATCAAGAAGATAGGCTACTGTAAGAGATCTCCACAATACAAGTTTAGTGTTGGATGTACACAGATATTAATATAGAGGATGTGCAAATCAGACAAACTAATCAGGCTTTATTAAAACATTAAATAATACTTTAAGTTAAGGTCTTCTTTTAAATACATGTAAGCAAAAAGCTTTGGTAAATCTACAGATAAATATTAAGCCTGACAAAGTACTTAAAGTCTAATATATTGCATAATTTGTTTTGGGACTTGACAATCAACTGTCCTGCAATGTTAACTATGTTTAAGCACTTATTTTAACTGATATTACATATTAATTATACTCTTATAAGATGTATGTAGATAAGAAATGTGCAGAATATGACTGTTAGATAGATGTCTTGTTATGCAGTGTTGACGAACCTGCCAAGTTTTTCATTCATTGCATAACTACACCGTTTGTGAATATGATATGTCAATAAACCTTTGACATTCTTGAAATCTTGAAAGGGATGTGCAAAATAGTCATTATATACAGTCTTTAATTAACTATTAGTAGAGCATAACGAGTAATGAATACACTTTATAGGGATCCTATTAATATCTAATGATAAAAATAATGAAATTCAATAACATGCTTTAACCACTAGGTGTCCCTTTATATCAGCTGTGCACCTTTATGGTGTAAATACAGCCTATCTACCAATTGGATCAAATATATAAGTCAGCCGAATTAGTGTTGATACTGCAAGGAGACGTATTGTGTGAAAAGAAATGTAAGATGTTGTTTAATGGCTGATATATTTATGATCCACGTCACGTTTTCAGTTCCTCATGTTTGTCCAGAAGTCTTCTCATCAGGGCTCTATAAATACAGAACTACGGCAGATATGTAATATTTAATGCAGCCGATCCGTGTATTACAATGCCGTTATGTGATGACCTCCAAAGAGAAAAGCAAGCACACTCGGAAATAAAGTGTTTTCGGTCTGTTTCCGGTATTTGTTTATGACAATGTGCTGTGAGATGTGAGACTGGAATTGCACAGGGGAAAATAACGTATCTATGCCACCATTTTAGATGCGGATTTAGTTAAACTAATATCTTTGTGCTGTGGACCAACACTATACATTGACGGGGAAGGGGGTAGCAATAAAGATAACACCATTAAACAGTTACACAACATAACAGAAACAATATCGATAGCAAATCTCGAAAAATCTTGAAAGGAATGTGCAAAATAGCCATTTCATACAGTCTTTAATGAACGATTAGAGAATAACGAGTAATGAATAGCGTTATAGGGATCTGGAGATAAATGTTTAGTCTTCTCAAGCACCCACTACCAAATATCTCTCCTGATTGTTGGCACTTGATAATCACCTTTCCCTGAATTTTACTCAGGTGTAACGAAAGTCTGATGTTGACGATGTTGTTTATATTTCACATCATTAATCAGAATCTGCAAAGTAACTCAAATAAATGTAGTGGAGTAAAAATAGCAGGTTAACCTCTGAATTGTAGAGGAGTAGAATTACAAAGTAACAATAAATTGCATGTTTTACATGTTGCTGTGTATTATAGCTGATGATTATGGGTAGTGTAGTGTCTTCGGCCGTCTTAAACTCAGAAAAAACTATCTCCGAATTGAAGGGGGAAAAACACAAAATCATTGTACACAATTTAAACCAATCAATGTTGTGTAATCTTGTGTTTTGGAGTTGATGAGTAATGCAAATATCACTGTAAAATCAATCGACATTAGAGAGAATACTTATTCACCTTTTTTCCTATCTTCTAAATATGACAGAAATGTACTTGCAGTTAATGTATCAACGTCCTAGTTTCAAAAACTAAACCTTTCTTATTTACACTATTGTCTTTGATTTATTTACCAAATTATGTTTGTGGATTGAATGATTGTCAAATACAGTTCAACTGGGGAGTAAAACTGTTATAGCAAACCAGATAAGTCACATGTTGACCTGAAAATCCACATTTTCAAATAGTGCTTTTCACAGGAGGCAAATTGTGCTACATTTCAGGTGAATACTTTGATAGTAAGTTTAGAATAAGTTTCTAGGTATTATTGCTACAAAACATAATGTTTCTCATATGGTCCGTTGCTGCAGGACTGTCACATATCGTCTTTTAGAGATGCTCCTGATGTTCCAGGCCCTGGCATTTAGAACATCTGGTCTGCTCTCATTTCCACGTTTTTGGGCAAATTCAAATTGTACCAGTATTATTCATATGACATAAACAGAAGACCATAACAAAAATTGATATCTATCTTGCAAATAATGATTGTCACATTTCCATTAACATACCAAACATTTTAAAAGGCTTTAACTTATTGAGAAATAATTTTACAAAAATAACACAACAGAAACAACAATTTAATGAAACAATTTATTCAAACAACTTATTGTGTGTGTGTGCGCGTGTGCGTGTGTGTGTGCGCGCGTGTGTGTGTGTGTGTATGTGTGATCATTTTGAGCTGCTATACTGTTGGGCAGGCTCCCATGTGTCCTCCCAGTCCTTGCCACTGCAAAACACACATAAAGAACAATTGAATAATTATTAATATGTCATGCTATATATATTTCTGATACTTAATCAGACAAGTAAGTCAATTTAAAATAGGATTTGAAACACTAGGTTCGTCTCAGTACCCCCCCTTGACCCCTCTCTCCCCCTCCTCCGGGACTTGACCCGGAAATCAATCAAGACACGCCATGTTGAAGGACGTCACAATCGCTTCAATGCAAACGGAGGAGTCGAGGAGGGGTAAGGGAGGAGGCTTCCAGAGGAGACGAAAGGTAGGATACACGAGAGCACACTACTCGCGCATCAGAGCCCCGCCCCCAGCTGCACAGCCTCTGCTCACTGCAGCTGTTCTTACCGTTAAAGGAGGATCAGGCATTACATGTTTAAAGTTCTTCATTAAGAGTAAAATATATTAAATCTCTTAAACGAATGAGAGATCGAAATCTATAAAAACATTAAAGTGTGTGAAATATACTTACAAATTCAATAATAATGTTTTGATTATAAAATAATAACGTATAGTTCTTACTTGTGGTTTGTGATGCATGTGTGGTAGACCCACGGATCTCCCCACTGCGGCCCTGACTGGCTAGGAAAAGGACCGGGCCGGAGCCAAGGGCGTTTAGTTTGAGAACCTGCAAGAATTGGAGTGAAAAAGATTGCATACAGTTTAGGTATGTGAAGCAAGACCAGTTCAAAAGCTTCAACTTCACTGGCTTTGCAAGTCTGTTTTTGCTCAGCTCTTCGCAGCTATGCTGCTATGTGTATCCTTCACAATATTTGTATTATATTTTATTACCTATTACATAAGTGTAAGTGAGAAGTGTGAGTAAGTGATCAATGATACAAATCTTTTGGTTTGTTCAAGCCCTAAAAATGGTTTCACATTCACTGAGGGCAAGGCTGTTTGACAAATAAGATATGTAATTGTCTGGGAGGCCAAACATCTTAAATAATAAGTCATTTAAACTCACCAATAGCCGACTTAATGGTCCTGCTGGCGTTTCCATTGCTCTTCACTGAAGCCCCCCAGTTAGAGTCCTTTAGCTGTGATTCTTTTTTATTGCATTTTTAATTTCTTAGAAGGGGGCCGACACACATGACACACGTTTTCCGCCCAAAGGAATGTGGGGCCTGGCAGGAGGGGCACAGTTTTTGCTTGGGCTTTGTCATTCTGCAAATGAAAGTTAAACAGAGAGATTATCTCAAAAATGTTTGCTGTCAGTTGATCAATTTCTCTGCAAATACACAAATATGTTATTAAGTTCATGCTCAATATTAAATGCAATTGGAGAGATAGAAGATGGAGTCTAATATGCTGTGAATACTTGAGTGCGCACACTTCCAATGGTTTGAATCTAATTCATATATTCATGTGAATATTCAATATATTCAAACACAAATGACAAGTGGGGTTTTTGTAGATAGAATGTAACACTTAAACGCCAATGCTAAGTGAATCCATTTGGAACAACATTGAACAACATTCTGTTAATAATTAGGCTAATGTGTACTGAGTTGTAATATACTGTGTAATCATTTGTTCACATATAAAAACATCATGACTGTTATGACCTGGCTCAAAAGGCCACAACAAAAAGGAGACACACCATGTCAATGGTTATCAAAATATGTTTATTTCAAAGAAACAATCCAAATTAGCCAAATTAGATGAAGTGCAACAATAATTAAAGCATGAGGTGTGGACGACAGTGGTATCAATAGTGTAAATGCAGGGTGAGGGTTGCATGAATGTGTATGTGTGAGAGTGTTGAGGTGCACAAAGTAAAGTAACAACAAGATATACTTAACAACACCGGGGCCTGTACGGGAAAGCAGAGAGGGCACAGAGAGGAGCAGAGAGGCTCTAAATAGCTGCAGGACACCAGACCCAGGTGCCCTGAGTTACTGCAATCATTGCAAACAGCAAACACCAATCACCACAGCCACCTCCTCTCTACTGATGCACCCACAGGGGCATCACAGCCCCCCCCTTAAGACGGGGCCCCAAAGGGATCCACGACAACCCAATATCCTCCTTCTTAACTCCAGCTTTTTTATTTTCCTTCTTAGGACTGGAGGACGCTCCTCCTCCACTGTCTCCGAACTCCTGCACCGCTTCCTCGCCTCCACTGCCTTTATGTCCCACTCCTCCTTGGGTTGGCTGGCGTTGAGCCACAGCATGTAGGCGCTCATCGGTCTCTTGGGCGCGCCGACCTCCTTCGGCCTCCTCTTCTTCTGCCTCCTCTTGTTCGGCCTCCTCTTGTTCGGCCTCCTCTTGTTCGGCCTCCTCTTGTTCGGCCTCCTCTTCTTCTTCACCTCTTTGACTGTCCTCTCCTTCTTATTTGTCCCGATCTCAAAGGACCGTGCTGGACCACATTCTCCAGACTCCGAAACAGGTAGGTCAGTAGACATCCTACGGCTCTGCAAACGCGTAACAGTATAAATTGGCGATACACTTGGAACTTGCAAACCGCTCTCATCTGGCTCCACAGATGCCAACGGCCTGGAAACCACCACAGGCGGTGGCACACCAGCCCACACAGCACTACCAGCGAGATCGTTGCCCAAAATCATCTGTATCCCATCAAGTGGCAACGCGGGACGCACGCCAATAGACACAACTCCCCGCACCAGCTCGCAATCCAGCACTATTGTATGCCGTGGCACAGGGATCAAGCCCATCTCCATGCCCCTCATCAGCACAACATCCCCAGTCTCTGTCTCTGATGAAAAAGGCAATACTGACTCAGCAATAAATGAGTATCTAGCTGCTGTGTCACGCAACACCTTAATCGGAACATACTTGTCACTACCAACTACTGACACAACGGCTTCCGTTATGAACGGCTCAAAAACAGAACCCACATCCAAGTCGGCACAAACCAGCTTCTTATCAGGCACCATGCCCGATCCTACACCCTGCGGCTTTTTAACCAAAACGGCAGAACAACACATGGCTGGAGCATGTGGTGAAGAACGAGGCTTCCCCTCAGGTTCCAGCAACGGACACTGCCCCTTCCAATGACCCTCTTCTCGACAATAATGACATAGGTCCACTTTGGCCCCCTCGGGTCGCCCTGTACCTACAAGTCTACGGGAGGAGCCTGGTGAAAACGTTGCACCACCGTGGGCATAGCCTTTGTCTTCTCCCCGTTTCCAATCACCCCTAGAATACTTCTCAGTAAAACTGCACTTATGTGTCAACACAAAATCTTCCGCTAATTCAGCAGCTCTAAACGCGGTGGAAGGTTTCTGTTCATTCACATAAGTGGCCACACGCTGAGGGAGACTGTTTTTAAATTGTTCCAAGACAATGAGCTCACAAAGGCCGTCAAAACTTGCAACCTTTGCTGCCGCGCACCACCGCTGAAAATGAGAAGTTAAATCACGGATAAACTCCATATGTGTCTGCTTATCTCCCTTGACCCAACTTCTGAACCTTTGACGATACGCTTCAGGAACCAGTTCGTAAGATTTCAACACCGCTGATTTTACTCCATCATAGTCCAAAGCATTTTCGCCACAAACCGCTGAATAGGCTTCCTGTGCTCGCCCAGTGAGTACACACTGAAGTAACAGCACTCTGTCCGAATCTGACCAGTTTCTTGCCTCTGCTATGCGTTCAAATAGAGTGAAAAAAATGTCCGGGTCACGCTCATTGAACTTTGGCACTAATCGCAAGTAAGAAATTATATCGCCACTGCCTGATGCCGACCTATCACCACCATCCTCCCTTGGAGACAACTTGCCCTCTCCCATCAGCCGTAATCTAGCATGTTCCACCTCACATTTCATCCTTTCCACCTCCAGCACCTTCTCCACCTCCAAACGCTTCTCTACCCCCTGCTGCTGACCCCTCATCTCCAACTTCTCCTGCTCCAACCTCAACTTCTCCTGCTCCAACCTCATCTCCAACTGCAATCTCTTCTGATTAAACTGCATGGCCAAAAGCTCCTTTTGCTGCTCGAACGTCAAACCAGTTGTCTGAACCACTACCGGCACGAACCCTGCCGCACCAGACTCACTCTTCTGCAACACCCCCTGCTCAAACAAAGATGACACAATGACAGTTTTAATGTCATGTTTCCGCTTGCTCCCCACAACAGCAATGTCATAGTGCTCTGCTATTTCGACCAACTGCGCCTTCTGGCAATTATCTAAGAAAGACACTGAGGGCGCATCCACAAACGCTGACAAAGAAGTCATACTAGCCAATCAGAAAGCAAAGTACTAAACTGCCAACACGCATGGGCATAAGATTAACCCAACAGAGAATTTCCCCCTAACTGCCTAAACAAAATCTTCCTAATCTCACCTAGTCTTCATGTGGCTTGCGGTGGGTAATTACGCACTGGAACCCGGCGGAGTTATGGAGCAACCTGCACGCAGGTAACACCAAGAAATCACGCAGATGTGCCCCCGAGACAGCTGTCCGAAAACAGCTGACACTAACCACGTTGCCACAACACTATGAAAAAAACAAACAGACGCAACCCAAAGGGAAACGCCACTTAAGCCTAGCGGGGAAAACTCTTTACAAAAGCGTAACAAGCAGCAACATCTTACCTTCTGATTGGCACACAAAACCTGACGCCATGTCAAACACTAAAGCTTCCTGAAACCCAAAAAACATGATGTGTCCCCCAAATAGCAGCACCGAGCCAGCACACAGCTGGGCCACATCAACTAATTAGCTGCTCAAATGACACCATGTGCTCTGAGCACTACACAAACTTTTAACCAAATAACCCGTAGGACGAGCCCCCATTTGTTATGACCTGGCTCAAAAGGCCACAACAAAAAGGAGACACACCATGTCAATGGTTATCAAAATATGTTTATTTCAAAGAAACAATCCAAATTAGCCAAATTAGATGAAGTGCAACAATAATTAAAGCATGAGGTGTGGACGACAGTGGTAT
Organism: Harpagifer antarcticus; assembly: GCA_902827135.1. Taxonomy (NCBI): domain Eukaryota; kingdom Metazoa; phylum Chordata; class Actinopteri; order Perciformes; family Harpagiferidae; genus Harpagifer; species Harpagifer antarcticus. The sequence continues at coordinate 5,625,791 of CADEHL010001058.1, forward strand.
CAATAGTGTAAATGCAGGGTGAGGGTTGCATGAATGTGTATGTGTGAGAGTGTTGAGGTGCACAAAGTAAAGTAACAACAAGATATACTCAACAACACCGGGGCCTGTACGGGAAAGCAGAGAGGGCACAGAGAGGAGCAGAGAGGCTCTAAATAGCTGCAGGACACCAGACCCAGGTGCCCTGAGTTACTGCAATCAATGCAAACACCAATAACCACAGCCACCTCCTCTCTACTGATGCACCCACAGGGGCATCACAATGACATTACATGATGGCATTCTTTCCTGATGACAGCTTATGGTAAAAATAACAAATGAGCAGCGACATAAAATATCTACTAATATGAATATTATTATCCAAGTGTCGAATAAATTATAATAATTACAAATACTTTCGTTCCAGAGAGTCATCTTTGTTTTGATGAGCGATACAACTAAAAGTGCTATAGCTCCTTTGATGACTACTACTACATTGTACTAACATTGGTCAGCTAGCTAGCCAAACACGTGGCTAATGCCAGCTTCTAAATGAGCCCTTATTCCAAAAAAGAAAAAAACTGTTACAAACTACATTTTTTTTAAGTTTCCCTTAATGTCTTACGAATTCTGCTGACTAGAGATATTTTATTTGTGCTTGAATGTTCTCGAAAATTAAGTGAGCAGTCGAGTTTATTACAACTTACCTTGGTCTGGTGTTTCAAGGTTCCCGACTGAGCGATATATCACGTGAACTACTGGTCACGACGAACGCTGGGGATTCTGGGTAGTGTAGTGTCTTTGGCCATCCAAAACAAAAAAAATTTGTATGAATTGATGTTTGCAATTCTCCGTTATCCAATGAGAACGGACGCTCACATTGCCTTTAAGGGCAGCGGACACAAACGAATGCCGTGCTTCCATGAGCGTCAAATCCCGCCGCAGATGGGAATACATTGCAATCAGTTGAAAGCTATTTGCGTCCCTTTATGACGCTGAAGGAGCCTTAGGGAGTGAGAGTGTGTTGGTGTTCTGACACTTGGTGAGTTCCCTGACACACCGGGGACACATATTCATGTATAAAAGACGTACAAAAGTGCATTTTGCATGATAGGTCCACTTTAAGTAACATTATGAATCCAGGAGTTGTACTTTTCGCAGTATTTTTGTGTTGTGTTATTTGTGCTTTAACCGAAAAAGTCATAACTAAATGAAAGGAGAGAGTCACAGTTTTATTTGCTGTTTAGTTTGTTTCCCTCTACCACTTTAATGAAGAGAACACAAGTGAACTCACTTCAGATACAAATAAAACTGAACTCTGAGCCGCAGTGTGTTATCACAATGTAATTCCTTCCTGCCAGGCCCAAACCGTGGCGTTGTCAAGGCAACTGTAATTTACATTGGCCACGTCAAAATCAGCTGACACTGATGTGAGAAGACAAGATCACCCAGAGAGAGGGAGAGGAAGAGCAGGGGAAACACTTGAAGATGTCTCCTTTACGGCATGTAAATACATATTTGTTGTATAAAGTGGAGGAAATAAGTATTTGATCCCCTGCAGATTGTGTAAGTTTGCCCACTTACAAAGTAATGAACAGTCTATCATTTTAATGGTATGTTTATTTTAACAGTGAGAGTATCAAAAAGAAAATCCAGAAATTGACATTACATAAAAGATACAAATTGATTTGCGTTTAACTGTGGGACATACTGAAGGTATTTGATCCACTTGCAAAACATGTGTTGGAGAAACCCTTGTTGGACACACAGAGGTCAGACGCTTCTTGTGGTTGGTCACCAGGTGCATGCACATCTCAGGGAGATCTCAGAAGATCCTCTCCAAATCCTTCAGGTTTTGAGGCGGCTGATGCTTGGCCTCTGGAAGCTTCAGCTCCCTCCACAGATCTATGGGATTAAGGTCTGGAGACTGGCTAGGCCCCTCCATCACCTAAATGTACTTCTGCTTTAGCCACTCCTATGTTGCCTTGCCGTATGTTAAGGCTTATTATCCTGCTAGAAGACCCCTCCACAACCCATGTTCAGTGTCCTGGCTGAGGGAAGGAGGCCAAGGTTTTCATTCCCCTTAGCAGAGAAACACCCCCAAAGCATAATGTTTCCACCTCCATGCTTGATGGTGGGGATGGTGTTCTGGGTCAGCCAAGATGCCAAGGATCTACATTTTGGTCTCATCTGACCACATCATCTTCTCCCAAGCCTACTCTGAATCATTCAGATGTTCATTAACATATTTCAGATGGTTCGTTCATGAGTCTTCTTGAGCGGGGGGGACCATGTGGCGCTGCAGAATTTGATCCATTATGGTGTAGCGTGTTACCAAATGTTTTCTTGGTGACTGTGGTCCCAGCTGCCATCATTAACAAGTTCCTCCTGTGTAGTTCTAGGCTGATCCCTCACCTTGCTCATGATGTCAACGGGGGGTCGGGGGGGGAAACTTGTCAACTTGGAAACTTCAATGATGCCATTTGCAAACATAAAAAATGAAGGGCGGTGACGGCCAACAGGGAATCAAGCCGGCCCTTGACGACCGGCCGTTCTGTGATTCTCCAGATGGCCAGTCCGCGCAGTCTGCGGAGGGTGGAAAATACATACCGGAAGTAAACAAAGACGTGCAACGGGAAGGTGTTCCCACGGGAATCAAAACTTTAAATATTAAATGAAACAATCTCATCTCTTAAAATTCAAAACTTATTATGAATTACACATTCACAAACTTATAATTATGTATTCACATGTTTAACTCTGCTACATATGCACGCAACAAACAGAAGAGTGTAGGGCAGAATTAGGAGGGAATTCCGTCTCGTAGCGTTTGTGCACCGTTTTGAAATGCCGCTCTAAATTACCCTGCTTCGGTAAAGCCACGCTCGCATTGCAGATGAGACAGATGGACTTTGAATTGGAATAAACAAAAAAATAATCATCCTCCCACTTGGAGTGAAAATGATATATTTTGGGCTTTTTTGCTTCTGCCATAATTGCGGTCTTGTGTGTAATGGTAAATGGTAAATGGACTGTACTTATATAGCACTTTATCCAGTCTTTACGACCCCTCAAAGCGCTTTACATACTACCATTCATCATTCACCCATTCACACACATTCATACAGAGCAGTACCACTTGCTCTAGGACCTAACATTCACACTCATTCATACAGAGCAGTACCACTTGCTCTAGGACCTAACATTCACACCCATTCACACAGAGCAGTACCACTTGCTCTAGGACCTAACTATAGGCGCATTCACACTGCGGTACTTTTCCCACAAAGGTTCATGCGAACTTAGTTCAGTGAACTCTTTTATCGCGTTCACACCAAAAAGAGCCGGTACTAAATATAGCTCTTTTCTCACAAAAGAGCCGCTCGTAAGTCCCTGCTAGAGAGCAGGGACTTTCGAGCGGCTCTTTTGTGAGAAAAGAGCTATATTTCTGATTGGCTGGGCGGATTGCAAACCACGCCCCGTAAAACTTCCAAAAAGTTTTGTGAAGCCGCCATTTTATTATCCTCGCATTAGCATTATTAGCATTAGCATTAGCCCAGCGCAGAAACGCAGAGAGACTAACTTATGGCAACACAAAATAAAACATGGGAGCGGTGGAGATGAGGAGGTGTCGGCGTTCTGGCGATTTACTCGGAAGGCTTCAGTAGAAGCTGCTGGGAGTCCCAGCAACTTCTACTGAAGTCCTCTTACAACTCCGGGGACTTCCGGCCGGGGACTTTGGGCGGCAGTATCCGCCGTGAAGTTGTTTGTAGCCTGCCAGTAAACCCAAAGCAGAAGAAGAAGAAGTGAAGTCAGCGGCTTCATTTGCCTAATCCACCCCCAGAGACTTTTTCCGGTGTGAACGCGATCTGTACTTAGTTCATGCGAACTAAAGAGTTTGCATGAACTAAGTTCGCATGAACCTTTGTGGGAAAAGTACTGCGGTGTGAATGCGCCTATTCACACCCATTCATACAGAGCAGTACCACTTGCTCTAGGACCTAACATTCACACCCATTCATACAGAGCAGTACCACTTGCTCTAGGACCTAACATTCACACCCATTCACACAGAGCAGTACCACTTGCTCTAGTACCTAACATTCACACACATTCACACACCGTTGGCCATGCCATCGGAAGCAACTAAGTATCTTGCCCAAGGATACATCGACATGTTGACTGCATGGGCTAGGATCGAACCCACAACCTTCTGGTTGAAAGACGACTGCACTCCCTTGCAGCGACAGTCGCCCTGTGTGTGCAGACTGTCACTCCTGTTGACACGGACAACGTCAGCTAACTACTGCCCACTGCCCACCATCCACGCCCCGACACATGGGGTCACGCTAATCACAAAGTCCAAGTGCATTATTCTGGCACAGGAAGATTATGTTATGGGACATTAACAATAAAACAGAATATTGTTGTTCTATTTTTAGACACATCTCGCGATCGACTGGTTGGGCACCCCTGGTCTACGCTATAGGGCCTCCACTGCGTTTGATAGTGACGCCAAGGCAGGTCTCTCTTGAAGAAAAAGAGATCGTTTATCTCAATGGGATTTTACCTGGTTAACTAAAGGCTACTAACAAACAAGGGATCCTGACATAACGTCACTAGTACGAGTTGGGAGTGAATGTGTTGTCAGAACTGCCTTCATTCTTTGTGGTGCTGGACAAGGTGCTGGAACATTCCTCAGTGAGTGTATATATTTTTACGCTTTTATATTGAAATACGATGTGCACCTTTTTACTTAACTTGTGATGATTATTATTGTAAAAATAAAGCAACTGTCACGAAACCTTATATCCTCCTGGGATAAATAAAGTATTCTGTTTTTATTAATTAAAGCGACATTATTTTCAAAGAGGTACAAACTGAGGGAGTAAGATGGAAAACTAAACAGGGAGGGTCAGTCAAATCTAGTATTTTTGAAATCTCTCCAACTCTAAGCTCTCACACACACTCACACACACACACACACACACACACACACACACACACACACACACACACACACACACACACACACACACGTAGTCCACTGAGATTATGCAATTGAATTTGTGTTATTCCATCATAATCCTGCCTGGGTATTAACGTTTAAACTTTTATGAGCAGAGTGCAGCAGCTCCACAGAGCTCTCTTATTCTCCTTCTCTTCTTCAACACCTGTCCGACTTGTTTTGTTTCTTTGACAAACACACATGCAAAGTTATTCATTTATTTCCTTTCTTTATTTTCCATGTTATTCTTTTATTAACAGTCACAAAGTGATACCAAAACAAGACACAAAATCCACGGAAAAACCGCAACATTGGCTTTAATTAAATGTATTATGTCAACAAATTAGGTTAGTTGAAACCAATAACATTAAGTTGAACCTATTCTAAAGTCAACATTTCAGTTTTTTCAGTGTACATCAGTGTTAGTTTTGGCACTGGATTTTGACAAAAAAGTATTTAAGCTGAATTTAATATTTTAGATTTTCAAATATTTTCATGATTGAAAACAGTTTTGTATTCCTTTCACTGTAGTATCAGTCGCTTCAAATCCTTTTTCTATACGTTGTTGCAAGCAATACCTACAAAAGTATTACAGTGTCATTTCAGTCAGACAACTCACGTGTTTCTTTATTGCCATTTATTGGCATCTAGGCTCGGGCATCATCACTCCATAGATGTATACAGAACATTGAGTGATGATTAGATAACTATCCCCCGAGCCTACAGGGGGAAGCTGGGGTTGAAGCTGGGGTTGAAGCTGGGGTTGAAGCTGGGGTGGTGGTGGGGCAGCAACAGCAACGTGAAACACAGCAGCAGGAACATGAACACAGCATCATCGTGGAAGCAGCAGCGTATCGAGGCAGAGGCAGCAGACCTGGCAGCTTGAATAGAGCGCAGGTTTAGGAGAATGTGTTTGGTTGGTTGTAAGAGGGACAAGGCGCGTCACGTGGAAATGTATCATTGGTGCTCGAGTTGACTGCCTGAACTAGCTCGCAGGCTTTGCCCCATTTGTGTATATCACACTAAATAAACCTGTATGTATTCCAAAAGGAAATAAAAGAAAAGCGAGACGTAGGGAGAAGGACAGAATATATTGGTGAAACCACAATAGAATTATATTAAGTAATATCTGTAACAAGATATTTAAGTAATACTTAAGTAAAGGGATTTCCAGTCATGTTTTCTTTCAGATTTGCCAATTCAGTAATTGTTTTAACCAAGCCTGTTTTTCAGGTTTCAGGCTCGAAAATGACATTTCCAGAACAAATGACCATATGTTCCCTTCTAAAAAAGTCAGAATCAATATAGATGTTTTTATTTTAAAGTAAATTCAGATTGAACATAGTAAAACAATTTAAATGATGGTTTCCGTCCAAAATAAACCATTACTTATAGTGAAAACCACCCTAGAATGATGGGATCGGAGACTAAAAGCTTTAGGAATCCAAACTATAACATATAATAAGTACCCTGTTTGTTTACTGTTTAGAAGTCTCAAATGTGCACTCCAATCCATATCAATAGTGATGTTATAACTATATTATACTAGCTTGAACTCCAAAATGGATATCCTCATTTCACCACCTCCACCCACTACAATCACACGCCCCAATGTTATATTTAACTAATATGTAACTCCCTCCACCCCGGATAAAAGCACGTTTAGAAGCCCCTTTACTCTAATTCTACAAAGTTGGACGAACGTTGGACGACCGTCTTAAATGACATTAAGAGAACGGAATTTACAATTAAATGGCTGATCATGGTTAACGTGTTGCTAACTTTATCCGGTATCCTAGCCTAATCTGTTATTGTTCCCTAAATCTACTCATTTAGAGGGGGATAATCCACTAACATGCTTTAATTCACATGTTCATTTGATTCAGATGTGCTGATACCGCAATATAAGTCTTTAAACGTCTTACCTTTAAAAGTCCATCACAAACAGTCTATTATGCTGCAACTCTACTGCGCTGCTAGCTTTGCCGCTAACTTCCGGGAACTATTGAGAGGCTCCACGATCCGCCATTGCTGTAAACAAATGGTCCATTGGAGTGAACAGAGATGTCGCAACTCTCATTATACAGCTCTGACTTGGACAATACACTGCACACAGGAAGCCGGAGCATATTATATAATCATGATCACACACAGAAATAATTATCAAACAAAGCAGAAAGAAAAGAGAGAATCTGACAGAGCGTTTGAGGAACTGTCAATGGTGTTATCCCTGTGTGTGTGTGTGTGTGTGTGTGTGTGTGTGTGTGTGTGTGTGTGTGTGTGTGTGTGTGTGTGTGTGTGTGTGTGTGTGTGTGTGTGTGTGTGTGTGCACATACAGAGGTGACATTGATTTGTCTTTGAGGATGAGGCGGTGCGTCCCACGTGGCTCCGTCTCTTTATTTCTCAAACCTCTAACCTCCTCCTCTCCTCCAGTCCCACAGCCTCATTGACCTCCTCCTCCTTCCTCCTTTCCTCTCCATTTCTCACCTCTCTCCTCCCCATCCCTGTCCTGTCACTCTCTCTTCTCTAATCACAATGAGGAGGAATGTGTTTAATCTCACTAAAACACAAGATGAGTCACTTGCTGTAAAAGCAGCTCTTCCTCTGTGTGATGTGTTTCCTGGAGCTGGAGTGTGAATCAGGGCTTTATCTTTGCTTTTCTATTTAGAAATGTCAAATTGTTGCATTGATTTTATTTACATTTAAATGGGTTTGTTTTAGGTTGCTGTTGATTTAAGAATGTTATAAGATATCTTTTGAATTGTGATATCTATGGAGTTATGAAGGTATATTTGCATTTTGATATTATTCCCTGGAAATCAAATTGGAGTTTATTGTGCTCTTTGAGGTGTTCCCTCTCCTGTAGTGTGTAGTGTGTTCTCCCAGACACTCCCCCTCCCTCCCCCCCCCCCCTGCCTGAAACGCCTCCATTGGACTCCTTTGTTTACTTCTGTAACATAATGACATCAGTATGTAACACTCTTGTTTCTATTGGCTAGTGCTCCAACACATAGTACGTGATGTTACATTAGAGCAGGTGTCTGCAACCTTTTTGACCAAAAGAGCCATTTTGTTCATTTCCCCAAAAGAAAATGTGTCTGGAGCCGCAAAACATATTTCATAGCTTGATAGCTAATAAAGTTGTATTTATTGTTATATCAGACAAAACCTACTGCATTTATTAGGCTATTTATTACATTATCTAAAACTGTTAACCTCTAATAAGAAACAAAGAACTCCTATAAGGAGAATTAAAAATAATACACAGGCCTACTTTAAAATAAATTAAACACAGCACTTGGGGAGTCCTCTGCACATTTGAAGGAAAAAAATATATAATTAAAATGGGCCCACTTTGAAAAAAATAAAACATATAGCTGCACCCTAAAAAGAGTTAAAGGTAGGGAGGTAAGAATGGAGAAACCAGCTCGAGTGCACTAGAATTTGAAAATACACAACCGGAAAAAATCTGCCACTTCCTTCAGACTTCCTCACAGAGCCCCTCCTCCAACACACACGAACGCGCACATGACCAATGAGGGCACGAGATAAGTTTGTGCACAGATGGAAGGCTGACAGGCAGGTAGGCCATCCAGTTATTTTCAAGCCCCCAGGAAGTGCGCCGGACTCAGATGAAAATATTTGTGCTGGCCAAACGGCAGTACTACACTTCCGTTTGGTTGCCAGGCCCGGAAACACTTTTTCACTTTTCCCATTTTTAAACTAGTTAAGTTAACCAATGTGAGTTGCGTTTATCTTTACCCATGGATGCACAATAAGAACAGACCCATATCGTCTTACTGCCATCCCACGGAGCTGTAATAATGGATATATTGCACATGTTCAGTGGCGGCGCCAGGGTATGGCTGGGGTAGGCTATAGCCATACCAAGAAATGGCTTAGCCCCACCTTGAAAAATTATGTTAAAGTAAGCAAAATAAAGTCCACCAACTCGCGGAGTAAATTGCACAGACGGCAGTTAGTAAGATTGATTTCAGTAGCCACTTGTCTGGAAATACCGAAGACCAGAAACGGTTTTGAAAACGTAGTGATCGTCTTCTCAATAGAACATCTTTGATAATGTCTTCTGGCCAATCAGAATCAAGATAACGGCGTGGTGTTGTTGCATGAAGTCCCGACGGAGAATACTTTTGCGGTAGTACATCTCTATATACATCGATACAACATTACGTGTTGATAGAAATCAACAAAATACAAAAATACCATTCATTTTTTTAAATATGTCGTGTAGTAATAGATTTATTTATTTTTCTTCTCAAGAGAGAATGTGTATTTTATGTTTGTATTTCAAAAAATCTCCTGGGGGAGAATCCCCCCAGACCCCCCTGCAGGGGTTGGGCTTTCAGCATGTCAACTCTTTCACCTGTGGGGAAGTTGCAGGATTGGCTCCAGGTCGCCCTTTTTATTTACTAAGACAAATGTGCCTTTTTATTTCATACAGTTCAATTTAGATTGAGACAGGGAAATAATCTAAACCTCACGCCTGGCGTTTCACTGTCAAGGGATGCGATATAGCGTGTATGTAATTACAATGCAAATACTGACTTGAGCCCCACCACTGCATGGGTTAGCCCTACCATGGATTACCCAACAAAAATACTCTGGCGCATGGGCTGTATGATTAAATCTTGTACCGTAAATGTTGTATTAAATAAAGTTAATATTACTTATTATTATAAGTATATATATATATATATATATATATATATATATATATATACAGTGCAATCATTCTTTCATGCTAAATGAAGCTCTGTTGCTTGGATATCACTAGATCCTGTTACAGCGTAATATAAGTACATAACGATTGATGTTGACATTAGCATAATTATTAGCTAGCTGCTAACTGCTAACTGCCGCCTCGTTAATATCAAATCCATCATAATAACAAATCATTACCATGCTGTCATGAACGCACGGTGCTGTTATGTGTACGCAAATTGACGTGCTTGTTGTGAACGAGCATTTTTGGTTAAAGTTGCGCATGCTCTATGAGTGCACATACGGGTACTTCTCAGGCATGCCTGGTAATCTGTGTCGTTTCACTCTATCAAAAGTTGGGCCATTTTATCATCATGCGCCATTGAGCAACTCTCATAGGAATGAATGACCTGTAGTTCACTGAGCGGTTTCACACAAAAAAATGTGTAACTTCACAGTTTTACGACACATTTTATTTTGCAAGTCAAAAAAATTGAAATGTGTCGTAAAACTGTGAAGTAACACATTTGTTTGTGTGAAGCGCTCAATGAACTACAACTCTGGTCTTGCACACGTCACCAACACCAAGATGGCCGTCACGTTAGCACATTTCACCTCTTTCTTTCAGAATGAAGTGAAAAGTATTAAAAGAGGTGAAAATCACTACAAGTCTGGCCATGTGGAGAACTGTACAGAAAAGGGGAGTTAGTCGTTTCCGCAAGAGCCAGCATGCGGGACCGGCTTTACAAGGTTTTGGTGAGTAACACGAGTGTAATGTGTAACGTTAATGTACGCGACTCTGGGATTTGTAGTCTTTCTAGTTGCGTATTTTTCATAGACTTGTATTTCAACAGTTTTACGACAAACTGTGACTTTTGAAGATTGAGAAACATCATGTCATCCATGGCACAATTCAAACGGTATCGAAAGATAAGTTTTCTCTCTCCATTGACTTCACTACATAATTTTTCAGAAATAAGGTCCCATGGGGCTGAAGTAGATGGGCGTGACTTCGCCACTCTATTAGAAGAACACAGACTATAACAGCAATGTACAGATGAATCAGATGATTAAACAGGATCTTAAAATATATTTTAAGATGTATTTTTTTGCATTATTATATTAATACTTTCTGCTGACACTAGGTGGGCTGTGCTATTTATGTGTATATAAACTTGCACAATTTTTTTTATTTGAATTTGTTTTATTGTTTATGTCTTATCTAACTATGTTGCATTGCTGGAGGAGCTTGGGACATAAGATTTTCATTGCCATTTCTACACTGTAGATATGTGCATATGACATTAAAACCTTTGAATCTAGAATCTTGATTTGGTTTCCTGCTGAGAACCATGGTCTGAGATTAAGACAAATAAACAGCACACAAACATGACACCCTCATATAGCATCCTGTCACATCCCACACATTACATTTACGCCATCATTTTGACGCCATCATTTTGACGCCATCATTTCGACGCCATCATTGTCTCAAAATGTACGATCATGGCTGTTTTTGTGGGAGATTTTCAAAGAGACCAAAATAGTAAGTGGTCTCTTTTCCGTCCAGAGGGAGAGGTGCAGGCACAGATGGAGCAGAGTGTTTGCTTGTTTGTTTGCATGTGGTGCCAGAAGCCTTTTTTTGTTGGCAGACATTACACACCAACAGAGCTCAGAGCCACAGATTCAGCCAACAGGCAGCGCGACGGGGACGAAGAGGAGGACGTTACCTGATGCCCAGGTTATGACAATGCTAATGCTACCCAGGTATAATCTTAACTATGTTTAGATATATGTTTAGTGTTTTAACATATTCATATTTGCTAATTAGCACTAAACACAGGGAATGAAGTTAGCACCTGCTATCTGCCAAATACAGTTGTTGGCTGTAGAAGGTATAGAGATTCAGGCCGCCTGCCACCATGGCTGATATATCAGGAAATATTTCGTTTTTAAACAGTTCTCAAATTAAAACAGTAAGGGATTTATGAACATATTATGTCTACAGGCCCACCAATGCTAAAACAAAAGATTGTAGCTGTGCCTTTCAGTAGTATGGTTGCCGGCTAATCATTTTTGCTTTATTCTATTATTTTAAGCTCACTTGTCTTTATGTTTATTGTAAAACGTATTGTTTTACACATGCATGATTACTGGTTTTTGCTTATCTGAAATATTTTATTTTTCCAAGATATCAGCTGGGAACACACTGGTGGACACAATGAGTTTTAGTAAAATAATTATAATTTATTCACACATTTGTTTTTATAATATACTAGTTTCAAATAGAAAAACATGCACATATACGGACCAGGATACACAGATAGATAAGCCTAAGATATATTATTATACTTCTGCACCACTTTCAAGATCTACTCTAATCTTTTTTTTTGTTTGATACCATTTGTTTGTGTGTGAATGCTTTTTTAAAGCACTTTGAATTGCCTTTGTGTCTGAAATCCGCTATATAAATAAACGTTCCTCACCTTACCTATACCTTATTATGATTAGCTCTAAACACAGGAAATAAAGTGAGCATCTGTTACCAGTCAAATACTTTGTAGATGTTGTTCAGGCCACCTGCTACCATGGCAGACAGGTTGTCCTTATATTACGACCAAGTACAGGGGTAGCCAACACGGTGCCCGCGGGCACTCAGTCGCCCGCAGGGGCAACGTGAGTCGCCCGCGGGGCATGTTCTAAAAATAGCTCGCCAAGCAAATCCAAAATGTATAAAATACACAAAACTAAAAAGGAAATGTAATTAAAAGAATCTACCCTATGCATAAACGAAACCTAAATCATAGCGAACTCTATCTATAACTCTATATCTATCTAACACCCCTCCTCCCCCACCCCCACAATGAATATCGACCAATCACGTTCTTGCTTGATTTGCGGGACCAGCGTTGCAGTTGGGAAGAAAAGCAATGTGGCACCTCCCCGCTGATTTTCCTTCTGGCAGAATCTACACATCACATCAGCCCCATAGAACAGCCATCATGCCAGCCTATACTGCACATGAGGGGCAGAGTTTTACTGTGTGTGTTGTAACTTGCATATATATTTATTGCACTTGACGCACACACACGCATGGCGTAATCTCCACTGGGGACAGGGGGGACATGTCCCCCACACTTTTCGAAATCCCGTTTGTGTCCCCCCACTTTACAAATATGTTTATTATTTTTTTTTTAACGGAGGAGCACACAGCCTCTGTGAGCGAGCGAGAGAGAGGGAGAGAGAGAGAGCGAGCGAGGGAGCTAGGGAGAGCACATTTTTATCTATTTAATATAGATAAAGTAAGAAATCATTCCAATGTGTACCATAGGACAGTACAAAAAACAGTTTAAAAGGGGAATGATTAGTAAAACATGAATAAATAAAAATAAAGAATGCTCACATAAGAATAAACAAGTTTAAATGATTTGTTATTGGTTGTGATCATATTCTAAAGATGTTTGGATTATTGAAAAGTATACAGCTCCCTTTCATCTGAGTGTTGAGAGCTGTATCCATAAATTCATTTTGTGCTCAAAGTGTACCAGATTGATGCATTTCACTTCAACATTTTAAAAAACATCTTCCCGGTGGTGCATGCCCCCGGAACCCCCTAGAGGAGGTGAGGATCCCCCTAGAGGATGTGAGGCCCACCCCCAAATAAAGCAGGTTAAAATAATTAAATTGCATACATGTTCTTTTAGTAAACACTGAAAACGGGTCCCACAGACCCAAACAGCACACAAAGGTAAAAGTAGCCCCCGACTTGTTTTATTTTTTGAAAGTAGCCCTCATCCTAATAAAGGTTGGTGACCCCTGACCTAGTATATTTGGAAAGCAATTCCTAAGATATTAAAGGTGGGGTAGGTAATTCACTTCAAACTTTTTGTTATATTCCATGGAATGCTCTTAACATCCCGATAGCAATGAATACTTTAAATGCTTTGACAATAAATACATAAAAAGACATTCATCTGTGGAAGGCGTAGCGCTGTAAAAAGCACGACAAATCATCTGAGCCGGCCCGGATAAAATAACTGGATGGCCTACCTGCCTGTCAGCCTTCCATCTGTGCACAAACTTATCTCGTGCCCTCATTGGTCATGTTGGAGGAGGGGCTCTGTAAGGAAGTCTGAAGGAAGGGGCAGATTTTTTTCGGATGCGTACTTTCAAATTCTAGCGCACTCGAGCTGGTTTCTCCATTCTTACCTTCCCTACCTTTAAGGTTCAATATATATTACATATTTTGAGTGTCAAGTACCACTGACACGTCACTATTTCAGCACTGCTTTGCTGAATGAAAGACTAAACTAAAGATGTTTTCTTTTTGCTACGCCTTTTCAGCAGTCTGCTTGATATATTGATTTGAATACTGGAAAACCATATATAACTTTTTTTTTTGGATTACGGCCCGTCCACACGGCGGCGTGTGTTGACGGTTCAACGCGTCTGCCTATTCACTTTGAATGATGTGACATCACGCTTTGCCGAACTGCATTGTGGGAGCGTTGCTTCGCTTTGCTCGCGTTGCTCGCTTCAAGTTGAGCAATGTTCAACTTTTGAAGCTTCGGCGGAAGCGTCAGCCAATCAAATCATATGCCAGTATAAGCTCTAGCCAATCAAACCGCATGCTTGTGTGTCCGGGGCAGGAGATTCATGTGATTGGGCGATTTTCAGACACGCCTGCCCACAAGCTTCAACGCAAGCCGCCGTGTGGACGTTGCGTTACTCTTCTTCCCAGGTATTTTTTTTTCATGATGTATAGTTTAAAATAAATACACTGTGCTTGTAGAGCCTCTCATACAAAGATAGATACAATGCATAAAAGCAAGCAGCCATGGTACTTTGGCAGATTTTGATGCATTGTCTCATTTTCCTGATCCTGCAGCTGGGAAAAGATCCAAACAGATTTACTCTACAACAGTTGGTAAAACATTATAAGAGACACTTTAAATATATATTTTTCTACATGGTATACTCTTTTTAGCGATGGTGGTCAGTAACGTGTACGTTTGTGTGTTTCTGTCACACAAAATGACTTTCCCTTATAACTTAACTGCATTCTCAATTAGGTTTCATGCTAAATAGGAATTATTTTCACCGGAAAGATTTAAATATGCTGTACTTAAATGGATATTTTCAGTTTAAAGAATAGTAATTAGCAGATAAAGGAAATCCTGAAGCACATTACTGTTTTTCAATTTACCTCATGGATTTCAGCTTGTGTGTTTACCGACCACTCTCTGGAACAAAGAAAGAAAGAGAGAAGGCGAGAGAGAAATTTAAAGCAGGACTGATAACAAGATCACACAAGTGAGATCAAAGATACGAGAGATAATGAGAGTGAGAGAGAGGCGGGTTATTGGATGAAGAAGGAGAGATTGATGGATCTGAGGTAAATAGGAGACACAGGGAAACAAGAGGAAATGCAAGACCTTAATGATGGAGCAAGATGGGGAGAGTTGTCTGCAGGTCGTTCACTCACTGCAGGTTTTCAGACATTAGGGTGGGCATGCATTTAAAAATAAATTTAGAAAACACGTAGTAATGCATCAGAGGATAGGACGCTATCATAGATAGATCTTTAATTTGTCATTGTACAGGTACAACAAAATTACAATGAACTCAAGGTGCCAACACGCAACAACAAGACAATATGAAAACAACAAGACAATATAAAAACAACAAGACACTATAAAAACAAGAAATGGGACTTAAATAGACATGATAGGGAATATGTACATAAATAAATAATAAATTAAATAGCGACATTTCGAAAAGTAATAGAAAATAGACTCAATTTTGTGATTCAAGATATTTCATAACTTTCACATACGTTTAATTAATGTGTCATACCCACTTAACGGGAAGAAACTCAACTGACGATACGAGCCATTTTTACCGAAACAAAACACAAGTCTCACAAGAAGCGTCTAAATGAGCCCTGAGCGAAAAAATGCTCACGCACTTAGCACAGAACTCACGGTAAAAATGCTTCATTACTTATCGGCAGGGTTTCCGTTAGCCGGTATTTACCGGTTTTCAGCAGGTCAAATTGAATAAAAACCGGTAAATTCAAAACCTGTCGGTCAAAATGTCCGATGCTCCGATCGATTGGCCGCCTGATCATTATCGGCCGATATTCACTCTTAATAGTTTGATCGGCGCTCTCTATAGGCCGATCGGGAGAGCTGGATCTGATCGATATGGACATAAACGCGAGTGTAGTGTAACCGGACGCAAGAGAGAGATCAGATCAGCTGCTGAGTCTGACCTGAAGCCCCGCCCACTGTTTAGCGCGCTGCATGAGAAACTGACGGGCTGTCAGGAGAGAGGGAGGGAGGGAGGAAAAGAGAGGATCCGTTTCTCCCGTGTTATTATTCAAAGTTAATGTAAACTTTTGAATAATGTACTTCATCTACTACAAGTAGTTTCTTTGAATGTAATAATGATGTTGTTTGTTGTTTGTGGAATCATTTGTTGAAAAATGAATCTGAATTTTTCGATCTGTTACGATTATAAACTGAAGCAATATAAAAACGACTCCCATTAACTGAGTTTTAAACATCAGCATAGCCGGTCATAGTCCGGTGATTACCTGCTAACGGAAACTCTGCCACACAATTCTTATTATTATTATTGAAACATGACCGGTAAGTTTCAAATGTGTCCGGTAAAATAAATTCTGTTCGGACATTTGACCGGCGAGAAAAAATCCTAGCGGAAACCCTGCTTATCGGATCTGCACAAACAAGATATCAGATTAAAGCTGGGATTCCACAGATTAGAGGTATAAGTATCATCACTGTGCGACCAAAACTCGCGGCAGCTCTGGCAAACCAAGACAATGACAATGTAGCTTTACGGAGCAAAAACGGGAAATTGTTTTACCTTTGCTGTTGTTTTGATCAAAAGTTGTGTTCAATGGCATTAAAACGATAAAAAAAACGCTGCTGAAGGTTAATCCAATGTGTCTCTGTCACTTTGAAATTATTACTGATAATCCTTCATCAATAAGCCTAGTTTTCATTTTTCAGAGCATAACATAGCTTTCGGTTTGGGCAAACTGCGTGCGCATCACTCTCACTCCTAATGGTAACGTGTAGGTGGATTTAGGAACTTCCCCTTCTATTCTATTGGCTCTAACGGTTCAGAGATGTCAATCACCAAAATCGACTAATGCAAAATGCACTTTTGTACGTCTTTTATACATGAATGTGTGTCAGGGAACTCACCAAGTGTCATAAAATACAACCCTCTCTCTTTTCCTCCATACCCAAATCTTTTAAAAACGGGTACAACGAGCGAATACAGATTCCATCCGACCCAACGTCAGCCTGGAATACCGGGCTGTGACGCTCCGCCTACATGGGCAACGCTCCACCTATCAGGGGAATGGGGGGTTGGGCCACGGCCGGCCATTGCCGCTCAAAAGTGCTGGAGACGCTGTAGTACATATGCCAGGCCTGTAAGTGGCGCTGTAGTCTGCCACAAAAGCAGCGAAGAAGACATCCCGTGCATGGTTGCCATGGTTGCCCTTCTGTTTATTCTCCGCTGTGCCTCTTTTTCTCCCTCCCCGAGGCAAACGTTTGCTCCTGCTGCTGTTATTCAATGCAATCCCTCACTCGCTGTAATTCTCTCCGGTTTGCCACCAGCAGATGACAAACACCCACCTCTCCGCCTCTTTCAAAGGAACGAGCAGAGTGCGGCAGGGTTTCAGTTCGATTTTTTTTTCGCCGATCAACATTTAAAAGTTTAAATCTTCCGGACAAAATTTGAAAAGTGCCGGTCAAAGGTCTTCTTTGTTATTTATTGAGCTTTAAAACAATAACGACTATATATAATCATATAAGAATAAAACACGGAGGACAAAGCCTCTCTTTTCCTCCCCCTCTTCTGAGAGCCCAGCACACCTGATCTCAGATTACGCTCCCCTCTCCTGCCGGGGGGCGTGGTCAGCTGCAGCTCATTTGCACTAAAGCTATGTCACAGAATCAGCCCCTGCAAAAACAGGGCTGGAAAAGAGAGAGTAGAGCGAAATGAGGCATGGCTAAAATTCATGATCTGTTTGGTATTTTGAAAAAAAAACTTCACAGACATGTTTTTTATAGGTATGGCCCTGCAATATATTTGTCAAATATAGCATGATAGGTCCACTTTAAAATAAAAATAATTTTATTCTATATTGATTCTGACTTTTCTACATCCAACTCACAGGTTTATCATTGCTTTGAGAAAAAGATTATTAATTTACCCCTTTTAGAAGTGAAGATATAGTCATTTGTTCTGGGAATGTCATTTTCGAGCCTGAGACCTGAAAAACAGGCTCAGGGCTTAACAGGTTAATCAGAGACTTTCCTTCCAAGAAAAATTACAGCATCACTCAATTTTGCAAGTGCCCCAAAACACATGCCTAAATAAGATTATTTTTCTTTTTCTCTGGCTTTTCCTGATGTAGCCTGATAGGGCCCATTCTCTGATGCATTACAACTATTATATAATTCTATAATCAAAACCTAAAAGGACCTATACTTCCTGAAACTTGGTATTTCTTCGCAGTAAATGCTTCATTGTCAGAATGAAACAAAAACACTAAACTGTGCTTACGTTTTTTGAGTGATTGTGTTTACTATTAGTGATTGTGGCCCTTCAGCTGAAATGCTCCTCTCGAGCTCTGTTCCTAAATATCTATAGACCACCCAAATACTGTGCAAGCTTTTATGATGACTTTACTGAACTGCTGTCTATAGTGTGTATTGACTTTGACCGTTTAGTCATTGTTGGTGATTTTAACATCCATGTTGACAACCCTCAGGACAGAGGGGCAAAATAACTGTTTTGTGTTCTTGATAGCCATGGACTGACTCAGCATGTGACGGAGCCCACGCACAATAAGGGGCACACTCTGGACTTAATTATCTCAAAGGGTCTGAATATCTCTAAGGTTGTGGTGACTGATGTTGCGCTCTCTGATCATTCCTGTGTTTTCTTTGAGAGCTCTATTTCTGTTCACAAAAATGTTCAAAAAGAGGTAACCACAAAGCGATATTTAACTGAAAATACTAGGGAAATGTTTACTCAGAATTTTTCTTCCACACTTGCCCCTGCTAACATCTCAGTAAATGAGCTAGTAGATCATTTTAATTCAAAAATTAAAAATATTATAGATGCCATTGCTCCAACTAAGGTAAAGGAAGTGAATGGGAAGAAAATACCTCCATGGAGAAAGGCCATGACCGTGAGAGCAGAAAAAAGAGTGTCGAAAAGCTGAACGCAGGTGGCGAAAAACAAATCTCCAGGTTCACTTTGAAATCTATAAAGAGAGACTTGGCCTTTATAATTTGGAATTGAAAAACGCAGGACAATCGTTCTTCTCTGACATCATTACCAAAAACAAAAACAACGCACGTGCCTTGTTTGCTACCGTCGACCGACTAACTAACCCCCCAGAGTCAGTAGCCTCTGAATTTCTATCCACCAGGGCGTGCAATAATTTTGCCTCCTTCTTCACTGACAAAATTCAGAAAATAAGACAAGCAGTCAGTGCCTCTGCATCAGGAACAGCAAATGTGTTGTCTCTGTGTCCACTTAACATGAATTCAAACACCATGACACAATTCCATCAGATTAATGATAAAAACCTAGAGGACATTATTCAACTTCTGAAATCCTCCTCCTGCTGCCTTGATATTATTCCAACGGGATTTTTTAAAGATGTTTTGCCTTGCATGGCCTCAGATCTACTTCATATAGTAAACAAATCTCTTCACTCAGGTATTTTTCCACAGGCCCTGAAAACTGCAGTCATTAAACCGCTCTTAAAAAAGAATAATCTAGATGCTTCAGTAATGAACAATTACAGGCCCATATCAAACCTGCCATTTCTAGGTAAAATCATTGAAAAAGTTGTTTTTCAACAGCTGAGTAATTTTTTGCATTTAAATGACTGTTTCGATGTGTTCCAGTCAGGCTTTCGTCCAAACCACAGTACTGAGACTGCTCTTGTAAAGGTCTTTAATGACATCCACTTAAACACAGACAGTGGCAGAACTTCAGTGTTAGTATTATTAGATCTCAGTGCTGCGTTTGACACTGTTGACCACAGCATATTACTAGACCGACTGGAAAACTGGGTGGGACTTTCGGAAACCGTCCTAAATTGGTTTGAATCCTACTTAAAGGACAGAAACAACTTTGTTTCTATTGGTAAATACACATCTGAGTTGACAAATATGACATGTGGGGTTCCTCAAGGCTCCATCTTGGGACCTCTTCTCTTTAACATCTACATGCTACCACTGGCTCAGATAATTAAAAACAAAAAAATAAGTTACCATAGCTATGCAGATGACACACAAATTTACGTAACAGTTTCACCAGGAGACTATGCTCCAATTCAAACACTGAGTAAGTGCATTGAACAAATCAATGACTGGATGTGTCAGAACTTTCTCGAATTAAACAAAGATAAAACTGAGGTAATGGTTTTTGGAGCCAAGGCAGAACGTATAAAAGTTAGCGCTGAGCTTCAGTCTGCAATGTTCAAAACAACAGATAAAGCCAGAAATCTAGGTGTAGTCATGGACTCTGACCTGAGTTTCAACAGTCACATTAAAACAGTTACTAAATCAGCCTACTATCACCTAAAGAACATATCTAGGATTAAAAGACTAATGTCACAGCAGGATTTGGAAAAACTTGTCCATGCTTTTATCTTCAGTAGACTCGACTACTGCAATGGTGTCTTCACAGGTCTCACTAAAAAATCTATTCGGAAGCTGCAGCTGATTCAGAACGCTGCTGCTCGAGTCCTCACTAACACTAAGAAAGTGGATCACATCACTCCTGTTCTGAAGTCTTTACACTGGCTTCCTGTGTGTCAAAGAATAGATTTCAAAATACTGCTGCTGGTTTATAAAGCGAATTTGGCTTTGAATGGTTTAGCCCCAAAATACATTTCTGATCTACTGCTAAATTATGAACCATCCAGATCTCTCAGGTCTTCAGGGACTGGTCAGCTTTCTGTCCCCAGAGTCAGAACTAAACATGGTAAAGCAGCATTCAGTTATTATGCTCCAAATATCTGGAACAAACTCCCAGAAACCTGCAGGTCCGCTGCAACTCTGACTACTTTTAAATCCAGGCTGAAGACCTTTCTTTTTGTCGCTGCTTTTAATTGAACTATTCATATCTTAGACTGCACTGTAACTTTTATCCATGTATTTTTTCTTTTAATGTTTATCCATGTATTTCTTCTTTTAATGTTTATTTTATTAGCTTTTCTTTTTAATGACTGATTTTAAATGCCATGTTCTTAATGTCTTTCATTTGTTGTAAAGCACTTTGAATTGCCTTGTGTTGAAAAGTGCTCTATAAATAAACTTGCCTTGCCTTGCCTTACTATGACGACTGCAGTTGAAAACACCAACAAAGGCTTTGATTTTACTTTCATGACAACTGTGTTTATTATCTGGCCAAACATTAATGTTAGTTTCCTAAAGCAACCATGAAAGTCACCAGTTCAACCAGGCCCGGACTGGCCATCGGGATGTGTGGCGCGAGCGAAAGAGAAAGCGTGTGCAATGTTGTTGTTAGCATCTGGTGCTAGCTAGCTGCGCTAACGGATATAATGAGCTGTCAACAAGGTGGAGGAGAGTCCTCGGCTGTCAGACTGAGAGACTGATAACTACAGCTCAGGTGAGGTAAAGGACTCTGAGTGTTTAGATAGTTAACTTAGCCTAAGTTATCTCAGTGGGTCTGGTCACCATTTATGTAAACACATATTTCCATTTGAGGGGGTAGTGATTAGTAAAATATGCATGAATAATACAAAAAAAATGTTAACTCGGTGAAAAAAGGTAACTTTTAAAACTTGTTGAGAGCTAAAACTAGTCTTTGCTGCTGCCTCAAAGAGGAGCAGGGGGGAGAGGGGGGAGATGGGTGAGGCTGGTTCAGGAGCCCAGACACACTCACAACTATAAATGAACCAAAAACAAATAAATAAACAAGTTTCAATGTTTTTTCATATTGGATATGGTATGTTATTGGTTATGGCCATGTTCTTATGATTTTATGATTATTTAAACATATACAGTTCTGTTTCATATGGGTGTAGACTCTTTATTTCCCCCTCAAAATGCACCAGATTGATGCATTTAAGTCCAACATGTAAAAAAATATCTTACCGGGGGAGCATGCCCCCGGACCCCCCTATAGGATTTATACACTAATATAGTGTGAATTGAACTGACATGGTATGGAGCAAGGAAAGGTTGAGAGGACGAATAAGAAATAGAGAAAGACCCGCGACGATTTGTGTGTGTGTAAGCAGCATTACTGTGATCTAGTGTCCCTAACACTACATAAATCTACAGTATTGGATTCAGCTAAAGTTATTTCCCTTCCACACACACACACACACACACACACCATGCTGCAGGCTGAGTCTGTGTGAAGAGTGTGCAGGCTGGGCAGCAGATGAATGATGATCCCTGGGAGCTTACTGAGGCTCAGACCCACAGTGTGTTGTGATGTGAGATCCAGGTAATGGATGTGAGCGACAGCAAAGCCGAGGACGCTGTAACATCTCAATGACAGCTTGATTTTCTGCCTGTCCAGCAGCAGCTCTCTGTTACTGCCCATCATTCTTCAATGTATGCAGCCTCCTCCATTTTACAGATGATGTGTCTCAATGTTGGATACTTCCCTTAGTACACTTTCATGAACACTTAAGCACTGTTTAAATTGGAGGTGAACATGCTGGATGTGGAGGTCCTGGGCTGGTGTGGTTACACGTGGTCTGCGGTTGTGAGGCCGGTTAGATGTACTGCCAAATTCTCTGAAACGCCTTTGGAGATGGCTTATGGTAGATAAATGAACATTCAATTCACGGGCAACAGCTCTGGTGGACATTCCTGCTGTCAGCATGCCAATTGCACGCTCCCTCAAAACTTGTGACATCTGTGGCATTGTGCTGTGTGATAAAACTGAACATTTTTAGAGTGGCCTTTTATTGTGGCCAGCCTAAGGCACACCTGTGCAATAATCATGCTGTCTAATCAGCATCTTGATATGCCACACCTGTGAGGTGGGATGGATTATCTCGGCAAAGGAGAAGTGCTCACTACCACAGATGTTTTCAGATTTGTGAACAATATTTGAGAGAAATGGTTATTTTGTGTATATAGAAAATGTTTTAGATCTTTGAGTTCATCTCATGAAAAGTGGGAGCAAAAACAAAAGTGTTGCATTTATATTTTTGTTCAGTTTAGGTATAAATGGCATTTTTTTGGGCGATTTTTTCAATCTGACTTCATATTGACAATTTTTAACAACAGTGTGCTACATAACACACTTTCAGTAAAAGTGAAGGACTGGGAGACTTGAATATTTGTATAGAGGCTTTGCATATGACGTCACGTGTGTTATGCGGTTATAACACACCAGGGTGAAGCAACACGTGAACTTTCAAAGCGTAGACGGGAAAAATGGCTCAATAGGATCGGACGGGAGGATCTCAAACCATCCAACCACAACTATACTCGCGTTTGTGGGGATCATTTCACGTCAGGTAAGTGTCAGGTTTTACATACAAACATTCAAAATCAACATACAACCCACGTACTAAGACATGTATCTTAACAAGGAAATAGGACTCCTGGAGTCTGTCATCGATCGACATATCAGATTGTGGAGTATCTACAAAGTAAAGTCATCCCTTGGTCATCTTCACACCAGTCTGTCAATCCCCTGCAGTGCTTCGTTTAACTGTCATTTAAAGTAATTCCTCCCCCTCCTGGCCATTTGATTATATGTAAACAGTGAAGGCTGTACAGTCCCTGGCACCTTTTCAGAGGCTTTTGGTTTCCTCAATTATTTGTCATGTTCCAATGTCTTGACACCAGCATTTTAAATATATCTAAAGTCTGACTTCGCCTGTCAAAAGAGGTCACATTTGTATTAATTAACAGTTCACCCAGGATATAACTGACCTACAATCTGATTTATTTGCAGGTAAATCAGTGGCACTTTTTGACAAAAATCATCCTGACTGGGCACCGTCTGTCAAATTGGGACACGAGAAAATTACAGCACCTTCCCCTGCTACACATGTCAGGTATAAACGCGCCAGAAAAAGGTCATCCATCGCACTACTTGATCTCTACAGCATGGTATCTGATATACCATCTCCAGAAGAGCCCGCACCAGTCCTGGGAGCCACTGGGGAAGAAGAAGGAGTGGTTGAACCAGAGACTGGCACTGCAACTCAGACTGATTTGACTGGTGAAATGATTGACAAAATGTCATTTCAAATGAATAATGTAACAACAGAAAATGTTAACTTAAAAGAAAAGCTTGTAAAGTCCACAATTTCAGAGAGTACATTTAAGGGCGATGATGACCGTGTGCGGTTCTTCACGGGACTTCCTACTTTTGCCATTCTAATGATGGTATACAATCTTGTGGAACTGCACATCAATGTGAACGCTAAGAGTTCACTGTCTACATTTCAACAGTTTATACTGACACTAATGAAATTAAGATTAAACCAACCCCTGCAAGAGCTGGCTTATAAATTCAACACATCCACGTCTACAGTATCCCGTGTGTTTACCTTGATTATCGACGTCATGTTCAAACGTATGAGTTTCCTTTTGAAGTGGCCATCTCGAGAGGAACACCAACTGAAAATGCCTATGGATTTCCGCACTCATTTTGGTACTAAAGTGGCTGTTATAATAGACTGCTTTGAAGTTTTCACTGACAGGCCATCAAATTTAATGGCACAGGCTCAGACTTGGTCAAACTACAAACATCACAACACCATAACATTTCTCATAGGAATCTGTCCGCAGGGTGTTATATCATTCATTTCAAGGGCATGGGGTGGCAGGTCCAGTGATAAGCATATTACAGAAAATGGTGGCTTCTTAGATAACATTTTGCCTGGTGATTTGATTTTGGCAGACCGAGGTTTCAATATAAGTGACTCAGTAGGTTTCATGTGTGCTGAGGTTAAGGTGCCTGCATTCATCAAAGGCCGGAAACAATTATCAATGAAAGATGTTATTGACACAAGGAAAATTGCTAACGTGCGAATTCATGTTGAGCGTGTCATAGGATGTGTAAGGCATATACCATTTTGGGAGGACCAATTCCTATAGATGTTTTACTTTCTAAAGATGTAGATGTGATTACATTGATGGATAAAATAGCTGAAGTGTGCTGCGACCTGAATCATTTGTGTGACACTGTAATACCCGTTGATTGAGCCTTTACATTCTGTTACATCCCAATCAACCCATATCAGATTTAAAAATATTACATGTTTGTATTGTAATTATTATTACATTATTGTCAATGTTGTACTTGGTCAATTAAATGTCTTGATAATCAGAAAAGTGATTTGGGGTTTGGTTGTGTAGGGGAATGTTTGAAACCAAGTTGCTTGAATGTGGTTTCAGACCTGCACTGCACACTGGAATAGTACTGGTAGAATATTCAAGCTTGTTGTAAATACATTTTGAAAAAAACAATTGAAAGGGCAAAGTATTATATTTATTACAGGTTTCCAATTTACCCATTGAAAAAGGGTGAAAAACAAGTACATGCTCCTTTAACAGTAAACTGCAGAGATCACCTCACATAACAGAGATAGATTAACATTGTGTTCATATTACACTTTTTTTCAATGCTAAAACACATATTTTGAAAGCAGGGCTAATTTTCTCAAAACACATTCACAAAACCATACACACAAAGTGCAAAACACCTCATATATACTGCAGAATGAAGCACTGCACCCAGAACTACAGAAACACTTACCAAAACCAAACTGTTGCACCAAATGGAACACACTTCATTCATAGTACAAGACATTTTGTAAAACCAACTACACACCATCGTGCTCAAGCACACTCATCTTTTATGGCGTTTTAAAGAGAATTCTGCAAATAAAGATTGTTCAAGTCTCCAAAATATGTGCAGAAACACAAATATACTGTTGTTATACTTTTCAAAAAGTGGAAAGTTGAATTGCAAATTGGGTGCGGAGCTGAACATGTGTTTAGAGTTTTGGATATTTGAGCTGAGGTTTTGCTCTTTCAGTGTCAGTTTAAATAATGATGCTTTTTGTGTCATTTCAGTGTGCATAACCTTTTTTGATTGTTACACTTCCATGTTCTTTATATAGATTTGATGTAAAAGAAACATGTTCAATCAAATAGATATATACACTGTCATTCAGATTGATTAATACTTGTTTCTTTTGAGAGGGGACATGCTGATGACATTTGTCACAATACCAGCTTCCTTTGGGGGCAACTGTTATACCAACACATTCAAAATGAAACCAGGTAGTTTCACAATTTGTGTTATCACATCCTATCATGGGAAGCTTTTCCTCTCCACGACAAAGGCACCACTTGGGTATCAGTGGTTGGGTATCGGTCAGAGTGGCACATAAAGCAGGGTCTGGTATCAGGAAGAGAGGCCTTTTTGGTGCAGTAATGGAGACTGGTGTAGTTGCACTGGAAATTCTGGTGAAGAATTGCCCACTCAACTCGAGGAGAATGACCTTCTGAAAGAATTCATGAGCTTTACCTTCTCCCAAAAGTCAATATCTGGGGTTATGCGTTCAAGATGAATCTTTCCATTCACCCACAGAACAAAGTCAGTATATTCAATATCACATAGAAATAACTGGGTCTGCACTTGATAGAAATAGGCATGGGTCTTCTTCAGCCTGTCCTGTCCATCACGTGATTCAAGACATGTATGGTCTGACGGTGCAGCAACACAGTAGGGGCATTTCATTTCCAAAACACCTACACCACAGCACTGCAGGACACAACACCATCTGGAGTAGCACCTAAATATGGAATGTTGGCGATAACACAAGCCCAGAGTCCTGGCAAATGAAACCGTCATGTTGATTCATAATTGTAATGTAATCTTCACGTGCTGATTCCTCGTGATTACATCCCCATTCAGTAGCTGCAGTTTTACATTTTGTGGCTTCTGGGTAACAAATAGCTTTAATGAAGCTAAGCGATGGTTTAGTTGCACTTGTTGAACATGCTGCCTTCATACGAGATGCTGTAATCCGCCCAGCTCTGTATCGATACCAGAGTTTAGATTTGGCCTGTGTTTTTGTGGCCTTCTCTATATCCGCCTCCGGCTTGGTGATAGCTACATTGATCCCTTGGCAATGTTCTGTAAGGGCTTTATGGTCCATTTAGGCAGTTCTCACTTTTTAAACTAGAAAGCGGCTTAGGAAATGTTGACAAAGTCACTTTTGGGACAAAATCGGCATTGTGTGTAGCTGAGATTGTCAATATTGCACACTTCCTTCCAGTAGATTTCAGTGATGCCAGCATCTGTCGCTTTTGGAATCTCCCTCGAGTGACGTAAAAGTGGTGTTGTTGTTGTTGTTGTTATTGTTGTTAAATTAGCTGCATCACCAAGGCTGTCAATTGCTTGGTTTAAGCGATTCCTTCGGGTTTTAGCCGAAGTAAAGTCAATGTCAGCAACAGGGGAAGGTGTTACATCCTTCACTGATCCAGGTAGAAGCCAATACGCCTTTTCCTGGGTAACTGTCTTGGCATCACGTATCCGTATAGATGTTTCTATGTAGAAAAGGAGATATGCAACATGGGTACATGTTGATCCCAAACCAGCTTTGCAGTTGCACTTAGCTGTGATGACTGCACCATCCTTCTTCATCAGTACCCACGGACATGTTGGCGGCAGCCCAATACTCTGAGAATGCAATACCTGAAAAATAAAATACAAAAATATTATTGGATTGTTGACTATTTAGAATCACCAATATTTTGGTCCAACTTTACTTTCAAATACTGATTGTTTACACAACCAGTGGGTGGTCAGCTCTTGTCATATTCCTATGCTAGGTAGCCCATAACAGAAGCTGACAACCAAGAATAGGTTCACAACTTTTGTAATTTAAATATATTGCAATATATAATAAAGCTTTATTTATAAAGCCCTTTTCATAAAGCACGTGTAGCTCAAAGTGCTTTACAAAATGGCACACATCACAAGTTAAATATAAACCACAAGAAATTCCCCTCAGATCAGATGTTAAGACCTTTACAGGTACATGCAGCATAGCATCGTGTCTCTTAACAGGTTAAGAGACACGAGGAAGTAAAAGGTATGATAATACAAATAAATAATAAGACACAAGACAAAGTGTATTGATGCAACAATATCCCTATAAAATAAAGTAAACATATAGATATAGGTCCAACAAAAATAAAAGCTGGTGTTTAAAAATGTCCACTGAGTTGGCCTCTGATATTTCTTGGTAGCGTAGTGGATAAAAGCAGCCTCACCCATTTTATTTTGGGGGACTTTAGGGATATTTAAAAAGCCAGCTGAAGAGGACCTCACGAAATATTTACTCACTTTTCCAGCTATTACAGCCACATCTCCTTGATATGCAACGCAAACGTCGCGGATCCACCCGGATGTGAACTGGTTATGTGCCTCGAGTCTTTTGTACGCCTTCATTTCCTCCATGGTATACAATAGAATAGGCGAAAAAACCAGGTAGTTCACGATATCACAGTAGGAAAATGAAGGCCATGAATTTATGTCGGTGCTGTAATCCTTAACGAGAATCAAATAAGGGTCCACCGAACCAATCGACACACATTTTTCTCTGTAAAAGGGTCTTATCCTCTGGGTATAGTGATTCGTAGTAGCCTTTAATTTTCACCATTTTTGAAAGCTCCCGCCACTGCCGCTAGTAGAGTGGTACTCCAAGATGTCTGACGCGAAATCCCGTAACGTCATTAGGAAGCCTCTATTGAAAAAAAGTTACATACAATCAAAAAACAGCTGCGGGTAAAATTGCCTGAAAAATATTTTGCCTGCCTGAAAAATATTTTCATGCAGGCTACTCTTTTCCACCGACTTGACGGCTGGCGGCCCGGTGTCGGTACCAGATGTGTTCGGGGTACCAATGACGTCACGCATTGTACGTATTGTGATTGGCTGTACGGTAATTTACCCAGGGGTGCTCGGGGGCAAATCACATCTACAGATCATGACGAAGCAAATTTAAGTATTCCTATACTCCTAGCGTGTTAAAATGTTTGTGAAAAACATGTTAAAAAAACATGAAAACGGAGCAATGGCTGTACGCCATTGGCTGTACGGCAACTCAAGAGGACCATCATACACGGTCAAATTCCGAACATTTAAACATAGCCTACACTTCATTCTTTACTTTGTCCGTTATTATATGTAGAAGATATTACTTTTTTCTCCGTGATGTTGTTTCCATAGAATCCTTTTCCGTTTCACAGAACACAAATTGGGTTATTTACATAATTATGTTTACACTACTACTCCCATACTCCTAGCGTGTGAACATTTTTGTGAATAACGTGTGCAAAGTCTCCGAAAATGGAGCAGTGGCTGCGATGCTAGCTTTGCGGCTAGCGGTTAGCATTGTAAATGGAAATTTACTGAAACAACATGTTTAAGTAAAAAGAAGGCCCCACTGATCATCTACTCTCTGAGACGATTCCAGGGATGCCTGACTTGAGTTTCTAGCACCAGGGAAAGTGGACAAAAGTGCCCCAGATCAGCCTCTTAATTTACCCAGGGCCTAGTGCTTGGCTTTGGGCATGAACATTCAGGAAACTCCCCTGAGTATTTTATTTTATTGATGTCATTGACGTCATTACGTCGTGACGTCACTGGTAAGAGACGGACCCCGAACACATATGGTACCCCGAACACATATGGTACCGACACCGGCCGCTAAGCTCCACACGCCGCCGGCCGGCTTCCGAAGAGGTTGAACAGCTAGCACCACCAGCGGGTCTCTGCGGTCTCGCGCTGACGGCTGCCGACCTAGCAGCACGACCTCTACCCACGCCATCGGAGAACATTGGGTCCGCGCCGACGGCTGGTAGCCGAGTAGCAGAGATCCAAACACAAACATATAACTTCAGAAGAGGCTGGATAGCTCCCACACCATCCCAGAACCATCGAGGGCTAGCGGCCTAGCAGCAGAGATTCACGCATCACCGTCTGTCTTCACACGAGGCAAGCTAGCTGAACAGCTAGCTCTGCCGACGGGTCTCTGTGGTCTCGCGCTGACGGTTACTGGCCTAGCAGCAGGACCCATCTCCACACCATCGGAGGACTGGGGGCCCGCACCGAAGGCTAAAGGCATAGCTGCGGAGATCCACGCATCGCCGGCTGGCTTCAGACGAGGCAAGCTAGCTGAACAGCTAGCTCTGCCGGAGGATCTCTGTGGGCTCGCGACGGCGGCTGCTGGCCTGGCAGCTGGACCAACATCCACACCATTGGAGGACTGTGGGTCTGCGCCGATGGCTAGCAGCATAGTGACAGAGAACCACAAACCAACAGCTAGCTCTGACTGCTCCACTGTCAACAACGTCACCGAGGTAAAGCCTAGAAATCCGGTATTTAAAAAAACACCGTTACACACAAATGTTTCAACATAAACTGGAATGACAAACAAAATAGAAATTAAAACGGATCAACCGACTAGAATAACCAAGACTATGATAGATTTATTATTTACAAACAAAGCTGACAGAATAGTTAAAACCTACTGACTGGTCTTTCTGCAGGGTTGCCAACTTTGGGTACCTGGCTGGAGTGAGATTTTGATATCATGGGTTTAATTACACATATGCGCACTAAATGACTGCTATCGTGTCAGCAGCGGGACCTTAGCATATATATAGGATATATACAATATATACAAATACACAAAATTGGACACAGACTATAAAGGGCACACAGTTTCATTCACTAATGAAAGTCAAACACATGTTTGTTTCCACTGTTTTATTGTGTGCCTGTCGCGATAAGCAATTAATTGACTTATCGTACGATAAATAAAAATGAACTCGATAAATTGCCATTTACATGAGGATGTGACTAGCAGTTTGAAAGGATGTACTTCAATTATTATTATATATTATCATTATGTCAGGGGTCTAAAATGGTCATACAACGGTGCCGACAATATTATCGTTTATCGCAATAATTAATTCTCGTGAGAGGCCTATACATGAAACACACACACAAACAAATCTACAGACTTACTCCAAACTGCCAAATATATTAATTAACACACTCTATTTTGGCCTAGTAGAACAATAAGCAGCAGACCTTTACTTTTTTTATCATTTCTACTGGATCTTAGATCTGCGCATGCGCAATACGGGTCGGCAGTTGCCAGAGAGTATTTTTGATGGGTAATCTATGGTAGGGCTAACCCATACAGTGGTGGGGTGAAGTCAGTATTTGCATTGTAATTACATACACGCTCCCCTTGACAGTGAAACGCCACGCGTGAGGTTTAGATTATTTCCCTGTCTCAATCCAAATTGAACTGTATGAAATAAAAAGGCACATTTATCTTGTAGTAAATAAAAAGGGCGACCTGGAGCCAATCCTGCAATTTACCCACAGGTGAAAGAGTTGACATGCTGAAAGCCCAACCCCTGCAGGGGGGTCTGGGGGGAATCTCCCCCAGGAGATTTTTTTGAAATACTAACATAAAATACACATTCTGGTACTCTCTTGAGAAGAAAAATAAATAAATCTATTACTACACGACATATTTAAAAAAAAATGAATGCCATTTTAGTTTGTTGTTACTTTGTTCTGAAAGCTGAACCTGCTGCTCCTCACAGAGAGAAGAGGGAAGAGGCTGTGTGAATTACTTTACATTGTGGATAAGGGAGGATATCCCCCATTGTTCTGTGTGTCAAAATGAAAGACAGCCCACACACCTATCAATCATCAAACCGTGGGGTCTTATTTCATTACGTGTTGATTTCTATCAACACGTAATGTTGTATCGACGTATAGAGATGTACTACAGCAAAAGTATTCTCCGTGGGGACTTCCTGCAACAACACCACGCCGTTATCTTGATTCTGATTGGCCAGAAGACATTATCAAAGATGTTCTATTGAGAAGACGATCACTACCTGACAAAAGTTTTCAAACCCGTTTCTAGTCTTCGGTATTCTTGTTTTTGGCGTGAGAATAGTTTGGGCAGCGTGAGAGCGTGAGATTGAGAGTGAAAGCGTGTGTCACACGCCAGATGCGTGAGAGTTGGCAACCCTGCTTTCTGACCATAATCTTATTTTTTTTACCAGGAAACTCACAAAAAAAAGGTTCATGGCCACACCTAAAACCCCTGACTTCAGTTCTCGCTTCATCCCCAAAAAACTGCAACAACGTTTTATGGATGCAGTGAAAATGATTGATTGGGGAGACACTCTGTCCTGTGAAGATATTGATGAAAACAGTGATCTGTTTATATCTAAAATTAATGATACAATGTCTTCCTTCTCAAGAAGAGGGTGCCTTAGGGACAGGAAGGAACATCATCTTCCCTGGCTGAATCAACAATGCAGGAATCTAATGAAATCTAGAGACCAACTATTGAAGCAGAGCTTGAAATCCGGACTATCCACTGATAGACAGAAATTCACTCATGCTCGTAACAATGTAACACAAACAATAAGACAGGCCAAAGCTAACTTTTTCATCAATAGAATTGAAGGTGCGAAAGATAACGGTAAAAACGTTTGGCAAATCTTAAATAAAGTATTAAGTAAACAAACAGGAAAATAAGGTTCTAGAATTAAAAATCAATGATTCCCTGATAAAAGACCCTACAGTGTTGGCCAGCTCTCTCAATGAGTATTTCATAAATAGTGCTTTGGACATTACAAAGCTCTTCCCGCCATCTGAGGTCTCACCTAGACCGACTGGATACACACCCTGTTTTTGACCTGGAGGAAATCATAGAGGTGGAGGTAAAACATATAATCTCAGGATTAAGAGGTTCTAAGGCTAGGGATGCATATGACTTCGACACCAACTTTATAAAGACACATATCGACGGTCTAATAAACCAATTACTATGCTAGTGAATTAATCTATCAGCACCAGGGAAGTTCCATCATCCTGGAAGGTGGCCACGGTGACACCGATCTTTAAATCTGGGGATAAAGCAATGATGTCTCTGAGAAATGGGTGTCAAAATTAATCACCAAACATTTAGACAAAGGTTTCGCTCCACTCCACCCAATGCAGTTTGGTTTTCGTGCTCACCACTCAACTGAGACAGCTAACTGTGTCTTTGTGGAAAAGGTTAATTGTATGTTGGACCCGAGCACATATGTAGGTGCTTTCTTCCTTGATCTCAGGAAGGCATTTGACACAGTTGACCACCAAGTGCTCCTTACAAAGCTGACTCATTTCAATTTTTCGGCAGTTTCGATACATTGGTTTAAGTCTTACTTATCGAACAGAAAACACCGTTGTGTTTTGGTTAACGGTGCCAAATCCCGCTACCTTATCAACCCTGTTGGGGTTCCACAAGGTTTCATTCTTGGACCATTACTGTTTTTACTGTACATTAATGACTCGCCTAATGTATGTCCTGAGTTGAATGGATGGATATCCTCGTGGATTCATCTTCCTATTATACACAGATGCATTTCCAAACATTTGGACTACCTATGTTGCAAATGTATTATCTTTTCAATTTACACACGGCATCTATTGCACGTCTGTCCATCCTGGGAGAGGGATCCCTCCTCTGTTGCTCTCCCTGAGGTTTCTCCCATTTTTCCCTTTAAACTGTGGGTTTTCTCCGGAAGTTTTTCCTTGTACGATGTGAGGGTCTAAGGACAGAGGGTGTTGTATTGTCATTCTGATATTCTGTACACACTGTGAAGACCACCGAGACAAATGTAACATTTGTGATATTGGGCTATATAAATAAACATTGATTGATTGATTGATTGATTGATTGATTGATTGAATGTACAAATGTATGCCGATGATGCGGTCATCTTTGTACACGGGAAAAACACTGAAATAATCTCATCCTGTCTCTCAAATGCATTGGACAAGGTTCAACACTGGCTGAACAACATTTGCTTGCAGTTAAACGTAAAAAACAAAACAGTATGCATGATGTTCAGTAAACGACCAGTCAAAATCGAAAGATCCAACGTGTTTTTAAATGGAGCAGAATTAGAACTAGTCTCCCAGT
Source organism: Harpagifer antarcticus (assembly GCA_902827135.1). Lineage (NCBI taxonomy): Eukaryota > Metazoa > Chordata > Actinopteri > Perciformes > Harpagiferidae > Harpagifer > Harpagifer antarcticus. The sequence goes on from CADEHL010001058.1 coordinate 5,659,591, forward strand.
TCAAGTATCTTGGAGTCATATTGGACTTGAACTTGACTTTTAAGAGACACATTAAGAAAGTATCAAATACTATTCATCCACAAAAAAGACACTGGACGCTGCACTACTGTAGGTCAGAAACCAGAGGAGTCTGTGAAGTCCACTGCAGACAGACCACTTTTGGACAAAATGTCCTCTCCATTAAAGGCAGCTCATTCTAGAACAGCCTCCCAACTGAGATACGGGATTGTCCCTCTCTCAATAGCTTCAAAGGTCAACTCAAAGAATGGTTGAGAAACAAACATCCGTGCAATCACCGCTAAATGCACTTTAATACAGGGGTATCTTCTCTTGCACTTAATATGTCGTTGCTGCAAATTGTATTACCATGTGATAAATATTTGTATATGCTGTTCTTGCTCTTTTGCACTTTTTGCATATCATGTATTTGTTTTTGCTATGTTTGTAAAATGTCATTTTCTTAACCTGTTAAGCACTGAGCCTGTTTTTCAGGTCTCAGGCTCGAAAATGACATTCCCAGAACGAATGACCATATCTTCCCTTCTAAAAGGGTTAAATTAATAACCTTTTTTCTCAAAGTAATGACAAACCTGTGAGTTGGATGTAGAAAAGTCAGAATCAATATAGATATTTTTTATTTTAAAGAAAATTCAGATTGAACATAGTAAAAAAAAATCTGTAAATTATAGTGTTCGTCCAAAAATTATTTTTTACCTATAGTGAAAACTACCCTTGGATGATGGTATGGTTGACTAAAAGCTTTAGGAATCCAAAGTACAACATATAATAAGTACCCTGTATCAAGATTGATGCAAAACAAGTGACATTTGACCTTTTTAGAGAGGTTTAGCACAAAAAGAAACACTTCTGGGGCCATTTGGGTGGATTTTCCATATCTCTGGCCCCCCTTGGTCGATTTTGCTGATTGACATCTCTTTCTAACTGTCAGAGCCAATGGAATCGAGGGAAAGTTCCAGATACACACACAGCTTACCAAATAAGGAGTGAGAGAGACGCGTAGAAAAACCGGAAGCTGCGCTAACCTCTGGTGGCTACCATTAGCAGCACATTTTTCTTCTCTGATTTTTGCATAAAAATGGAATTATGGATTATTAATACTTTTTTCAAAGTGACAGACACATTGGATTAACCTATGGATTAACCTTCAGCCGCGTTGTTTCTCGTTTTAATGCCATTGAACACGACTTTTGATCAGAATAACAGCTAAGGTGAGCATATCTCCGTGTTTTGCTACCTAAAGCTACTCGTGTGTTGTCTGTATTTGCTTCCCCTGTCGCAAGTTCTGATCGCTCAGTGATGATCCTTATATTTTTATAATCTGTGGAATCTCAGGATATTATCTAAGCTTGTTTGTGCAGATCCAATAAGTATATTAATCAGTGTAGCTAGAGTTCTGTGCTAACGGCCTTAAGATTGTTTCGCTCGTAGCTAATTCAGAGGCTCGGCGCTAGCTTTGTGGGTGAAAAAAAAAAAAAAAAAGGATCAGTTAGCTGAGTCTTTTCCCATTACATGGATATAAAACATTCATAGTTTATTGAATATTCAGATGACCTCAGACGCTGTTTCCTGCAGATGATGCGTTTTTCCCCCTGGTATCGAGGGTGCAGTGTAGAACCGCAGGTCTCCCTTGAAAAAGAGATCATTGATCTTAATGGGATTTTCACCTGGTTAAATAAAGGCTACAAACAGAAGAGGTTAAATGTTTTATGTGAGGGACTGCGAACGGAAATTAGCTCAAAGCTAAATCTGGCATATTTACGCTTGACACATTTGATTGTTTTAAGTGTTCATTGATGTGCATTGTCCCTGCTAAACAAATGATTAAATAAAATAAAACGCTACAAAAAGAGGAAATTGTTTAAAGAAATAGACATATACAAAAAAGTACCATAACAAAGGACAAATGACTCATCAAAATAAATATGGTGCAATATATCAGAAAGAGCAAACTCATCATGTCATCATGCTGTTGCTGCCTGTTTCTGCCCATCTCACATAATCCTTCAAATAGTAGGGAAATAGATGTATGTCACCATATCAAACCACACTTACTTGACCAAAGTTCACAAAATTAAACACCACATTCTTCTTCTTAGATGATTCTGTTGTCTCCTCAGCTCCCAAATATCAGTTTTTCTTTTTGAATTTATAAATATCTCCTCCCGGGAGGCTGAAACAATGAAGGTGGCTCCGCACCATAAATAGCTCGCAGGCCTTCGTCATTTGCTGGTGTGACATTTTCACGGTAAAGGTTAGATGTTGCAGGATGCATTCCTCTCATAGCTGAAGCCTGTTGTACGCCGCTGTTCTGTTTCATCGCCCGCGGCTACGCTTGTTATTTCGATGTGATTGGTGAGATCTGATTCTTCGGATGAGACCTCGTGAAATCACAACTCTGTATGTTCACACTTGGCCTGGAAATAGAGCTGCTGTGAATATTTGTTTAAAATGGTGGCTGCATTACTTCTCCCTGATCTCGCTCTTCATCTCTTTACATTGCTGTTTTGAACATCATGTACTACAGACTTTGGAGCAGACCATTTTAGGCTTTTACAGCAGTTATGTTATTATTAGGGCTGTTAACGCGTTAATAAAAAATTAACGCCACTAATTATTTTAACGTGATTAACGCATGTGTATTTTTTGTCCTCGGCTGCCCTGTAGTTTCAGAGCGCATCGAGTTTAAAATACCATCTACAAGCTGATGCTGACAGCCCCGCTCCTGCCGTCCGCTTGCGGCAGACCACACTTCGACGCTCACCAGCAGGCACCGCCTGCCATCGGGAGGACCGGGAGGGTGTGTGTATGTGTGGAGCGAGAGAGAGAGAATGAGCACACCTTACGTGTATTGTTGTTGTTAGCATCTGTTGCTAGCTAGCTGCGCTAACGGATATAAGGAGCTGTTTCAATGAAAACAGAGGAGCGACATTTCGCCGACAACTGCGCCGAGCACTTGACTTTATGCAGGAAGCCAGACAGTGGAACATTGCACGAGAAGTCAGCATACTCAGCACGGATAGTGCGCAACATGATTGCAGCGTCCAGGCAGGTCCCGTTCGAGCATATGCCTTGAGTTGCACATAGCTCCAACGATCCATCACTTGTGCGGCTTTCACACCAGCGCTTTTCCCATTCTAGCTCCGTGCTAGAGCTTTTCTGGTTCAGCTCCGGTTTCCCTTTTCTGCTCCCGCTTTGTTCACACCGCCCAGAGCCCGACTGGTGCTGCCGCTGCTGCGTGATGACGTCACCGTTTACGTCGCTGATTTGCTCCCCAACGGCGCTCACAACAACAACAACGGGGGACTGAGTCGGGTCGATGATCGTATTGCTTTTAATCATACGAAGCCAGATTAAATATATTAAATACGACTTCTCTAACCTTATACTTTTCTCCAGAGTGCCGTGGTTCATTGTTTATTAATGTGTTTCAGCGGCATTTACCGACCGCTGCAGCATACATGCCCACCTTTCCAAATCCAAAAGAAGTAGGTTTGCGGCGGCAAATGTGCACGCCTAAATGAGGTAATCAGAAGAAATGGAACCCCAATAATTACATGTATAAACCATGTATTTAACATATATTGCATCATTTTATGCATTTTTCAGAAAAAGTGGTAGTTTGGTAAACAGTGACATCAACGACATGTCTGGTCTGTAAAATGCCCGAAAAGTAAAAGAATGGGAGATAAATATCCCAAAGTCTCCACATTTTATTATATTTTTAATGTGTTTCTGGTCCTCTTTCAGTTAAGACAGTAGATGAAGGATGCTTCAGGAAAAGACCAAACAAGTCACCAACATGTGTTTTCGAGAAACTGATACTAACGGGGAAATCCTGCAGGACTCATCTCTGTTCCCTTAAACTCATTTGGGAGTGATTACCCATCAGCCCCGGGGGTGCAGAGGAAAGGCAGCGTTACCCCCGATCTGCACGTTGTTTCTCTTTCAGAAACAGGACTGTTTGTACGATCACAGACACGCTGCAAACGGTGTCCGCCAAAAGTCCGGTCCAGTGTCTATGTAGTGTCATTTTTATTGTTATAGTTTGGGAAGATTGAAAATCTGTAGGGAAAGCCAGCTAAGTCGGTAGGCGGTAGAAACATGTCAAAAGCGGTAGACTACCGCCCAAATCTGTAGGGTTGTCAGGTATGCTGCAGTGCTGGCTGCTCTTCCACTGGAGTTTATCAGGGCTGCCAACATTTGAGTTCAGCTTGGAGTGAGATTTTTTTTTTGGTGAACCGAAAAAAGAAACGTTCATGTGTACAGTGTTACAAATGTATTGAACATGTACAAACTAGGGTTTCCCATTAATGTACCGGGCGCTACAGTGGAATACGCACATACACAGTGCCGGAGCCTTGCAGCGGCGAAACTGTTGCACGCTTAATTGCGCCGCATTTGCGCTTCAGATGAGGCCCCCTCCGCGAGGTGAGGCCCCACGCAGTCTGCGTGATCTGCGTGTAGGGAGGAGCAGGCCTGGGTAAAGCATGGCATTTGAGCTCCATCCTGTTTCAGAAATAATCCTTGATGTGGTTTGGAACCGAATATGGCGTTTCATCACGACAGCGATTAGCTGAGTAACTGCCGGTAGACAGCCTTCTCTACCCAGAGCTCACTGCTTGCATGGGGATGCTCCAAAGGGGCGTGTCCAGCAGCAGCTCCAAAGGGGCGTGGCCAGCAGCAGCTCGGTTACATTTAAAGGGCCAGACACAGAATTAGCCCTTTAGTAACAGGGTTGAAATAGACATAGGAGCCTGCCTGCAGACCTCCACTCTCAGGACAGTTCCGGTGCAGACCTCCACTCTCAGGACACCTCCACTGTCAGTACAGGAAGTGACGATTCTGACGGGTTTTTTTTCCCACCCACCGAAGGACTCGTTTGATGGAAGTTTTCAAATCACAATGGAGACTCATCACGGAGGCGATGAGTCCGCCCACCGTCCCTTGGTCAAGCCCTTTTGACCCCCCCAGCCTGGTTCTCGTAAAAGTTTTTAGCTCAAATGACACCATGGAGGAATGTAACGGGAGTTGACAGGGGACTCTGCCCGCCTCACGAGTGCCTATTTTTCACTTTTCCCCGGCTTTATTATTGTTTTGGCTATTTCACCCGGGGACATTGCCCGGTCTCGGGTGTCCCCCCACGGCCTGTGCCCTGTGTCTTCCCCCATTCTGCGTGTCTCTTCCTTCCCGGGCCGGCCGACCAAGACGCACCGTCCAGGGGTCGTATATATATATATATATATATATATATATATATATATATATATATATATAGAGAGAGAGAATAAGTGTCAGTACGATTTTATTTTGTATTTGCGTGCATTTCCTGTTCGGAAAGTGGCGCTGCGGCTGTACTGATAGTAACAACAATACAAGGTGTCCGTATATATCTATATATATATATATAGATATATACATATGTATATAATAAGTGTCACAATCCATCACGATCTGATTTTATTTTGTATTTGCGTGCATTTCCAGTTTGGAAAGTGGCACTGTACTGATAGTGGTGATTTTATTTTGGAATTCTTAGCGTGCATTTCCTGTCCTGAGAGTGGAGGTGTCCTGAGAGTGGAGGTCTGCACCGGAACTGTCCTGAGAGTGGAGGTCTGCAGGCAGACCCCTCTCGAAATAGAGGGGTATGAGGCATGCTACAATGGGTGATGTGTTTTGGATTTTGAGCGAAACACTTCAGAGACATGTTTTGTATAGATATGGACCTATAATATATTGTTCAAATACAGCATAATAGGTGAGCTTCAATGCTGGAGTGTGGGAGTTTTGTACATACATATATATAAATATATATATATATATATATATATATATATATATATATATATATATATATATAAACCTCTCTGACACAATGTCTGTTATATCTTTTTTCACAAATGTAGTGTTTTATTGGTCTGTTTAGTTCAGTTTTACGCATCTTCAGCCTCACTCGTTTCACCTTCTCAAGTAGTGCCTCAGACTTGCATTTCGTCTTCTCTGTGTGCCTGTTTAAATAACTAAAACGTTCAATCATGTACTAAAATCCAGAGGAGGCTGCAGTCTGGAAGTGCAGCTTTGGTATTTTGATCATGAGGTTTTTCTAATTTTGGACAAGCAGCTCTGTCCCATTAAAATTCTGTCTGCCTGCAGGCGGCTCCTCTCAGAGGTGGCCTGCTAACGTCTCTCAAAACGGACTTTCAGTTTCCAACAAAGATGAAGATTTAAATTTTAACCTTGATTTCAACATGATCTCATGGGAAGGCGTATAACTTGCACGTAAATACGTGTTTCACCCATTTTAAGCTTTTTGTGACTCATTTAACGGAATTCACATTTCCCAAATCTTCACTTATGGACGCACGGTAACAGTTAGGAATTTGAACACATTTTCTGGAAAAGATGGTGTTTTGGGTTTGGTTTGGGCAAAGCAAAAAATGCATCACCATAAATGTGAAATGATCAGGCTTTTGAATTACGTTTTAAGTATAGAAGTACGTGTGTGTGTGTGTGTGTGTGTGTGTATGTGTGTGTGTGTGTGTGTGTGTGTGTGTGTGTGTGTGTGTGTCTAACAAACCTCAAACACTGGGCTCTTTCCGACTGAAGTGCAGCAGGCAATTTCTTTTAAAGACATTTCAGCCTAGTTTGTAGAGAAAGTGGAGCGCGGCCTCATACAGTTTGTATAGAAACTACAAACTGGAGCTCAGACTCAATTATCAACTCTTTATTCGTTCCCTTCATCCAACCTCGCTGATCAATTCGTCAGCCCCTCCTCCCTATTTCACCATATCTGTCTGTTCTTATTAGGGCTGTCAGTCGATTAAAATATTTAATCGCGATTAATCGCATGATTGTCCATAGTTAATCGCGATTAATCGCAAATTAATCGCACATTTTTTATCTGTTCTAAATGTACCTTCTAGGAATATTTTTCAAGTTTTTAATACTCTTACCAACATATGAGTGGACAAATATGCTTTATGCTATTGTTTATTATCATTTGAACAATGACAAATATTCTCATGAATATTAAACACAACAACCTCTGAACATTACAAATATTCGCCTCAATTCAACCTGGAACCTCTCATACAATAATACAATACAAATGGTGTGTGTGTGTGTGTGTGTGTGTGTGTGTGTGCGTGTGCGTGTGCGCGCGTATATGTGCGTGTGCGCGCGTATGTGTGCGCGCGTTGGAGCTATGTGCAACTCAAGGCATATGCTCGAACGGGAGCTGCCTGGACGCTGCAATCATGTTGCGCACTATCCGTGCTGAGTGTGCTGACTTTTCGTACAATGTCCCGCTGTCTGGCTTCCTGCATCAAGTCAAGTGCTCGGCGCAGTTGTGGCGAAATGTCGCTCCTCTGTTTCCATTTAAACAGCTCCTTATATCCGTTAGCGCAGCTAGCTAGCACCAGATGCTAACAACAACAATGCACGTAAGGTCTCTCTCTCGCTCGCTCGGGCCACACGTACACACACCCTCCCGGTCCTCCCGATAGCCAGTCGGTGCCTGCCGGTGAGCGTGGAAGTGTGGTCTGCAGCAAGCGGGCGGCAGGAGCGGGGCTGTCAGCATCAGCTTGTAGATGGTATTTTAAACTCGATGCGCTCTGAAACTACGGGGCGGCCGAGGAAATAAAATACACATGCGTTAATCGTGTTAAAATAATTAGTGGCGTTAATTTATTTTTGCGTTAACGCTTTATTAACGCGTTAACTTGACAGCCCTAGTTCTTATACGTCCTTGGAAACGTAAGTGTAGTCATCAGGCTTCACAACCATTGCTTGACCCCCACTTAGAAACGTAACCTGAACCTGCACCGTATGTGCCTACTTATACATTGATTACATTCATCATTTTTATAACTAGAACTCTCTCCAGTACAGCGTTAGCTCTGAGTGTTAGCGATGCGTGCTAATGTACACAAAGCCCATATTACTTCCAAAACACGTTTTGTTTCTGATACAGCAACGTTTCTGTGCGCGTAAAGCCAGCCCACATTTCCGATATGACGTCATATCCGCAGCAAATCTGTATCAGCTCCATTGTATCCCCGTTTTTAGAGATGTGGGTACGGAGGAAAAGAGAGAGGACACTTTGTGAGTTCCCTGACACACCGGGGACACACATTTATGTATAAAAGACGTACAAAAGCGCATTTTGCATGATAGGAGACCTTTAAAACAGCACTAAGAATAAAACATGGTAAGTTTACAAATAGTTTGTGCATGAAGAAATAATGAATGTTTAAGAAAAATTAAGCAAAGTAACAACAGTATTAATTCTTCTTGTTTTTTCCTCCTTTAGATGGTAATGCAGCAATGTAGCTTACCTGTTTTTTTTTAAATAAACTGTATATAACAAATGATGAAACACAGAAAAAAAAGAAAAGGAAAACATTTGTGCCACATTAGGCTCTAAAAAGATATGATAAAATATATGAGACAATGGAAGGATGCATATTTGTGTGACAATAACATTAAAAACGTTATTTTCTGAACCTGAACCTCCATTTCTTGTGTAAAGCATCTATCAAATACTTTTTATTTTACTGAGATGCATGTTACATTGTATTTTTGGTGCATTTTAAGTGGATGTCTCTATTATTACCGATCCTTGATAGCAGGCCAAGATGCACACACACACACACACACACACACACACACACACACACACACACACACACACACACACACACACACACACACACACACACACACACACACACCCACTCTCAGTTGTCAGATGCTTGTCCCTCCCTTCCATCTGCTCATCCTCTGTAGGAGCTCATTGTGCTGAGTCAGCAGGACGTCAGCCCTGCATTGTGCCATCGCTCGTCCCACAAGATTTCCCAGAAGGCCGCTGACACCGTCCTGAGATTAAGAAGCTCCACCCTGGGACCCCTGCTGTCTTCAGGGAGACGGGGGGACATGCTCACAACCAGGGAGATTATCGCTTCCTTTCTTCTTTACTCCATATGCCATACATTTTTGCATACATTCACAGTAAATATGTATTCAGTATGATAGCTGTCTAACAGAAGTTAAATCCATTTCTCACTTATTCTGACAATGTACTGAACCCCAAATAAAAGAACCCAATAAAAAGAGTTGTTAAATAATAGTGAAGTCACGTTGTAATAAAAATAACTCATCTCTCTCGAGTTTTCTTTTTGAGCATTGCTAAAAGCCACTGTGTCAAGTGTCCATCTTGGGTTGCCGTCCGGAGTTGTCCAATATGGCGGACCATCTCGCACATGCGCAGTACCGATCGGGCAGGGGGACGGATCGGGTAGTGACAGTGGCAACCAGTTTTTAACATGAAGAAATAAGGACAGCAAACAGCTAAACGTGCACCCCAAAATAGATAAATGTTAATTATTTGTTGTATTAAGAGTGATATTTAATTATTGTTGTGACCAGTCGGAACCTGATACTTAAGTTGCACGTGCATTGGTGTGATTACGGAGCCAGAAAGCGATGCACGTTTACTCGTGTGCGTGGTGCGCCGTGTGTTTGTTTTACAAAAATGGCGAAGCAAATTAAGTTGTTTGACTGTGGGGTAAAAAGCTCAGCCAACCCGTCAACATCTCAAACGAATGTTCAAAGTGATTCAACTGATGAAGCGCAAGATGAACCCGAACGAAAAGCAAAGAGGACATGTGTAAAGTCTTGGGAGGCCAAATATATGTGCATTCTGCTCAGTTGTCCATGCACTTCCGGTAAAAGTTCCTTCAAAATAAGAGTCCCGATCTTATTACTACCAAAATAAAAGTGCAAAACAAAGCTTTACCATAGGAAAATATTGGCATAAAAATATAATCACTTATATAAAAAGGTAACACATTTTAAATATAGTTAGACAAATTAAAGGTAATTTATAGCATTAATAATGAATATCTAATTAATAATTATATGTGAATGGTTCTCATTCAAACACCTCTTCTCGCTTCAGAGCACATCTCGAATTATCAGTAACCGGGCTAGCTTAACGGTCAACAGACTGAACCCAAAGCTAACATTCGGTCGACGGGCGCTTGCCGGTTACTTTTTTGCTTTGCAAGAAGACTGAACAATATTAACACACCAGTTAATATTGTAATCTGCCTCGCCGTTTCTTTCTGTCGAAATAACGGTAAGGTTTGATTTTTTTCTTCAAGCTAGTAACACACCTGTTGCTAGTTTTTTCTTCCCTCCACACCGACACCACGGAAAGAGGACGTTCACTTTTCTCTCTCACACCAGAGGAGACAGAGATAAAAAAAAGGTATTAACACACCAGTTAATATTCTTTAAAGAATAAAATCTACACCGTCGCCTTTTTTCCTTTCGGACTAACGGCAAGGTTGGATTTTTTTCCCAGTAACGTACCTGTTACTCGCGTGTCCACTCCACGCCGACACCCCGGCGAACGAAGATGGACCCTTCTCTCCCTCACACCAGAGGAGTCAGGGACTCGGAGGCTCGCCTATGCGTCTGCGGGTTTAAGATTTCAGGCACAGACTCACACCAGGTCTACTCGTCCTGCCTCGGGCTGGAACACACCTGGGAGGCTATCGATAACCCCGGCTCGTGCGGGCATTGTACCCGCTTCACCATTAAGAGCCTCCGCCGACGGTTAGCACGCCAAGCTAGCTTGTCGGGACGGGACCCCCTCATGTCCGCTGATTCGCCGGCGGAAATCAAGACATAGTGGCGTCCGCCGCAGAGATTGAGCCCCGCGCTGTGTCAGACTGGGGCTCCAAACTGGACCTCTCCATGGTTCCACCCGCGGAGGCTGTCCTGGAGTTGGACTATATGGAGGACGAAGAGGATACCTCTGAGATCCTCCTGTCTGACTCGGATGAGTATGACATCTTCGTTTCATCGGCTCAGGATGCAAAGCCGGGAGCGATATCCGCTCCCCCGGGCGAGAGCACATCAGCTTCGCCCGTCCTAAGCATGGACTTGCAGGCCGTGTGTCAACGTGCTGCGTCTAGGCTGGACATCCCATGGCCTGAAGTGGCCAAGGAGACCTCCAGATCTCGCTATGAGGGGAAGAACTTGCCCCAAGCAGCGAGGACAAAGAGGCAGCTCCTTCCAGTCTTTCCGGAGATGCTGGACGAGGTGTCGGTCTCGTGGAGAGACCGTCCCTTTAGCAACAAGGCCCCAATCCAGGGTGCCTCCTCCCTGGACTGTGACGGTATGGAGAGGCTCGGCCTGGTCCGCATGCCGCCCATGGAACCGCTGGTGGAACCCACCTCCAACCGAGGCTGGCTTCGACACCGAGCAGGAACCCCTTGTTACCGGCAAAGGCAGACCGGTTCCAGTCAGCGATGACCGAACGGGCCTATAAAGCCGCAGCTTTGTCCGCTAGGGCACTCAACGTCTCTGCTGACCGCCTACCAGGCGGAGCTCTGCGAAGACATGTCGAGCAAACCTGAGCCTGCCGTGTGGGACGAGATCGCAGCGATCACGGACATTTGCCTCCGTGTGCAGCGCTGCGCAGTCCAAGCCACGGGCAAAGCACTGGGAATGATGGTGGTACAGGAGAGAGCCAGGTGGCTCAACCTGACGAACCTTCCAGACCGGGAAAAAGAGGATGTTCTGGACATGCCTATTGTTCCCGAGTGCATATTTGGCTCCGTTCTAGCTTCAATGCAGCTGAGATGCGAGTCAAAAAGGAAGGGAGACGAGGCTCTCCAGCTCTGTCTCCCCCGAAGGGTCCAGCCGCCACCTTCAATGGTCCCGCGGCAGGCCTTCACTCAAGCTGTCTCACGTCCTGCCCGGTTCAAAATACCGAAGCAGCAGAGACCGCAGCCCGTCCCGGGTCCCCAGCCCAGGCACGAGGCAAGAGGGAGCTGGCCAAGAAAATCTCCGGTTCCGGCAGCTGCCGCTCAGGCGCAGCAGACCCAGGTTTTCAGCCACTAGGCGAGGAAGAAGAAGCGGGCGGCCTGACAGCCTCCTCTCCTCTCCTCGATGAAGGAGCTGGAAGTTCCCTGTTCCCCAGCTCCAGAGCACGTTCCAGTGTTAGATGCTCATGTGTTTTCAGGGTGCCACCATGCCCCCATCTTCCCGCCGCCTCGAGTGATGCCAGAACGTCATCCTCAAGTACGCGCAATCAGGGAAACGGACTTAACATCGAAGACAGCAAGTTCCGCTGCCTGTTTAAGTCACACAAACACATGTCATCATTATTGTTTCAAAATAAATCATTTTCCACTGTCGTTTCCAGGCTTGAAGCCAAGGGTGCAGTAAATAAAAATGAAAAGAAAAACAATAAAAACAATAAACGGTCTGTCGTCTGCCCCTCTTTTGAGAGCGGACAATAGACGGGATTGTGAAGGCACCACCGCCACGCGCATGTGCAGTGTCGGCCGGGGTTGTCAACCTGGGGTACCACCGTGTTCAGACACAAGAGGGCCCCATAACACAACAAATAGAGACACTGAGGGCAGACGACAGAGCTGTGACATCTCCGCTCGCTTTGAGAAGCGAAAAGTGGAGGATGCTCACAGATTCTGCTTGGGTTTTCAAGACAGTAACACGGGGCTACAGGCTCCAATTCGCTGTCACCCCGCCTCACTTCTCGGGCATTCTGTATTCACAGGCCCGGGGAGAGTCGGCCCATATTCTAGAGCAAGAGATTTTCTCGCGACTAGAAAAGAAGGCTATATCGATAATACCCGCCGAACAGAGTCAGAGCGTCTTTTATTCCAAGTATTTCCTCGTTCCCAAACGGAGAGGGAACGGAATTCGGCCTATACTAGATTTGAGAGCTCTGAACAAATATCTCAAAAGATACAAATTCAGAATGCTCACTCACACATCTCTGTTGCGTCTCGTGCGCCAAAACGACTGGTTCACATCAGTCGACCTGAAAGATGCGTATTTCCACATCCCAGTATATTACCCACACAGGAAATATCTGAGTTCGCCTTTCAGGGTGTCTGTCACGAGTACAGAGTACTTCCTTTCGGTCTTGTATGGTGTACGGAAGCCACGATAGCCCCGTTAAGAAAACAGGGTATTCGCCTGGCAACTTATCTGGACGATTGGCTCCTTCTCGCACAGTCGGAGCAAGAGGCTATTAAGCAGACGAATGTCCTCGTAAAACACCTGCTCGCCCTGGGTTTTGTAATAAACACAGAAAAGAGCATGTTGTCTCCAGCCCAGACTGTACCCCTCCTGGGACTATGCCTGAATTCGGTGCCCTTTACAGCCCGCTTGTCAGCAGAGAGAGTGAAAGCCTTCAGGGCTTGCCTCGCTCATTTCCAGCCACGCAAATATGCTCTCTTCAGGTCATGTCTGCGGTTGCTGGGGCTCATGGCGTCAGCCATTCTGGTGGTACGACTGGGACGCTTACACATGAGGGAGTTTCAGCGCTGGGTAGCTGCCCTCAGATTGGACCCCGCGCGTCATGGCGCACAGAGAGTGATGGGCACTATGAAATGCGTAATGGCACTGCGCCACTGGCTACACCCGACTTTTCTAGTAACCTCCAACGGTCACACATAAATTATCTGGAGCTTTTAGCGGTGTTCCTCACCCTGAAACGCTTTCTGCCTTTTCTCAGAGGACATCATGTCCTCGTCAGGACAGACAACACGACCACAATATCGTATATAAACCGCCAAGGGGGTTTGCGTTCTCTCCAGTTACACATGCTGACACGTAAACTGATCTTATGGAGCTGCAGACGTCTCCTCTCTCTGAGAGCGACGCACGTACCAGGAGTGATGAACCTCGGGGCGGATCTGCTGTCCAGAGGTGCACCACTATATGCAGACTGGACTCTACATCCAATAATTGTGAGTCAGCTGTGGGGGCGTTACGGCCAAGCTGTGGTAGATCTGTTCGCATCAAAAGAAAATGCTCAATGTCAGCTGTTCTTTTCAATGCGCGATTTAAACGCACCGTTAGGCGTGGACGCACTCGCGCACGTTTGGCTTCCGGTCCTTCTGTACGTTCCCACCCCTGGCTCTGATACCCCTAACTCTGGCCAGAGTGAGAGAACAACGCCACACACTTATCCTGATAGCTCCGCACTGGCCTGCAATGTACTTGCTGGCGGAGATATATCAGCTGCTGTGCGGCCAGCCGTGGCAGCTCCCACTACGCAGGGACATACTGTCTCAGACGGGGGGGGCGATCTTTCACCCACACCCAGAGCTCTTGGCACTATGGGCCGGGCCCGTGAGTGGTACAATCTGAATACAGTAGGGCTCCCTCAGAAGGTGATAAACACTATTCAGAGTGCAAGAGCTTCCTCCACCAGGTCTCTCTATGACTGTAAGTGGAGGAGTGGTGCCTTCAAAAAGGACACATCTCTTTTCAATGTCCTGTCGGGGTGATTTTATCATTTCTACAGGACTTAATTGATAAACACAGAGCTTACATTACATTACATTACATTGCATTTAGCTGACGCTTTTATCCAAAGCGACTTACAATAAGTACATTCGACCAGGAAGACACAACCTTGAAGAAACACAGAGCTTTCTCTACGATCAAAGTGTACTTGGCTGCTATTGCTGCATGCCATGTGGGCTTTGAGGGAAGAACGGCTAGCCAACATCCTTTGGTCTGCCGTTTTATGAAAGGGGCTCGCAGGCTCCTCCCTGTTTCCAGGTCACTGGTGCCCTTATGGGACTTGGCAGTGGTTTTACATGGGCTCACTCGACCTCCATTTGAACCCCTGGAAGAAGCTGACATCAAACACCTGTCACTGAAGACAGTGCTGTTACTGGCTCTGGCATCTGCCAAGCGAGTCAGTGACATTCATGCGCTCTCTGTACATCCTTCATGCACTCAGTTTGCCCCGGGGGAAACGAGAGTGTTGCTGAAGCCCAACCCTGCCTTTATACCTAAGGTGGTTGGCTCATGTACCCCCATTAACATTGTGGCATTTCCTCCGCCGCTGTGTTCCTCTGAGGAACAGCGGCCGAATTTGCTGTGTCCAGTTTGTGCTTTACGCATCTATATGGACAGGTCAAAAGAGTTTCGTTGTAGTGACCAACTCTTTATATCCTGGGATAACCCTCAGAAGGGCAAGCCCGTTACCAGGCAACGGCTCTCCCACTGGATCGTGGAAGCGATAGCTCTGGCTTATACGAGTCAGGGTTTGCAGGCACCAACGGGCCTGCATGCTCATTCTACACGTGGACTGGCTACATCCTGGGCTTTGTTCAAGGGTGTTTCCATCCAAGACATTTGTGCAGCAGCGAGCTGGTCCTCGCCGCTCACTTTTGTCCGCTTTTACAGGCTAGATGTCTCTGCTCCAAGTGTGGCCCGCGCAGTGCTGGGCCCCGTGTTGAGACAGGGTTCTACCTGTTATGTTCTGGCTGTTTTGGTGATTTTTGAGATAAGCATGTCTAGCAATACGGGAGTTTCAATATCCCATAGTGAGACATCGAACGGAGTGTTATGAATGAGAAATATAGGTTACTTACGTAACCCCAGTTCTCAGAGTAACATGATGTGAGATGTCTCACCAGACAGCCTTTCTTGCTAAGGTGAAGCGAGAAGAGGTGCTTATTTTGAATGACGCTGCGTCGTAGCGCAAGCTACTTAAAGGGTGGGTGGATTCCCTGACGTTGACGTCAAGATCACCAGCCAATCAGGATTGGCGTAATGAGATTGATGCTTCTGTTTGCATACGCGTTGAGACGCATCCCATAGTGAGACATCTCACTTCATGTTACTCTGAGAACTGGGGTTACGTAAGTAACCTATAGTTTTCATTTGTAATTCATTTAACATTAGAAATGTATTAGTCTGGCCAATCCAAGACTTCAATGCTGAAGGGCCAATGGATCTATGGTGGGGATCAGCACAAAGGTCAGGAAAACCCACATTTGAAAGGGAGACAACGAATGACCAAGAAACTAGTGACTTGCTCAATTCATTTAGGAGGGATCTGTGAAGAACATGACAGCAGGTGCACTACTGGTATTTTGTATACCAGCAATTGAGGGTAGACAAATTTACTACCACTTAAGTTTCAAATAATTGTGTTAATTACTTCTTGTAAAGCATTTGAACATTATTTTGTGTCACATGTTCCTTATTAAGTTGATGTATAACTGTATAGTATCTTAATTATTTAAAATATAAGGTGACTAAAAATGGCAACCGTATTTTCAGTTTTGGCAACCGAAAGCTGATGCCTGGTTGCCAGCCTGGCAACCACTTTTAAAAGTTAGCGTTGAGCCCTGTCTTAGTTCTTCAGTCTATACAATGTCAATCAAGCTGTTGTCATACACTGTTTATAGCTCTACCTAAGAAAGGTAATGCACTGTGAAGTGTGTGTTTCCAACAAAATCTATTTTTATCTTTTTGTACAAGGTAATTAAGTGTGATAGAGTCCGAGGTGGATCTGTGGGTCCATAAACTCCAGACCTTCAACCAGCTGTTCATATCAATGTTTATTTAATGGTCTCGTGTGCATGTATGGAGCGGGAATTGACATATGTTGCAGGACGTGCCCTGAAAAATGAGGACAGTGGCAAAACAGTGTTTTTTAACCACTGTGATGCTGGCATGTTTACTTCCATCTTTACAGCCAGGATTCGTCTATTAGCTTCACACATTGTGCTTCTGTTCCACAACCACCTGGTCTTGTGCTTTTAACAAAAAACATATTCCACGAAGAACAGGCAGTGCTTTCCTTTGAGCAACATCTCTGTGAACCTGTTTTAAACTGCATGTGTTGCTATGTAGATCATTGTGAATTCTGCCCAATGATATCAGTCTCTCTTACTTACAGAGTTATTTTAAGAATAAATGTGTCGCTTTACGCACACACCTTCACCTCAACCTGCTTTTTTCTTTTTATATCCTCTCTTTTTTCTGTGAACAGCAAGTCCCAAAATAAACAGGAACCTGCTGAATGTTTGACTCATCCAGCAGTAAAACAAGTTTAATGATGAAAGAAAACAGCACCGTTTTGTATTATACATGGAACAGATGTACATGTAGTTTAAACAAACACACATACAGATATAATAGATCGTATGTATAAACAATGCATTCTGAAAACATAGAAGAAGAGGAGAGGATGTATATGCAGGTAGATATACAGAATGTGAATACACACTTCTATACCTTGAATCAAAAGAAGCATCAAAAACACAACAGGATTAGCAATAATCCCCTGTTCTCCATGCTCTATAAATAACCGGTCCTTTCTTGTTAATCTGGGGAAGCAGCAGGAGCCATGACAGAAACTGGCTGCTCAGAGGACAGTTCCTGTCTCACTTCCTGTACTCCTTAAATGTTTAACATCTTCAGTGGGTGCAGGTTTTTGGAGCATAAAGTTATGTTTTTGTGCATATGAACAGTATATCAATGTTATTGGCTAATCCATCCTATCTAACAGTATATTGTAGATTGGTCCGAGTGTCATTCGGAAAATGTTTTTGAGATTGGCAACCATGTCAATATCCTGACCAAATTAAATACATTCTCAACATTAAAAACTCAAACTCATGTATCTTTTGTAGATTTTACATTTCAAAATCACAACTTTCCAAAATGTGTTTTACAACTTTTTCATATGGAGGATCCCAGTATTGTTTTTTAATCTGGTCGAACTCAACCCTGGAACGTTTCCCCTTATCTGGCCTCTCTTGAGACGCGGTGCAACGTCTCATGTGACGGCAGCTTCAGTGCCGTCAGCCAAACTTGATCTCTGACCAAACAATTACTCTCTGGTCAGCAGTCGGCTCCTCTGTTAAAAAACTCAGAGCTGGTTGATGTGGCCAGGGAAAAGAAAATGTGGGGCTCTCTGCTGGAACTGCTACCCCCGCGACCCAACCACGGATAAGCGGGAGAAGATGGATGGATGGCTCCACTAATGTGACATGGTTTGTAAGCAGAGGTACAGAAACTTTACTCATTGTGTACATCAACAGCATGCTCAAATATAGTTTGATGCATACTGAATGAGGAGACTGACTCACCTTTAGAGGTCTTCCTCTCACAGTTAAATACACACAATTTGGACACAGCTACACAGAACACACACTTCCATGGTAGAACATAGGCCTCTCTCTCTGTCAGAGTGACGGATGGTGGAGACAAAAGCAGGCGATGAAGAATTGAACCTGCGCTCTCCTGGGATTTGTTCAACATGCGATTGAGATTAAATCTGCAGCACAGAGACGAGGAACATTAGCTAACATGTGCACTACACGCTCTGATACATGTCTACAAACCCTGTTTTCAAATCTAGATAATAGTGCTTCTTTAAGTCTTTGGTCAGTATTCATTTCTGATTCTTCTTTGCCTGCTTTCTTCCCGTGCTTGCTGCTGTTGATGTGTCTGCTTTTCTTTCTGTATTCTACGGGCGGCAGTAGATCAATGAGTTGGGTCTTGGGAACTGAAGGGATGCTGGTTCAGGTCCCGGAACAGTCGACATGCCAGTGAGCAGGGCACTGGTACCCATAATGCTCCCCTGGCATGTAGAACCACTGCCCATTGCCCACAAGGATTGTTGTGATTCTATCATGCTGGATCTCAAATTATCAAATCACACACAAACATTCAGGCTTTAGACAGACTGTATATAAGAAGTATATGTAGTTACTATGATGCTGCCAAATCATTTCGGTGTTGGAGTTTTTATCACCTGAGGCTCCTGTCCAAAATTAAACCGGTTTTATCCTTTTTAGACTTGGAGCGTGTAATTCATGCCTTTGTTTCTACGCGTCTAGATTACTGTAATGCACTTTATACCGGCCTAAACGAGACCTCGCTGGCCCGCCTGCAGCTGGTACAAAACGCTGCGGCTCGGCTGCTTACAGGAACCCACAAGCATGAGCACATCACACCTACTCTGGCTTCCCTCCACTGGCTTCCTGTCCATTTTAGAGTTCATTTTAAGATTCTGTTGTTTGTTTTTGAATCGCTTAATGGGCTGGCCCCTCAGTACATCTCCAACCTCCAACAGGTGTACACCCCCTCAAGGGCTTTGAGGTTGGCTGATCAGCTGCTGCTGGTAGTCCCTAAAACCAAGAAAAAGACCGGGGGAGACCAAGCCTTCTCAGTGGTAGCCCCCAGGGTCTGGAACGACCTGCCCTCCCATGTCAAATTGTCGCCCAGCCTCCAAACTTTTAAGTCCCGCCTGAAGACCCACCTCTTTTCCCTCGCTTTCGAGTCAGTTAGAGCTACGCTCTAGCTATTTGTATGCTTTTATTGTCTGTCCATAGCCTTTGTGTACCTTGTGTTAATACTTATGTATGCCTTTTATTCTTTTATTTTTTCTTATGTCTGCCTTTTATCTATTATTGTAATATTATATTTTATTATAATGTTATGTTTGCTGTGAAGCACTTTGGTAAACCCTCTGTTTTTAATATGTGCTATAGAAATAAAGTGGATAGGATTGGATTAAGTCGGTTAATTTTTCGGTGGTGTACTTTCAAATTCTAGCGTACTCAAGCTGGTTTCTCCATTCTTACCTACCCTACCTTTAAAGTATAACAATAAAAGTTATCAAGAAACATTGGGTTTGTGTGTTAATAATTATATTTTAATATGTGACATTGCTAGATAATACTGTTAAAAGTAGCTAAAGCTGTTCAATAAATGTAATGGAATATAGTGGAGTAGGAATATAAAGTAGCAAAAAATGGAATACTCAAGTAAAGTACAAGTACTATAATACTATAATAATAATGTTCTTAGTTTCTTCCCACCTCTGAAGACCATGATATAGCCACTACATGTTTTTTTGTTATATTTGCAGAATGTGTAAGTCGTTCTCTCAACTGTGGCTGCATTGATTTTTTAGTATATCTTTCTCCTTCTTGGAACCGGACTGCTAGACTTGAGTTATAGGACTTCATAATATATTGATTAAAAGTCCTTCAGATTGATTGAAGACTGCACGGAGTGGACCCTCACATCTCAGCCCCTCACCTGGAGGTCACACATCCAGAGAAACCCTCCAGGATCACATGTTTGTGTTGTTTACAGTCTTTGATTCCTCTTAAAGATCTGTGGTTACAAATGTATTTTAATCAACCACCTACCATGGAGCTGTATTTTCAGATTATATGAGTGCATATAAACCACATATTAAAGGGGGAAGATGCACGTGTAAGACTTGAAAAAACGTAATGTCTAAAAAATGTATAATATGTATAATATATTCCATATTTTGACATGAAAATATCACATTTTATGCTATTAACATAAAATGCAGTACATTTATCATATCATTATTTTATCAATGGATCAAAAACACAATTACAATATATATATATATCAATCTGAATAATAAAGCCTGGACTGAGTTTAACAATATTATACAAAAGATAGATGGCTCGTGTAAATTGACTCACTATAATAAGCTATACCTCATGTAAACTAGCGCTAGCCGTTACTGCCATCTAGCGGCCGCTGCAGGGAGGCACAGCTTTCAGACTTAAAAAACGTTTAACAGTTTTTTGTCAAATATCTGTTTGACTTTGTCTTGTTTTTCTTATTTTGATTATTTGTGACATTCTCTTAATTCAATTTCACTTTATGGCAAAAACATCTGTTTCAGTCAGCATGTTTATATGTGTATTACTATAAGCAGCATATTATTCCACTTCACAGTATTTTATTTCATCATATTTGACATGTTATGTATTGCTGCTTTTTAGATGCACCCTTTTCTCATGGGACTATTTCATAGCTACAAAACCTAGAGGAGGTGGTGGAGGGGAGACTTCAATATTTAAATGTGCAAACCTGAACTGTAGGGATTATTATTTGCACCCTACTGTATGCATGTTTTTGTTCTACTTTTGACTTACACTTGCACACAGACATTTATATATATATATATTGTAACATGCAGGTTCTTTCATATTTTGATAGATGTGAACACCTTCCATTGTTGATATTTTATTATAAACTGTTATTTACATTGTTTTTTTGTATTCTTACTTTGGCTCCTATCCTGTGTTTCAATCGTCTTCCTGTTGCTGCTGTATTTCCCGACGGAGATCAGTAAAGGTTGATCTAATCTTATCTTATTTTATGTCCCTTTTTTAATGTCTTGAGAATATTGAAAGTTGCATTGTCAGAGGACCCTTGTGAATGTAATTGCCAACAGCTACACTGAGCCATTGTGCTTAGTGACAATAAAGCCTTTGAATGTTTAAATGTATATTTTCCTCATGAGGTTCAGGGTCATGGGAGGCAGTGACCTGTGACACATTTGTACACATAAAGTAAAAAAACAATCTTTAACAAATGAACATACACCATGTTTGCTATCCTGGCTCCAAAATGGTGGAATGAGCTCCCCATTGAAATCAGGACAGCAGATAGCTTACACATCTTCCGGCGCAGACTGAAAACTCATCTCTTTCGACTCCACTTCGAGCGATAGAATGACTAACAAAGCACTTATATGCTAAAGTTTTTCCATTAATTAGCACTTCTTTATTAAATATTATGAATATGTCTTTATTATCAGGCTATGTTCCACAATCATTCAAAGTAGCAGTGATAAAACCGCTTCTTAAAAAGCACAACCTCGATCCAGAGGTTTTAGCTAACTATAGACCTATTTCTAATCTTCCGTTCCTCTCAAAAATTATTGAGAAAGCAGTCGCAAAACAGTTGTGTGATTACTTAAAAAACAATTATTTATTTGAAGATTTTCAGTCTGGCTTTAGAACACATCATAGCACAGTGACAGCTCTGGTTAAAGTCACAAATGACATTCTAATAGCCTCTGACAAAGGACATGTCTCTATTCTTGTTTTGCTCGATCTCAGTGCTGCATTTGATACTATCGACCATGATATCCTATTGCAAAGACTAGAGTACTTAGTTGGCATACAGGGAACTGCTTTAGGCTGGTTTAGGTCCTATCTATCTGAACGCTCTCAGTTTGTACGTGTCAACGATGAATCTTCCACGCAAACCAAAGTTAGCCATGGAGTGCCACAGGGCTCAGTGCTCGGACCTATTTTGTTCACATTATATATGCTTCCGTTAGGCAATATTATAAGGAATCATTCTGTAAACTTTCATTGTTATGCGGATGATACTCAACTATATTTATCAATCAAGCCTGATGAAATTAATCATCTAAATAAAATTCAAGACTGCCTCAAGGACTTAAAAACGTGGCTGACCTTAAACTTTTTGATGTTAAACACGACCAAAACTGAAGTTATTGTACTTGGCCCGAAGAATCTACGAAAAACAAATTATCTAAAGATATACTAACTATGGATGGCATTAATTTGGCCTCCAGTGAGACTGTAAGGAATCTTGGTGTTATATTTGATCAGGATTTATCCTTTAACGCCCACATAAAATCAATTTCAAGGACCGCCTACTTCCATCTACGTAACATTGCAAAAATCAGGCATATCTTGCCTCAAAACAATGCAGAGAAACTAGTCCATGCATTTGTTACTTCAAGGCTGGATTATTGTAACTCTTTATTATCAGGGTGTACTAAGAAGTCAGTCAAGTCGCTTCAGCTGATTCAAAATGCTGCAGCTCGTGTACTAACCAGAGTTAGGAAAAGGGACCACATTACTCCTGTTCTGGCTGCCTTATACTGGCTCCCTATAGAACACAGGATAGAATTTAAAATTCTTCTTATCGCCTACAAAGCCCTTAATGGGCAGGCGCCATCTTACCTTAAAGAACTCATTATACCCTACTGTCCTACTAGGGCATTGCGTTCCAAGAATGCAGGGTTGTTGGTTGTTCCTAGAGTCTCTAAAAGTACAATGGGAGCCAGAGCCTTTTCTTATCAAGATCCACATTTGTGGAATCAGCTTCCAGTTTGTGTTCGGGCGGCAGACACCCTATCCGTTTTTAAGAGTGCGCTTAAGACCTTCCTTTTTGATAAAGCTTATAGTTAGGGCTAATTAGATTCAGCCCCTAGTTTTGCTGATATCGGCTTAGTTTGTCGGAGGACATCTTACTTCTTCCTTCTCTCTGTCTATACCTGTGTACTCTCATGTTCCGATTAACCCAGCTTCCCCAAATTTCTTTCTTTTTGGTGTCTATATACGCTGGGATCCGGAGTCATGGATGATCCTACGGTCCTGTGTCCTGCATCGCGAGCCCTGGATCTTGAGTCGTGGCTGTGGTCCTGGATCATAGGTCCTTGATGGATATCCTCGTAGATTCATCTTATTATTATAGACACATGCATTTCCAAACATTTGGACTACCTATGTTGTAAATGTATTATCTTTTTAATTTACATACGGCATCTATTGCACGTCTGTCCGTCCTGGGAGAGGGATCCCTCCTCCGTTGCTCTCCCTGAGGTTTCTCCCATTGTTCCCTTTAAACTGTGGGTTTTCTCCAGAAGTTTTTCCTTGTACGATGTGAGGGTCTAAGGACAGAGGGTGTCGTATTGTCATACTGATATTCTGTACACACTGTGAAGACCACTGAGACAAATGTAACATGCTATATAAATAAACATTGATTGATTGATTGATTGATTGATTGATTGATTGACTTATATACTAATAAAGGACTGGTTTATCTAAAGCCAGTTGAGTAGCACTTGAAATGTTTTGGCTCTATGAAACCTGATGTACTTTTATTGGAAGTCGCGTTTTATAAAAGCGTCAGCTAAATGTAATGTAATGTGATACCATGATTTAACAAGAGCAGGGTGAACAAAGCAACACATATTTTAACTGCCACCTTCTGAAAATGAAACCTAGGATTTATAGAAGTGTTATTCCAACATGGTACCTCTTTATTGTGAGAAGTGTTACAAAGAAGGTAAAACAAATACGTGAACTGTGGGAGAACTGTCATCACCCACACCAAATATTGGAATATCCGCTGGCTGCTATGCATATCTTTTTGCCTCTTTGTAGTCCTTTTGGTTGGCTGTTCAGTCTTTTTGCGTCTAAATGTCGCTGTCTCCTTTGAGTCTTTTGTACGCCTCTTTTTAGTTGTGTTTGATCTTGTGTGGGGTCTGTAGTCACGATGCTCTCTTTGTAGTTATTTGCATGATTTAAATTCATTTTTGTGTTTCTTTGTAGTTATTTTGCATGAATTTGTCTTCATTTTGGTTCTCTCTGCAGTCTTTAAGTCACCTTCTTTTGTCTTGGTTGCCAGTTTGCATTTATTTGCAGTTCCCTTTGATCTTTGTGTAGTCTTTTGTGTGTCTCTGTAGTAGTTTGTACATGTTTTCATCATCGTTTCACATGGCTTGGTAGTAATATTGTGGCTCTTTGTAGTGGTCTTACTCAAACAGAGGCTTCTGCTCTTTCCCTGTTATAGGCCATTTTAGTAATCCATCCATGAGAATAGAAACACACAAAAAACACTCATTTCTGATCATTTACAAATTGGCAAAAATCATTCTAATTGTCTAACTTCTTCAGATTAACCTCTTTGATTATTGTTAGAATTGGATCTTTCTTATTCTATTTTTTAAAGTCACCCAATTTCAGGCATTAAGTAATCGCACTGATACATGTTATGGGAAATGGAAATGTGCATACACTGATGATCTCCAATGAATCCTTAAGACTTCACATCTGGCAGCACCAGCAGGTAGACAATTTGAGCTCCAAATGATTGCCTTCCGTACCAACATGTATACTTCACAAAGACCTTGGTCTCGCAACTTATTACTATATGTATTTATATACGACAACATAGAGACACTAAACAGCTACAAGGACACTTAAAACGACCACAAAAAGATGCTAAAATGACCGCAAAAACACACAATAAGCTTGTATCTGTGCTTATGTATGAAGCTCTAGAAAAGATGAAGAGACCACTGCAGCATTATCAGGATCTCTTGTTCACCTTTATAGGTATGTGTGTTTGAGTCAAATGAATTTTTTTTTAATTGAATTCTATAAACTACTGACAACATTTTTCTGTGTTGAATTCAGACACTGGAATGGCTGCCATACATGTAGAATGTGAGATTCAAGCAATATTTGGAGTGGTTTCCAGAGCTGTACTTGCTTTTATGTATTTATGCATGTATTGATATAATAATAATAATAATAATAGATTTAATTTGTTAGCGCTTTTACAGGTGCTCAAAGACGCTTTACAGATATAGTGAAGGGAAAAGGAAGGAACAACAAATAAATATATATGCTATTAATTGTGCATATGTGCTTTAAAGGTCACTTATTATGCAAAATCCACTTTTTCATGTCTTTTATACATAAACATGTGCAGACATTCTGAAAGTTTCAGGAACAAATATTCTCTCTCTTTTTGTCCTGATCCATTTATATAAAAACCTGTCTGAAAATGAGCTGATCAGATTTGGGCCACTTTATGTCATAAAGATTTTTTACCTTATCACCTGAATCTCCTTCTAGAGCACCAATAGCCGCTTTCACACCAAGTACTTTGCCATACTTAGTGCCCAGCACTTAGTGCCCAGCACTTTGTGCCCCCATGGAACTAAGTACAGATCGCGTTCACACCGGAATAAGTCCCTGAGGGAAGATTAGGCAAATGAAGCCGCTGACGTCACTGCTTCTTCTTCTGCTTTGGGTTTACTGGCAGGCCGCAAACCACTTCACGGTGTATACTGCCACCCGAAGTCCCCGTCCGGAAGTCCCCGGAGTTGGGGACAGGCTTCAGTAGAAGCTGCTGGGGCTCCCTTCCGAGTAAATCGCCAGAACGCCGACACCTCCTCATCACTCCACCGCTCCCATGTTTTTGTTTGTGTTGCCATAAGTTATTCTCTCTCCGTTGGTGCGCGGGGCTAATGCTAATAATGCTAATGCCAGCAATACAATGGCGGCTTCAAAGATGTTTTCAGAGTTTTACAGGCCGTGGTTTGCAATTCTTCCAACCAATCGAAATTGGTACTTTTTTCTCCCCAGGATAGTACCACCTCTCTAGCAGGCACTAACAATGGGGGTAAAAGTTCTCGGAACTAAGTACTCTTTTTGGTGTGAACGCAACATTCCAGGCACTATCGGAACTAAACGGGAAAAAAACAGGTAAAAGTACTCCAGTGTGAACGCGCCTATATTGTGTTCTTTTTAACCAAATGTCTCTCAGAGGGGCGTGGGGAGTGGCTCCTTATTTTCATCTGAAGTAACAGACAGAGTATCAGCCCTTTTGAAACAGGGCTGAAACAGAGGGGATTATGGGATGCTACAATGATCTGTTTGGTGTTTGGAGCCAAACACTTCAGAGACATGGTTTGTATATATCTGAGACCTATAATATATTGATGAAAAACAGTATAATAGGTGCTGTAATTGTGTTTCAAATGTGCTTATGTGTTTTAATTGTGCTTACATATGTACTATCCGGCAGTGGCTCAGTCAGTAGGGGCTTGGACTGGGAGCTGTAGGGTTGCCGGTTCAAGTCCCAGACTTAAAAGATATGGAGTGTGGACTGCTCGTTGGAGAGGTCCCAGTTCACCTCCTGCCCTGCCGTGGTGCCCTTGAGCAAGGCACCGGACACCCCCCTTCGCCCCTCACTCCCATTGCTCCCGAGCGCTGTACAATGGCTGCCCACTGCTCCTAGTACTAGACTCCTGGTACTAGGATGGGTTCAAAGGAGAGGCCAACTGTCTCTCTGTGTGCTCTGTGACCTTTAAAGAGGGTTTCATCCCTTCCAGTTCAAATCTATATCTTGTACGTTTTCTTTTGTTGACAAAATCCTGCCAGGGACTGCAGATGGAAATGAGTCTTTATAGTTAAATCTGGCACTGTGACATAATGGGATGTCTTCATTATTATGTGTGTGCATGTGTGCAAAAAAGCTATCCAAGGGACGAGACCCTAAACAAAAAGTATTTATATGATGTCTACCCAACACATGATTTGTGACATCATTAATTATGATATGGCTACATATTTGTATATTTGTTTTATGATGGGGTAGTGTGAAAGGATGTACATTGTGCTGTCTTTTTATATTTGTATTGCTTTTAATTATGATATGGGTATGATCATTTCAATATTTGTATAGACTATATGTTTGATATACATGAAGCGTGAATAGGCTACCCGTTACATTTCATTGTGCAAACCTGAGTTGTAAAATGATTCATGTTGTTGCACTGTTGGAGGAGCGTGGGACTTAAAGGTGGGGTAGGTCATTTTGGAGAAACCAGCTGGAGTGCGCTAGAATTTGAAAATACACAACGGGGAAAAAAACTGCCACTTCCTTACAGAGCCCCTCCTCCAACACACACGAACGTGCACATGACCAATGAGGGCACGAGGTAAGTTTGTGCACAGATGGAAGGCTGACAGGCAGGTAGGCCATCCAGTTACTTTAGCCGGGCCGGCTCAGATGATTGGTCGTGCTTTTCACAGTACTACGGCTTCCACAGATGACATTTGTTTATGCATTTATTGTCAAAGCATTTCAGATATTCATTGCCATCGGGATGTTAAGAGCATTCCATGGAATATAACAAAAAGTATTTCCGAAATAAATTACATACCCCAACGTTACGTTTTTAATTGCCATATATACACTGTGCACATGACAATACAAGGCAAGCCTTGACTCCTTGAATCCTTGATAGATGAATGAACCTTGTAAAATTCACACATTTTTCCGAATGAAGAAATAGGAATTTAATTATTAAATAGAGCCTTCATTTTCCAGGGGAATCATTCACGGTTGCAGGCAGCAATGCAAGAATGAAAGCAAGGCTGATGTGGGCTCAATCTAAACAATTATGATAACACAGCCATAAATTGTGCAATCAATGTGTAGTTCAGAATAATGAGTCAAAGCAAAGTCTTTGCATGATGGCTATTACAATTGTAATATTTGTAGGCTATATGTTTTACAGGCTTGTAGCTTGAAGGGGCAACCAATTACGTATAATTGTGCAACCATTATTGTAAAGCATGAATAAATGAACCTTATACCATGTAGAAATCACAAAGAGAAATGTAAAGATGAATGTAGGATGGTTGATGGTGTTGCAGGGTTTGCAGTGGTTGTGTAGGTGGTGCAGTGGGAGAAAAATACCTGCTTGTTGGAATATATGAAGAAAAATGAAATCAGTGTAACCCACACAAGGCTGTGTCAGCTGACTCGATGGTGAACTCAGATACGACAGCAGCAGCGGGCCTCATGGAGACAGTTGCCACGGAGACCGGGGCGCACGTCATCCTGTAGTTGTTGCCATGGTCCTCCTGACGTCAAAGCCCCTTGAAAGATGCTCAGGAAACCCCCTGGCTCGGTTGCCATGGATACTGGCGGGGGGAGGGGTGGAGTTTAGAGGAAGCGGAAGTGTCAGAGCAGGCGGAAGTGGTACTGCCCTGAATACCCTGAGCAGCGAGCGGAGGACGGCTTGATAAACTCCCATCGTTTAGAGAATAAAATCGGGATTCCTTGCACGCTCTAAATGTGAGTTCACTTGCATATCACTCGATTATTGTTTTGTATACAGGGTAACGATACTCTTTTAGAGGGGAGCAGCAGACCCAGCGGTGGCTCCATTCCCCTGCCTCTGCGGCGGAAGGTGCCTATTGTGGTTAGGGGCTGGGTGCGAGGATTTAGGCCGAGACCACTGGATAAAATAGCGAGAAATAACACACAGAACACCTGGCGTTGCGCTGCCAGAGCTCTTTGTGTTGCATAATGTGACGGGAATTGTAGAGTTGTAAAGGCCCAGACTCCGGTCGATGCCATGCATGATGGTGCGCGGTGACCGTGTAGGGAGGGAGAAGCGAGCGGTACCCAAGTTTGGCCATTTTGACAGCTTAGAGGCGGCTGTGTCCAGGCCGTCGTGAAAGAAGCATTTTTAGCTTAAAATGCTAAAGTACAGCGAGTTCAGAACACGATGTTTTACAAGAGTCTTGTAATGTAATGTGTCTATACCCCGGGGGATCGACGCATCGGGTCCCGTTATTCGAACAGCAGCGTGATTAATAACGATGGCTCTAGCTCGGGTCGGTTATGGCGTAGTGAAGCTAACACACCCTCCCTATTTCCCGGGAGTTTCCCCCTCAAATGCGGCTACCATTTTAAATTCGCTCGATATCATTTTGCCAACAGATTAAAGCGGTGACGATGTAGAAAATTCCATATTTAACTATCTAGCTATTTAAGCCAATATCTTGGCGTCGGCACATAATGTAACGGGGTCAGCTAAGCTAACGGTTCAAGCCAGCGGCCGTACTGTGACGTTCCGTTAGCATGCTAGTTGCCAGCTAGCGGTAATCTATCTCTCCATCTTAAAATTCCGCAGGGGAATGCGACAAGGAGGGCGTAGCTGTTGGCAGGCCGACTAAACGATTTTACAAACCAGAATATCCACCCCCTTGAGGGCTTTAAATGCTTATTGGGAAAATGTTAACCGGGGGGTTGGTTTTTAGGCTGTTCAGTGTATCTCGGGTCTATTAAAGATGGTGAACCCCATTTTTTTCGTTGCGCATAAGCCTGTTAACCTTAGCCGTTAGCTCACGTTAGATGGCTGTATAACATCAGTGGTAATTCAGAGAATAATGTTGGTGTCGTGCCAGATGATTTTAGCTCACCGAAGAGACCAATTTGGATTCATTCTAACCCTTGTGCGGATTGATGCGTCTGTCAACTAACCCTTCATTACTTCTGACTGCAATACGCGGCATTATACACGATGCTAAATGCTAACTTCAGGATGCTAAAATGAAACGGATTAGCCTCTAACGCATACTAAAGGCTGGACCTGTATTGATCCACAGCGGGGAAATACGGGTGTAAAGGCAATTCAATAGAGACATAATTACAAAATGGGCTGTAGCAGAAATATAACATATGAGTTAAATAATACTAAATTAGATAATAGAATAAAAGTTGGAAGCTATAAAAATGAATTGTTGGACGTATAACATGATCAAACGACGGTGATGTGATGTATAGCAGCAGCAGTAGTGTATGTATACAGTGTACACCAGGATAACGTATAATGATATTATTAATGGTACTCTATTAATGAATATATATATATATATAGTCAATGTCACTCACATTAACATACTTTGTTGAATTATGATTGTATATGATAAATGTTATTAAGTGTTTTACTATTATAGTACCATGTGTAGTACATCACGGTGGTGTAAATGAGAGCACAGCATGAATGTCACATGCAGCCTGAAGCATGCTGAAGATTCACTTCCTGTTCAACACTGTTGAATAACCTCTGTTACCCTGGTATTAACACTTTGCTTATTTCTGTCACTTTCATTATACTATTGGGAGACTTTTATGAAATCAATGACAACATATAGAATCATGTACACTGACATTTTTTTTTAATAGGAATTAAGTAAGTTAACTTGAGACTGCCAAAAGAGCAGAGAGAACATGAACAGGTCAAGTGATTAAAGTTGTGCCCTGTTAATCTTTAAAGCGTCCTACATGCTTTCCATCATTATTTATCATTAGTGTTTTCATGACCATGACTCCATACAGAATAAAACACCATGTTGTCTGGTTGTTTGACTATCATGTTGTCATGCATATTGTAACTTTTAACGACACACTTAACATGTTGGTTTGATTTTTGCTGCAGCAAGTGAACCATTTCGCACCAATACCTCATAAAATAATGTGTATTGGAAAGATGCTGCTGAATTTGCCTCACCTTTCTCGGCTAAAGTTAATATCCATGCATTTGGTTTATTATTATTTCTGTCATGATAAGTGAGCAAATTATCAAGTGTTTAGCATTTTAGCTTAAATGGGTCTTAATGATTGTTATATTAATATTTATAGAAAATATAGAGCCATTAGTTATTTAGCACAGTTTATTTTAAACATTTGTTGTAAAACATGTTTCCCCTGAACCATGATTTCAACTGGTGTGGTGCTTTAAAAAAAATGCTGTGTTGTCTATTGCTTTATCTGGATGATTTTAACCAAAAAAAACAACTTGATTTTAGAGCGATCTAGGTGTTTCTTCCTAATCAATGTCCCTCTTTGGAGGAAATGGGTATCTGCATTTATAATGGTCCCATACACTAATGGTCTCATAATTTTGTTTTTTGGTGAACAAATGGGACTACTCAATATCAGCAGAAAATTGATTTTACGATTCACCCCTTGAATCAGCACTGTGCCACTGGCACGCTCCCAACTGAGAGGCTAATAATGACCCTACACACCACAGGAAGTGCAATAGAGTGGCAGCACATTCAAATGTGTGAACACTTTTTTGTTCTTTTTAACATTTGCTACTTGCCGGTTCAATCAGTTGCATTCCTGTTGAATGTATCTATTTAGTTAATCAAGCAAATTGAATACCACAAATAATTACATTGATGAAACATTTATACAAAAATAGTCAGTAAATAATTCCTGCTTGGTTTACAAAATGTCCCATTGGCTACAACCAGACATATTAAAGGAATGCCACTGTATAAATAGTATGACTAAGCCTGTGCTGATTGACAATATTGAGCAATAGTAAATATTGTTCAACCCTGGCAAGTGATTTTTAAATAGCTCGGGGCCAATGAGTGATTTATTGATAATTACAAGTAGCTGACAAGCATGAGCAAAAAGAATGACTGAGCAATATTTTGACATGTAGTGAACAAAATATGCACACTTATTTAACACCATTAATTAAACGTAAGATAACTAATAGAAGCTGTATGAGTACAACTATTTGGAAAGCGTAATAATCGCCACGCAAGCCTCTGTGCCATCTAGTGGCTTTGACGTAAACCTGACAATGTACACTTGACAGGCCTAATATAATCACTGTTATCCAAACAGAAATATTACTAAAGATATCAAACAAACAATTTCAAGTGATTTAAAAAAAATATATATATATCCGCAAATAGCCTTTTTTTTCTTTTAGGATCAGTAAGAAATGGAAATGTATATGGCACAGCTGTGAATATTCCCACAAAATACTTTTTTCGCGTTAGAGTACTAGCAGAAGACGCTAACTCGGCTCTTAGAGACATGTTTAGACGAGTGCAATATTGATGGGTGCTTTAATAGTTTAAAGAAAAAGCTACTTCTGGCAAAAACATTTTTTACAATATCTTTGTTATACTTGGTGTCTGCAAGAAATGGTGGTCGATCTTCCGAATTTTTCAAAGGATCTATAAAGTGATCATGAAAAGTGTAGCTTTTTGAGCATTGTGCTTGGGTCGTGCCCTGCACATCAGCATGGCACCTGCTGGTGGCCTGCCAGGCTGTGTGTGAAGGCAGGCACCTTGATATGAATGCAATAAAACACATTTACAATAGTAAAGGTCCCTGCTGTCTTTTTAGAGAACTGTGACTTAGGGGATTTATTTTTCCAGCACAAATCCATAAAGGAAAGGCTTAAAACTAAAAATGTCCTGGAGTGGTTATATTATACCTCGGTCCAATCAAGAATTTGTGGCAGAACTTGAAAGTAGCTGGTTCCCACAGTCCCCTTGAAACAAAATGGATTCAGCCCTCTTGCAAAGAACAATAGGCAGGAAAATAGTAGTGTTCCCATTTGAAAAGGTGTTATGGACATCTCCAATTACAGAATCTAGGGCTGTGCAATATATCACTATCCTAGTATGAAACTAGATATATTCTTGACTTTTAGAAATCCTCAATCGTAATATAATACTTTACGAGTTTCATTTCCTGGTTTTAAAAGCAGCATTGCCGTAAACAAATATGATTTTCTGAACTTGACTTCTATGTTTTTGCCTTTTCCCACTTAGTCATTTTGCCCAACAGTGCATTCTTGAATCAATGTGCTGATATTTCATTTCCTCTATAGAGAACCGCAGTGACGCGTCCTAAAACCCGGATGATCTCCTTCCGGTTCCTTCGTCAAAAACGCAATGCAATTTCTCCATAGGATTTTGGAAAATAGCTCGAAATAAGGTCTGTGGTTGACACACATTTAAGAGACGGATCACGTTTTGTTCAGCCGGATAATATTCACATGTCTACCCTACTTTTATAATTTTCTAAGCATAAATCTAGTCACAAGAAGCTACATGCCAACGTTATGCTATAAAGGAACTACAGCAGGGTCGCTGCTTCAACGTCACGCCAACTTAAGATCCATATTCAAACATACAGATTGTAAATGGTACAAGTTGAAGTGTTTGTTTGTACAGTTTGCAGGAGGCAGGTACTTGCTTTCAAGCAGAACAGGGCAAAAAAAACTTAGCGGGAGTGTTTTACGTGTTCGGTGTAATGACGTAAAACGGCCTGGACAACTTCTGTAGTCCTATTCAGCCACTTGTTAACAACCATCGTTTTTCAGACACGTAAACTCTTCAAAAATCACCAGCGGGATCACTGCTGATGTATTTAATGTCGTAGAACAAAACGTGATCTGTCTCTTCAATTTGTGTCAAACACAGACCTTATTTTGAGCTATTTTCCAAAATCCTATGGAGAAATTGCATTGCTTTTTATCGAAGGAAGCGGACGTGGTAAAAATGCTAACTTACTTCCGGGTTTTACGACGCGTCACTGCGGTTCTCTATAGCGCCCAACTCTAACACAATTTGAAGATGATACTTTTGCTGCATGATAACTCAAAGGGGTTGAATACCTTTTACAATTGTTTTACCCAAATTAAGATTTAGTAGTCACAAAATTAGCATCATTCATTCTTGTACAAAAAGGATTTGATGATGGATAATTATGTTAACATTGTATCTTATGCTCTTTTGCAGTTTCCCTACACATGATTGCACATTTTAACAAAGAGGTCAGACCACAGGCTAAAACCTACTCTAAAAAAATGCAAATGCTTGAAGAGCTTTGATACTAAGATGTAATAGATACCAAAAACTAAAGAAATCGCCAAAAAAAAATATTTTATTGTTGTATTTATCATAGAATAAACCTTTTCTACCCTGTGTAGGAAGGCAAAATACTCAACCCCTGCCTTGGGGGTTAGAGGTCAGTTAAGTTAGAAAGATACTTAAACACAATAGGGCGGTGACTTAATGTCACTCTAGTGGAGGGGTGGTTACTACGCAAAGCGTCTAAAACTGGAACGTGTCCAGATGTGAGTGTAAATCCTGAATCAGCTGTGGGTGTATTAACATGTTAACCTCGTCATGTTTGAGTTTGTACTCAAGCAGTTGTAAGTGTAGAAATAAGGGATTTACACGTTCTTCCAATAAATTAGATATGCAAATGAGGAGGCTAAAAGCCCATAGTGGAGGATTCATTGTGAGATGCGTAGATAAAAAGGAGATGGAGGCGAGGCTGTGGCCTACTTAGACCCTCAGATTCATCTGGCGAGCACAAAGCCCTCGAGGATGAAACAACTGGGAGCTGGAACTGAAAAGGTTTTTGACATTTTATCAAGTGCAGTTAGACCTTCACTGGAGCATTTTATTTGTAATTGATTCTGTGAGTGATTTTAGGATTGTATCAGTGGTAGATGAGTAATTAAACTGATCAAAAATATAAATGCAACACTTTTGTTTTTGCTCCCATTTTTCATGAGATGAACTCAAAGATCTAAAACATTTTCAATATACACAAAATAACCATTTCTCTGATCTGTGATAGTGAGCACTTCTCCTTTGCCGAGATAATCCATCCCACCTCACAGGTGTGGCATATCGAGATGCTGATTAGACAGCATGAGTATTGCACAGGTGTGCCTTAGGCTGGCTACAATAAAAGGCCACTCTGAAACGTGCAGTTTTGCTTTATTGGGGGGGTCCGAAAACCAGTCAGTATCTGGTGTGACCACCATTTGCCTCACGCAGTGCAACACATCTCCTTCGCATAGAGTTGATCAGGTTGTTGATTGTGGCCTGTGGAATGTTGGTCCACTCCTCTTCAATGGCTGTGCGAAGTTGCTGGATATTGGCAGGAACTGGAACACGCTGTCGTATACGCCGATCCAGAGCATCCCAAACATGCTCAATGGGTGACATGTCCGGTGAGTATGCTGGCCATGCAAGAACTGGGATGTTTTCAGCCTCCAGGAATTGTGTACAGATCCTTGCAACATGGGGCCGTGCATTATCATGCTGCAACATGAGGTGATGGTCGTGGATGAATGGCACAACAATGGGCCTCAGGATCTCGTCCCGGTATCTCTGTGCATTCACAATGCCATCAATAAAATGCACCTGTGTTCGTCGTCCATAACATACGCCTGCCCATACCATAACCCCGCCACCACCATGGGCCACTCGATTCACAACATTGACATCAGAAAACCACGACGCCACACACGCTGTCTGCCATCTGCCCTGAACAGTGAAAACCGGGATTCATCCGTGAAGAGAACACCTCTCCAACGTGCCAGACGCCATCGAATGTGAGCATTTGCCCACTCAAGTCGGTTACGACGACGAACCGGAGTCAGGTCGAGACCCCGATGAGGATGACGAGCATGCAGATGAGCTTCCCTGAGACGGTTTCTGACAGTTTGTGCAGAAAATGGTAGAGAAATGAACATTCAATTCACGGGCAACAGCTCTGGTGGACATTCCTGCTGTCAGCATGCCAATTGCACGCTCCCTCAAAACTTGCGACATCTGTGGCATTGTGCTGTGTGATAAAACTTCACGTTTCAGAGTGGCCTTTTATTGTGGCCAGCCTAAGGCACACCTGTGCAATAATCATGCTGTCTAATCAGCATCTTGATATGCCACACCTGTGAGGTGGGATGGATTATCTCGGCAAAGGAGAAGTGCTCACTATCACAGATGTTTTCAGATTTGTGAACAATATTTGAGAGAAATGGTTATTTTGTGTATATTGAAAATGTTTTAGATCTTTGAGTTCATCTCATGAAAAATGGGAGCAAAAACAAAAGTGTTGCATTTATGTTTTTGTTCAGTGTAGCTTTTGTCTAAGTATTTGCCTCATGGTTAAGCATCTTCAAGCCCAATATTCCACACTTGTGGTGTCCCTAACCTTAATCTCTACTACTTTTCAACTTGTTCTACCTGTATGATGTTCCCTCGGATACTACACACCAGGTCTTTCTCTTGCATTTCGCTCATTGCCTCTATTGGTCGTTCTTCCTTATTTAGCATATTCCCGCTGGTAACATAAGAACCTTAACGCCTGAAATCCAAAAGCTAAATCTATCTTTCTGTCCTTTGCGCTTTCCCCCTGCAGCCTAAAAAAATGGATAAGAACGACCTGGTGCAGAAAGCCAAGCTGGCCGAGCAGGCCGAGCGCTACGACGACATGGCGGCTGCCATGAAGGCGGTGACGGAGCAGGTCCCAGAGCTCAGCAACGAGGAGCGCAACCTGCTGTCTGTCGCCTACAAGAACGTGGTATGGCATCCCTCTAAGGGCGCTAATTATTTTTTTCTTTACCCCTATATCCATGCTCAGACTATAACTGTACAGTCAGCTCATGGATTGGTTTAATTCTCAATATAGAGCTAATGGTTGTCTAAAAACGTTTTGCTACACAGGGCTTGTAACATTTTCAGAAATTATTTCATAAATCAACTTACTTAACTGTTAATTATTCCCTAAATCTAAGCTAAAGAATAACAAATATTAATATCCTCTTTTAGGAAAATAATAATTTCACATGGTTGAATGAGTTAACATCAAACTAGCTGTTTGAGTTTGAAACACTATTAGTTTGAGACAAATGAATGCAAACTAAGTCCATGGAAATAGAAACAGATTCCCTGTAGCCAACAACCATGCATATCCAGTTAAAGGGTTAAAGGAGAGAACTGTTATTATAAGTGGTATGCATAAATCAGGAGCAGAGCAGTATACAGGGTTTAGAGGAGATTGATCATTAGATCAGATTGACCATTGACTGCTCGTGGCCTAAAAAACCGACAGAAAACCCGCCAGTGGTCAAAGTGATACTCAGTCGCTCTCCACGCACACTTGTTGAAAGAATTAGAACTAATCCATTTATATTAGCTCCATCACATGTATAATTGTTTTCTATTGCGCCAAGATCTATTGTAATAATAATCACCTATGAGGCATTTCAGGAGATTGATTTAACACCCAAAGCAACTAGAAACAGCTGCGTCTGAAGCCATGGCCTCCTGTCCTGTCTTAAAAAGTGCAGATTCATTCTCAAAACTCTGCTGTGGTCAGGGGCAACCACTGTACGATGTGGCTTTTCTTGACTCATCACTTGATTAAATGCCTTTTTTTTTTTTTTTTTTTTTTTTTAAAGCTTACTGTTTAGTAAGTCTTTCTACAGGACTTGCCTATTTCTATTATAGCTTACAAAAAATATTCCTTCCCCTGATGTATTTTTAGCATTTACAGGGAGTTAATATCTTCAAATATAGCCTCTCTTTAAATAATGTGTAGTCTGACATTTGCTGCACTTCTATCTTTTTTGTTTTTCATGATTTTTTTTTTTTCTTCTCTCTAAAGCAGATATTACGTAACCGGAGCCTCAGGTTTTCCAGCACTGCTGCTCATTTTATCGTTGAGCTTTACTTGATCTTTTTCGTCCGTTTGCCAGCATTGAGGACTACTATGTACTTTTTCTTGTTGCATGTACATCCTAGCTGTAACCATGCGCATGGTGCAAGTCCCTTTGTTTAGTTCATGAGCCACACTCCTCTCACATGATGCTCATGATCACATACTAATGCTAGAATGAGAAAGATAGTCTTTGTATATGGAGTCAGAATGGATTATCTTCATTTACATGTTTTAATACATTTTTATTTAAGTCTCAGGGAAACAGCCACATTTCTTTCAAATATTTAATACAATTAAAATAATGTCTGTTATTTATTTGTCAAGTACATAGCAATTGTGCCCTATTATCGTGGTTAGTCTCTTACTAAATATGTATCTTTGCAGCTCAGATGTCGTCCGTGAGTGAAGTTGTTTTGGTTGTTGTTGCCATCAGGTGGGGGCCCGCCGCTCATCCTGGCGCGTCATCTCCAGCATCGAGCAGAAGACGGACGGGAACGATAAGAAACAGCAGATGGCTCGCGAATACCGTATGAAGATCGAGACTGAACTCCAAGAAATCTGCAACGACGTGCTGGTACGGAGAGGGATGGGGGAGGCAGGGAATGAGGGGGAGGGAAAATAAATGAAGTGGAATATAAGGTATAAAAATGGCGGAAGAAAACACCAGAGCTGAATCCTCCTGGCTGAGGAGAGAACACATGGAATGCAATAACGTTGCTAGCAGCAGCACTGGCAGTCTGTCAAACAAAGCTTTACTTTCCCTCTCACTCTTCTTTTCTTGTCCTCCCACCCCACATGGGTATATTTGGTGCCTTTACTTGGTGCAGAGGGAGGAGAGTGCTTAGCTGGTAAGGCAGCACAAGTGGCGCAGCCAACAGTGAGTGTCTGTGGGCTGCCTGCTTATATGAAGGTTCCAGAAGTCATGAGACTGAAGACGTTTTCTTAAATGAACCTGTGAGTCTGGCCTTTCTGAGCTCAGGCCTAAATAGCTGTTGGAAAGTTGTCGAGGGATGACATATGTTTAAAGTTAGCATCTCCCTGTAATCTTTAACAAAAAGCTAACAGGGAATTTTTATTTTAGCAATATTGCAGAAAATAAGGTCTTTGGCCAACAAATATTTATGATATTTAAATGTTTAGTTCAGCAGGATATTCTCCACTTTTAGATTTTTGAGGCTATGAACAAACTACCTCACGCACGCATGACTCCAAGTAGGGGTGGGCGATATTGAAAAATATATTATCACGATATTTTTCAAGCAGTATCACGATGGACGATATATATCACGATATTTTTTCATGTCGGTTATTATGGTTATTTTTCAAGTTACTTAACAGTACAAGCACCTACAAGGTAACAAAAAGGAGTAACAGACCAAAATAGCATTTCAAGCTGGTTTTATTTCTGAAATGAATCCCTGAATGAACTTCTTATTATGGGAAATACAAAAACGTCTTTTTAAAACTACAACTTCCAGTAGAGACGTGCCATAGATAGAGAACATGTTGTGAAACAGAATAGCCAGCAAGTGTAGTTCTGGGGTGGGGAAGGGGGGGACGCGGTGGACCCGTTCAAATCCAGCTTTGGACAGTCTGTCGTGGTTCCATCCCATTTCAAGTGCTGTACGAGGCTCTGCGTAACCCTCGGAGCACATTCTCCAATCACAGAGCTTGAGGGCTATCACGGGGTTTGTCAAACAGAGCACATGGTGTAGTCCAAACGATAGCTGGGGATTCTGGGTAGTGTCTTCTGCCATCCTTTACTCCGAAAAAATATTTGTTTCTCCGAATCGAAGGGGAAAAATACAAAAGCATTGCACACAATTTAAACCAATCAATGTTGTGTAATTAACAAGGATAATCTGGTGTTTTTTAGTCGATGAGTAGTGCAGATATCACTGTAAAATCAATCCACAGTAAGGGGAATACTTAGTCCAGGTGTACAATTCTCCGTTATCCAATGAGAATGGACGCTCACATTGCCTTTAAGGGCACCCGACACAAACGAATGCCGTGCTTCTATGAGCGTCAAATCCCGCCGCAGATGGGAATACATTGCAATCAGTTGAAAGCTATTTACGTCCCTTTTATGAAGCTGAAGGAGCCTAGGAGCGTCACAACTGCACGCCACGGACACTGACCAAATGTCGCTCCTGGACGATTATGGAGTGAGAGTGTGTTGGCTAACCCGAGCCGGACAGGGGATCGTGTCCGTCTCTGTGGCTTCAGGCTTGATCGCCGTTCAAATTACAGTTTTAATGATCTCAATGGGAATGGTTAGCGTTTCATATGCACGCAAATAAAATAAAATATAAGCCAACAGAATCAACCAAGACAATAAATTAAGTGCAATACTGTCTGAATCCTGACTAGACAGCTTTAGAGCATGTCTTTCACATCAGTTTTTTTTTTTTTATCACGATAGATACGATATCTCTGAAAAAGCGTATCATGGAGACCTAATATCGTCATATCGCCCACCCCTAACTCCAAGTCACCAACGTTAAACTAAAGGCAGGGTTTCCCACACATAGACCTTATTTTTTTATCCGCGAGCAGGACGCCATCTGCGATCGATTAACTAGTGGACAATGATCCCTCGCTCTACGCCTCCTGTACCTGTTCGCTCTGCTATCGCGTGAAGGGTCTGCTAACAAGCAACCAACAGAAATGTGTTAAAGTTCACACGTATTTGTTGTTTGTCACATGTTGCATGTCACAAAGCCACCCCCCTCGTGCCCGGCTACCACCACAAGTACATTTCATATCTGTGGGAAACACTGAAAGGCGTATTATTTGTTAGATTAGCAGCTGGATGTTAACCTGTCGGGATGTACTGATGCTTTTGATATCGTTAAACAAAATGTAAAAATCTCTTAACCTCTTCTACACAGCACCCCCGATACCGAGGGGGAAAAACGCGTCATTTGCAGGAAACAGCGTCTGAGGGCATCTTAATATTCAATAAACTATGAATGTTTTATGTAAAGTGAAGAAACTTAGCTAACTGATCTTTTTTTCACAAAGCTAGTGCCAAGCCTCTGAATTAGCTATGAGCGAAACAATCTTAAGGCCGTTAGCACAGAACTCTAGCTACACTGATCGATATACTTATTGGATCTGCACAAACAAGCTTAGATAACATCCTGAGAGTCCACAGATTATAGAAATATATATATATATATATATATATATATGGATCATCACTGAGCGATCAGAACTTGCGACAGGGGAAGCAAATAGACAACAACACACAAGTAGCTTTAAGTAGCAAAACACGGAGATATGTTCACTTTAGCTATTATTCTGATCAAAAGTCGTGTTCAATGGCATTAAAACGAGAAAAAACGCCGCTGAAGGTTAATCCATAGGTTAATCCAATGCGTCTGTCACTTTGAAAAAAGTATTAATACTCCATAATTCCATTTTTATGCAAAAATCAGAGAAGAAAAATGTACTGCTAATGGTAGCCACCAGAGGTTAGCGCAGCTTCCGGTTTTTCTACGCGTCTCTCTCACTCCTTATTTGGTAAACTGTGTGTGTATCTGGGACTTTCCCTCGATTCCATTGGCTCTGACAGTTAGAAAGAGATGTCAATCAGCAAAATTGATCAAGGGGGGCCAGAGATATGGAAAATCCACCCAAATGGCCCCAGAAGTGTTTCTTTTTGTGCTAAACCTCTCTAAAAAGGTCAAATGTCACTTGTTTTGCATCAATCTTGATACAGGGTACTTATTATATGTTGTACTTTGGATTCCTAAAGCTTTTAGTCTACTAACCCATCATCCAAGGGTAGTTTTCACTATAGGTAAAAAATAATTTACTATGTTCAATCAATTTTGTTTAAAATAAAAAACATCTATATTGATTCTGAGTTTTCTACATCCAAATCACAGGTTTATCATTACTTTGAGAAAAAAGATTATTAATTTAACCCTTTTAGAAGGGAAGATATGGTCATTCGTTCTGGGAATGTCATTTTCGAGCCTGAGACCTGAAAAACAGGCTCAGGGCTTAACAGGTTAAGTAACAGATATTATTTTGAGAATGTAATGGAAAAAAAA
Source organism: Harpagifer antarcticus (assembly GCA_902827135.1). Lineage (NCBI taxonomy): Eukaryota > Metazoa > Chordata > Actinopteri > Perciformes > Harpagiferidae > Harpagifer > Harpagifer antarcticus. The sequence goes on from CADEHL010001058.1 coordinate 5,701,014, forward strand.
ATCCAAAACCTTGTATGCTCAAATTATGACTTATTTAAACAGGTTTTAAGACTCACTCCAGCAATTTATAATTCTGCAGAAACAAAACGGGTTTGCAAAAACGTTAATCCCTACACCAGCAGGTGGCCTCTTTTTTAGATTTAGAACAAAACTCTTTTCCTTCAAGGCAGACCTGTTCCCTTCCATATTCTATATTCGTCCAATTTAAAAGATGATCTTAAACAATTCAGTTACCTCCTACCTGCACCCAGTTTAGCACTAGAGTTTTCTGTAAACTAAAAGCTCTACATTTAATGATAACCAAAAGTATGATTTGTCTGAATTTTCTCTAAACAATAATTACCCAGTGTTTATGGTCAGTGTTGCCTTAACATACTGTAAAAGAATCTGAAAGATGAGAGGTAAGACCGTGTTAAAGGTCTTCCTCCGCTGCTTATAGTTCATTATGCTCAAGATGCTGGTAGAAAACATATTTTCTCTGTGGTTTTTGACCAGTTTATGCCTTTTGAAAAAATTGAAGCTTCCTCAGCAACCCTCACACAGAAATTGCTCAAGGTCAAAACAGACACATTTTTGCTCCTGTGCCAACTTCTAATAATATCTTCAAGGTCAAACTGGAAGCCTCTGCAGTGATGTGGTGCTGAAGGAATGAAGGGAGGGAAGACACGCTGTCCTTAAAGCAGCAGGAAGCTCTGATTCATCTGCAGCACACAAAAATGTCAGTCACCTTGATGAAGGTTGACATTACCAGATGATTGGACCGAAAGCTAAAATGAGATTTCTTTCCCCAATTAGGGGTGCAACAACTAATCGACTTAATCGATTAAAATCGATGACCAAATTAGTTGCCAACTAATTTGGTCGTCGATTCGTTGGTGACGTCATCATGTGTGTTTTACGCGCCGTTAAACTCCAACGTTATCGGTCTTTTTATCGGTACTGGAGAAATTTAAAAAATATATGACATATGTATTATTGCTACATAAACATTATATCGCAGTCTTACTGTCGCCAACTCGTTAAAAATGCATCTATGGTGTATTTTCGATCTTTCCAATCGAGACGAGATCTCTCTCCCCCGTCTGTGTGTGAGGGGGCGGGGCAGTTTACACACACAAGCAGCTGCTACATGCAGCAACACACGGCGGGGATGGCGGAGAAAACTCGCTCCGAGGTGTGGTTAAACTTTACCCGTCTCGATGCTCGTTGCCTAAAGTGCAATAAGACTTTAGCATGTCAGGGCGGTAACACGAGCAATTTGTCTAAACATTTAGCAAAAGTGCTACACATCCAGACGGAGGAATGCACCGGGTTCGACTGTCTTTCTAGCAGCTCTGTAGCCCCATCCACAAGTAACTTTTCCACGTCAGGTGTTATGTATGCTAGCAGCAACACACAGAGTTAACTCAATTATACAAACATGGGTTAATGATTAGAGGTAACTGAGTTATTTAGTTTGTTAAAGTTTCAGCTATTCTGTTTACAGTTCTGTCATCACATTATTTAATATGATTTGTCAAAACACTGTTGTTTCTTTTGATGTGAAATATTATATTTAATTTAAATAAAAAGCAATGTTAGTTTTGTCAACAATTTGTTTAGTTAGTTTAATAATATAAGTATTTTTGAATCAAGTATTCATCTTTATTGTCTTCATTGTTAGTTTCCACATGCCTAAAACAACCTCAAGCTACATCTAAAAGTTGATGGCTAAATAAGAGCGTTTGAGAAATTGTGCAAGGCATACAGTAATAGTCAATTAATCGATAGATTAATCGATTATCAATTTAGTCGTTTGTTGCAGCCCTACCCCCAATATATTTGAGTTCTGCTTTGTAATAGGGTAGAAATTATTTGTAGAGTAGCTTTTTTCTTGTTATGCTGTTTTCAGCCTATTAAATACTAAGATCATTTCATTAAGCTGCGATTTTAACAAAGCATCTTACAATTAGTGTTTTAAAGCATAAATAAACAAACAAAAATGATAAGCCAAACTATTTAAAGAATTTTTTTTGCCAACATGCAGTGGGGAAAGGTGGGTCTGCAAAGCAAGATGTGTAGACTTCCTGATATCAATGGGGAGCTCATTAGCAAACAGGAGTGTTTCTGTTGGGTGAAGCCAAGCCCCAAGGAAGTAAGTGGGACATTGATGCAAATGTTCGTAGTGGCCAAACAGTAGTACTACAACTTCCATGTTACACCGTGATATCATTGGGGCCAAAAAAAACATTTTCCCATTGATTTGCATTGGGAAAGAGACGTCTGTAAATTAGCGTAGAATTAAAATGTTTAGGTTAACCAAGGACCCAGTGCGTTAACCCTCGGAGACCCACAGGGCCGTATACGATCCCAAATATCACGTTGTGTTCAAAGCGTCATAACTTCTCAGCTGTTTCAGCCAGAGACATGCCGTGTGTTTCCTCTTAAACTACAGAAACGGCTATAAACAACTCTTAAGTTTTTCATTGAGAGGCGTTTACTTATTTCGGTGAAACGAATGTGCGTAGAGTTTTAAAAGATGCGGATAGTCTCACCTTGATTCTGGTGCATTGCTTATCGTTTTATAGACAGGGTTCGTACGGTCATTGAAAACCTGGAAAAGTCATGGAAATTCAAAATGCAAATTCCAGGCCCTGGAAAAGTTATGGAAAACAATATTTTTCCCAAAGTTTTGGAAAAGTCATGGAAATGTAACTAAAGTTGCGTCAAATATAATTTACATTTGATCTAATCGCCGTAATAATCTGCGGTCGCGAGCTGTTATGTGCCATCATGACGCGCATGGTGTTATTTTTTAATATATGAAGCGCGAGCTGTGTGCTCGAGTCTTCCTGCCTGTCGGGCCGGCTGAACTCTGCTGCTCCGGGATGAGGGCCAGCTACATTATCTACGGTGCGTTCGTTAACTGTGCGGAGTCACTGTGGCACAGACTGAGCCGCTGGTGAACAGCTGTTAGAACAGGCCGTTCAGGTGTTCAGAGCAGAGCGGCAGAGCATGATGTGAACTGAAACGTTTTTTTTCTGTCGCAATATTATTTAAGGAATCGTTGAGCTAGCTAGCTAGCTAGCTAGCTAGCTAGCTAGCATACATTGTCACTATCTGCTAACGTTAGCTTTAGCCTTCGTTTTCTAATCGTTTTTTTCATAGGCTATAAACAGAGGTGGTATAAGTATAGATATTGTGCTAGAGTAAAAGTATAGTACTCAGATCTTGTACTTGAGTAAAATTAGAAGTACTCAGGTATTGTACTTGAGTAAAAGTAGAAGTACCAGAGTGTAGGAATACTCTATCACAGTAAAAGTCCTGCATTCAAAATGTTCCTCAAGTAAAAGTAGAAAAGTATTATCATCAAAATATAGTGAAAGTAGCGACAGTAAAAGTAACCATTGTGCAGATTGGTCCATTTCAGAATAATATATATGATTAGGTTTTATAATGATTGATCATTCTGTTGTGTTCTCAAAGCTGGTAAAGGTGCAGCTAGTTTGAATGACTTCAAACTATATACTGTATACCGCAGGGTAGCTTGTGAATTTACTCCAGGTGGAACACTTGATTATATTTCACATCATTCATCCACATCTGTAAAGGTATTAAATACATGTAGTGGAGTAGAAGTACACCATTTACCTATGAACTGTAGTGGAGTAGAAGAACAAAGTAGCAAAACATTGAAATACTTAAATAAAGTACAAGTATCTCAAAATTGTACCCACGTATAGTACTTGTTGAGTTTATGAAGTTAGTTACTTTACACCAGTGGCTATAAAGATAGAAAGACTACGCCTTGCACAGAGGCATGAAAATACATTTTCAAAATGCTCAACAGTGCTGCCAAAATTATAAACTGACTGCTACACAATTAAAATAAATGCTTTTATATATTTCTATTAGATGTGACTCTTTGGCGTTTCTGTTATTATTACCTGCTGCTTTAGTTGTTCTGACTGCTAAAATCCTGTTATTCCTCATTTTAAAGCCGATATTCCATGGGGTCGGGGGGGCTCGGATCCTTGTCACCTTTTTCATACCTGATGAGTTTGCATCCCTGACTACAGTTGCTTCAGCGTGTAGACTGTAGAAGCTAGTAAGCTTACTATTTGATTTGTTTTAGATAGGCACAACATGTTTCATATGCAGACCTTATTTTCCTGTTCCATGTTAAAATAAAACATTTTCAGTGGTAAAAAATTTCTGGTCATGGAAAAGTCATTGAAAATCATTGGTGAAAAAGTGTATGTACCCTGTATAGATCTATTCTCATCCACCATCTTTGTTTGTGACGTAAAGAGTGTAAGCTAGTGTTAATTTCGTCAGCTAATTTTTTATTTAGTTTTAGTCTTAGTCCTGTGTTAAATTTAGTTTTAGTCATATTTAGTCACCTTCATCCCGTTTTTATTTAGTCAAGTTTTAGTCGACTAAAACGGTAAACATTTTAGTCAAGATTTAGTCGACTAAAAGTCTGAGCATTTTAGTCTTATTTTAGTCAAAAAACTAATTATTTTAGTCTACTTTTTGTCAATGAAAACTGTTGAGTCTTTTTTAGTCATCAGATTATATAGAACATTTCAGTCAAACTAGTCTAGCCAAAATCAATAATTTGTCATTTTAGTATATATAAATAAATAAGATTATATCTTGTCCTTATTTGATGAAAAACACAGGTTGAATGATTAAGAATGCAGCTTTGCAGAGAGTATCTGGTCAGGTTTGTGGTGTTTTTACCAGCTGTGTTATGGCCACATTGCTTCCCTTCTGATAAAACAATGCATTCGCTTTTTTTCTCCGCCTCATTGTAGTGAAAATGGGCCCAAATATCACATCGTTTCTTTCTCCCAAGCAGTGGTGGCTTTAGACTTTTTCGTTGTCAGTCATTGTGACGGACAGGATCGTAACATTTCCGTCATAATCCATTATTATCCGTCGAGTGCACAATTTATCAATCACTCGCGCTGACGGGGGGGTATTCGGTTAACGCGAGTGCGACCACTGCTCCCAAGCCCTGTTGTTGCCATTTTATTTTCTGTTAAATAAGGTTAGTTAGACCATGAGTTAGACCCGAGTCTTCCTGACAGTTCATATTGTGCCGCTGCCCGGTGTAATTCAAATGTACCGCCGCGTGCAGCACAGACACACAGCTGCTGCCCTGCCGCAGCACCGGAAATGGAACTGCTGGGAGAAAAACTGACTATCAGAGATGTAACGTTAACTTTGATAATATTTCGTCTCCTCACTTTTCGAGAACGATATTGCATGATGATTTCGTTAGTTATTTTTTACAGCCGTAGGTGCCGTCTCGTCATCGTCTCGTTTTCGTCATGGAAAAAAAGGTCGTTGACGAACATATTTCGTCATAGTTTTAGTCAACGAAATTAACACTAGTGTAAGCGACACGTTTCTGAATCGGACACTCGGAGTGGATGCAGTCACAGCCAATCGGAGTCTGATTCAGAGTCAGTTCCGTTATGTGTACTGAAACGAGAGCCGGTATAATTCCACACGCAAAAACAAAATAAAAGTTGGACTACGTTCTTTTAGTGTTTTGAAAGTCAACTGAGGTATGGCAAGGAAGTTGCCATACTACAGCTGAAGCTTTGGAGCTGATTTTTCAAGGGGACGATGTCGATGAAAATGCGAATTTGCTCAGCATGCCATGTGTGATTGTAGACAGGAACTGCCATGATATTTGTGACCCGCTCTATCGAAAGCAGTCGGAAGTCGCAATGGCTCATTTCAAAAATAGAAATGGATTTGCGTTAAAAAATTGTTGTTCGGGTGTTTTGTTTGAGTTTAAATAACCAAAGTCTTGGCTTTCAGAATATGAAACTTTTATTTCCAAAATCACACGATAAATACATTGTTGAAGCTTGTAAAGGGAAGATGACAGCTCTCACTCGCCACTCTGCTGTTCCGCAGCGCCGCTCCCCCTCCCTCCGCTGAAATTATGAATGTAAGAGTATAGTGATCATAGATAACACGGCAGGGTCCGTTACAGTTTATTTTCAAATGAACAAAGTCTTGGCTTTCAGAATATTAAACTTGTTTTGGCAAATTCAGATGATAAATACAACTTTGAAGCTTGTTGCGGTGTAATTAGAAGCGGAGAACGGAGTAACTTAACGTCACAGCAGGCATAACAACAGCCGGTGTTTCTCGTGAGGGTTTCCCCGGGAAACAAACGCAATACACACACACACACGTATACACTCGCGAGCTTCCCCTAGACCAGTAATCCAAACGAAAATATCTTCCCTCCGTAGTATTTTGATCATTTGCTCCGCTAATAATCAATCAGATCGATGGATTCCAGAGAAGAGGAAACTTTGAAGGCCTTTTTCTCAAAATGACTCGGTAACAGTCATTATATAATGTGACATATTTTGCTCAATATTTGGAGTACAACAACAATCATGATATCATTAGAAAGCTAGGAATATCTTCCTTCCAGCAGTGTACACAACTCAAAATGTGTCTTCGGGTCAATGTGACTGATTTCGATGGAGCAGGTCACATATCATGTGTAGTCTTCAAAATTGGCAGGACAAAAAATGACAATTCCTCGCAAAAAAACGCCCATGGACACTGTCCAAAAGCATGGGCATAACTAGTGAACAGAATAAGTTATAATCTTCGAATCAGTTGATAATAAATGTGTGCAATTTTCTGTATTGACTTTTTCTTTCAATGTTTTGGTAAACCGTTATTTTTAATGAAATAAGTAAAAAATTCGAGCTCCATTTTTTATTTATGGGCAAATATCCTCTCTTATATTGTATATAAGTCTCTAATGAGTGACATATCATTAGCTGAGGTTGTGCTGATTTCTGGGATGTGTAAAACTTGATTATACTGCAAAGAAATGAGAATTTATAAGGCAAAAATATACAAAAAAGTCCTATGTGGTTCTCAGAGGGTTAAAAGCCCTGGTTTAAATCATTATGTCCTAAAAGGTGTACAATTAACTAAGATCCGAATCCAGAGTTATTTTCTGATATTTCCCAGAGTTATTGGAGGCGGGGCTAAAGGACAATACAAGTCACATGCTCATAAGACCAAAGTCCACGGATGATCTGAGAGTGTTTTTGCTTGTCAGGCCATTTTGGCTTCATGTGCCACCAAGCGTCTCTCAAAGGATGAACGGGGTCCCGCCTCCAACTTTGTATTCTTTTCTCTTTATACATCCATGGATCTGACCTGACCCCCATTCTCTGTGAGGCGATTGGCCGATGCAAAGTGCACGTGTCAGTGTATGGTTAAACTTGTAGGAAGGGCCTGACAAGTATTAGTAACACCGTCTGTAATCCAGTTGCCCATTGACTGGTGCACTGGCAGGCTGCTCTGTGTGACTCTGCTGTGTAAACACAGAATCTGCTGCCCTGTTCTTTATATTTCTACTCATAAACCCTTCTGCTCCTCTCTTCTGTTTCAGGATCTGCTCGAAAAATTCCTCATTGCAAATGCAACTATGGCGGAGAGCAAGGTGTTCTACCTCAAAATGAAAGGAGACTACTTCAGATACCTGTCAGAGGTGGCCTCTGGGGACTCAAAGAAGAGTGAGTGTTTGACACTAATAAAAAGCCTTTCTCATTGTTCTATTACTTTAGTTTTGTCAGCAACATAGCAATGTTTTATAGGAGCACTTATCATTTAGGAGACTCCTTTGAGCTACAGTTAAAGTTTAAACCAGTTAAAGGAGGATTTCTCACCAGAGTCCTTTGTTATGGCTAAAGTCAGTTGCTGTGTTGCTCAAAGTAAATATTTACTTTTTTAATAAACAAACCAAGGTAACTAGTTGTATTGCTTGCCGTAAAGTGGCTTTTTTATTACCTAGAGCTAGGAGTTCCATTTATACAAACCTCATGCTTCACTTGGAACATGTTCCTAAAGTACTTAAAAATCTGAAATCACAGGACTTGTCATTTTATATAAGGTTACGCTGTATATCGCGGTGCAGAAAGTGTTATTCCGATTAAAATAAGCATCCCTTATCACATTTGGTTATTTTGTTTTTATTAATAAAATACTCAGAAAATAACAATCTAAATGGCAGCTTTATGGTACCGGTGAACAATAATTGTAATTGTTCCAGGTTCAGATATAAATAAATACTCACCTTTTAATTTATACTATTTTATATTTTAAACCCTAACAAAATAAATAAAACACTTTTACTGTAGGTCTTTCTCCTAATTTATTTTCAAAAAGCTGACAAATAACTGGACAGATTATACTGATTTTAATATGTCTCTGTCCTCTTCCATGTCTGCTCAAATCAGTATTGCAGAATCTCTAATGGTGCACATATTCCTATAGTTGCCCAGTAGATAATGTCATCTCGGTATTAGGATACCTTTTTTTTTAAAAACCACTATAGATTATGTGTATATATGTTTCTGCTACTATAATATGTCTATTTCTGTAGTATATCGGTCTTTTAAAGAAAATTCCGATATTTATACTCTCGGTGGGCTGATTTTCATACATTTTGGGTCGATTTGGAAGATTTAGGAGACTGGATCATTTGGATTGGACAGTTTGCCTATTTATTTGAAAATTGTCCACAGTAGAGATAATAATTGTCATCTTGTGTTCTCTATATCCAATGGTCGGAACAATTCTCATTGTAGTTCAAATCAGCCCACAGAGTACATATATGGCCACTTTCTGGTTAATACTGCCATTTTTGATCCTGGAATGGTCAAATGGATTCAGCATCCTCAATAACCCCCAATACACTCCAAAATTGTCCAAATCGGCCAAGACATCTTTTTTTTTTTTTACTATTGTTTACATTCATATTAAGTTTGGCTATAAAACCTGTTACAGTTTCTTACCGCTCCTGCAGAAAAGTGTTTTGTAGGGACAGTTGTGATGACTTGAGATCATAAAGTGAAGCTGATGTGGTGTTCTGTGCAGACACGGTGGACAGCTCTCAGGAGGCCTACCAGAACGCCTTCGACATCAGCAAGAAGGACATGCAGCCCACACACCCCATCCGGCTGGGCCTGGCCCTTAACTTCTCCGTGTTCTACTACGAAATCCTCAACTCGCCCGAGCAGGCCTGCGCTCTGGCCAAGCAGGTGGGTGCTCCTCAGACCGCTGGCTTTAATGTTTGTGGTACTGAAGGTGGGGGGGCCTTCCTGCACAGCTAGCATTAACAGGGTGTCCGCGGGGTCCTAAAAAGTATTCAAAGTTGATAAATCAATTTAGCGACAATTAAGGCTATTAAAAAGTATTAAACGGCATTTTGCAAGGTATTAAGAAGGTCCACAGCAACGACAAAATGAAACACCCTTTAATTGACTAAAACGACATGTCGGGAAACCCCCTCAATGCGGCCCCATGCATAGCCCGCCATAAAATGCTGCTTCTTATTTTAAGTTTCGTTGGGGGGAGGGGGAAGAGTCTGTCGATGGGGATCAAAGCTCTCCGGTCCCACATGCTAAGTGCTAGCCAGAAAGCCGCGGCGTTTAAGTCCCGACTCTCCCGATGGCCAATCCGTGCCTGCATGTCGCTGACACACACCGCTGCAGTGCAGACTCTCTGCACGGAGGAGCCGCAAAGGAGCAGCGGAGTCCGTGCGATGCTCCTCCTCCTCCAAGGAAGAGACACACGTTCACTAAGCCGAACTATATCCGGTCACAGAGACTATTTTAAGGGTCCGTTACAGTTTATTTTCATCTGATTTCAAATGAACAAAGTCTTGGCTTTCAGAATATTAAACTTGTTTCGGCAAATTCAGATGATAAATACAGCTTTGAAGCTTCGGCATAATTACAAGCGGAGAACGGAGTAACTTAACGTCACAGCAGGCATAACAACAGCCGCTGTTTCTCGTGAGGGTTTTCCCCGGGAAACAAACACAATACACACAAACGCAAAATTACACAAACACACACACGTATACACACACACACACGCTCGCGAGCTTCCCTAGACCAGTAATCCAAACGAAAATATCTTCCCTCCGTAGTATTTTGATCATTTGCTAATAATCAATCAAATCGATGGATTACAGAAAAGAGGAAACTTTGAAGGCCTTTTTCTCAAAATGACTCGGTGACAGTCATTATATAATGTGACATATTTCGCTTAATATCTGGAGTACAACAACAATCATGATATCATTAGAAAGCTAGGAATCTCCTCTTTCCAACAGTACATACAACTCAAAATGTGTCTTTGGGTCAATGCGACTGATTTCGATGGAGCAGGTCACATATGGCATTACCCTGCTGAAGCTCACCAAAGCTTAATATATTTCATAGTTCAAAGTTTTGTCAATTGTTTTGTTTATTGGTCAAATACTGGTTTCTAATGGTTGCTGAGGAGTTTTACTGGAATGAAAGAGCACAGAGTACAGAAGCAACAAAGCAGCATACTGCATTCAACCTGACCTTCACAGAGAGATTGAAGTTCATGTGGAGAGGAGGCTTCAGTAGTCTGTCTGCACTAGTGTTAATTTCGTCAGCTATTTTTTAATTTAGTTGTAGTCTTAGTCCTTTGTTAAATTTCCTTTTTAGTTTTAGTCATATTTAGTCAACTTCATCCTGTTTTTATTTAGTCAAGTTTTAGTCGACTAAAAGTCTGAGCATTTTAGTCTTATTTTAGTCAAAGAAAACTAATCATTTTAGTCAATGAAAACTGTTGAGTCTTTTTAGTCATCAGATTATATAGAACATTTCAGTCAAACTAGTCTAGCCAAAACCAATAATTTGTCATTTTAGTATATATAAATAAATAAGATGATATCTTGTCCTTATTTGATGAAAAACACAGGTTGAATGATTAAGAAGCTTTGCAGAGAGTATCTGGTCAGGTTTGTGGTGTTTTTAGTTATGGCCACATTGCTTCCCTTCTGATAAAACAATGCATTCGCCTTTTTTCTCCGCCTCATTGTAGCGAAAATGGGCCTTTAGACTTTTTCGTTGTCAGTCATTGTGACGGACAGGATCGTAACATTTCCATCATAATCCATTATTATCCGTCGAGTGCACAATTTATCAATCACTCGCGCTGACGGGGGGGTATTCGGTTAACGCGAGTGCGACCACTGCTCCCAAGCCCTGTTGTTGCCATTTTATTTTCTGTTAAATAAGGTTAGTTAGACCATGAGTTAGACCCGAGTCTTCCTGACAGTTCATATTGTGCTGCTGCCCGGTGTAATTCAAATCTACCGCCGCGCGCAGCACAGACACACAGCTGCTGCCCAGAAGCAGCACCAGAAATGGAACTGCTGGAAGAAAAACTGACTATCAGAGATGTAACGTTATCTTTGATAATATTTCGTCTCCTCATTTTTCGTCAACGAAAGTAAAGAGAGATTTTGGCATAGTTTTTATTTAGTAAACTACATTTTCGTCTAGTCAATTTTCGTCAACGATATTGCATGATGATTTCGTTGCAGTTATTGTGTACTGCCGTCGGTGCCGTCTCGTCATCGTCTCGTTTTCGTCATGGAAAAAAGGTCGATGACGAACATATTTCCTCATAGTTTTAGTCAACGAAATGAACACTAGTCTGCACTCTGTTTAGTTGTGCTATCTTACAATCAATATAGTATGTGAGGTAAAGTGTGTCGCCAATGTAACCGGTTAGAACTCGAAGTGGCGATGAGGTCTTAACACTAGAACCGCCAACGGGTAAATTTTACCTGCAGCTGTTTTTTTATTGTATGTAACTTTTTTTCAATAAAATATTAACGTCTCCCAGTCCGTGACTTTTCCTGAAAGTGTGTTATGTAGCACCCTGTGTTGTTAAACATTGTCAATATGAAGTCAGATTGAAAAAAATCGCCAAAAAAAATGCTATTTATACCTATTTCCGCCAGCGGATAATATTTACCTCATAGAAATGCAGCGATCCTCGCGCTATTGATTTCGCGCGTAAACATAAACATGACGTGTTGCTATAGCAACGCCTTTTGTCTACTGCTGTAGATAGAGAGAGCGATTGAGAGATAGATAGACTGAGAGAGAGATAGATAGATATATTGATAGAGAGATAGACTTCATGCTCCAGCTGGCACACGAGCTGCGCGCTGAGTGGATGGCATCAAAAGCGCCACCACTTGCGGACCTGCCCTTCAGCGGTGCTGGTGCAGAAGAGCACAGGGGAATGACCTGCATGGTGAAGGCGCACTGCATGCAGAATAAAACGTTCTGCAAATGTGTCAAGTGTGGGGATACTGTGTGTGGCAAATGCACAAGCATTTTTACCTTTACGAAACACAAGCCTAACATCAAGCGTTTATTAGCGAGAGTGGGTAATATTTCTTCCATATGCAGCGATCCTCGCGCTATTGATTTCGCGCATAAACATAAACATGACGTGTTGCTATAGCAACGCCTTTTGTCTACAGGTGTTCCTATAGATAGAGAGATAGATAGATGGATATATATATATATAGATAGAGAGATAGATAGTTATAGAGAGAGAGAGAGAGAGAGAGAGATATATACCTAAACAAAACACAAGTCTAACACCAATCATTTAAATCAGCACTGTAGTGATATTTTATACTTCATGCTATCTGTACAAACTATATAATATGAAAAGCTGAGAGTCCACAGATTATATTGGTATACATTTCATCCCTGTGCGATCAAAACTCACTGTTCTGTATGATACATTGGAAATCAATTGCGGGTAAACATTACCCGTTGGCGGATATAGGTATACAGCGACCTCTGGCGGTTCTAGTGTTAAAATGTATGGAAAGGGTCTTAAAAAAGGTCTTGAAAGGTATTACATTTGACTTCAGGATTCCTGCATAGACCCTGATTTAAAGGAGGAGCCATGTTCCGCCAGCAGCTGAGCAAAGCAGTCCAACATGTCAGACTGTAAAAGCCCCACACCAAAAAGAGAATATTTCAAAAGCGATGACTTCAAATGCTCAGGCGAGGCTCACTCTAAGGACTTATTTCTGTGTAAGGGGAACACATGTAACTCATGTGAAAAGTTCTAAGAGTCTGTGTGCCTTTGTTTCAATTTGATGTCTTAAACCGATAAATGGAAAAGTGAGTGCAAAGTTTTTGTTGTTGCTTTTTACCTTACTAAATGTTCAAAGGTAATACAAAAATCCAACCTAATCAAAGAATTGCTAGCATTTAAAAAAACATCTTAAAAGGCAACAAGGTGTAAAGAAAAATAAACGTCACTTTTATTGGTTAACATTCATAGGAGCAAACATACCTGCGTTTTTAAGTTTTTTAATAAAGGGATTACATTAGCCGCTTTCACAGCAAGTACTTTGCCGCACTTAGTGCCGGCACTTAGTGGGACTCCCCGCAGCTTCTACTGAAGCCTTCAGAGTCAATCGCCAGAGCGCCGACACCTCCTCATCTCCTCCGCTCCCATGTTTTATTTTGTGTTGCCATAAGTTAGTCTCTCTCCGTTGGTGCACTGGGCTAATGCTAATGCTAATAATGCAGGATAGATGCTCATCTTCTGTTGTCTCAGTACTCTAATTGAACCCGTGTACATTTGTTTACAGGATTTAAATCACATTTAGCTTCATCTTTGATCTAAAGAACATAGAAAAGTGTGACTAGTTATAAAGAAACAAATGGCTGGAATCCTGTCGGCACATTAGCATCAAACCAGCCTCTGTTCCTCTGCAGGCCTTCGACGAGGCGATCGCTGAGCTCGACACCTTGAACGAGGACTCGTACAAAGACAGCACGCTGATCATGCAGCTACTAAGGGACAACCTCACTGTGAGTACACACTCGGACACAAACAGTCCCACAACATGTTTAACTGAGTGAAGACAGGGCTGCGTCCTCAAGTATACAATACAGGGGATGTTGTGTACAAATAATGTTCAATCAAGCTGTGGGTGGATTCAGTTTCCTGCAGTTTGTTTCATCAAATCACCGATAAGCTCATTCTATAAACATTTATTTATAACATTAATACATATCAAACAAAACACACAATGAGAGGAGTACTCATACATATTTGTCATTAACGCTTATTCCTCTTACCATCTGCTGTAGTGTAAAGAGCCAGTGTGGCCTGTATGTGGACATCCATATATATATATATATATATATATATATATATCTATATCTATCACGGTAACCAGATATAGAGTATACATAACCTTTATTTTCTACAATACCAACCCACATTTTCCCCTCTTTCATACACGCTCTAGTTTTTAGTAGTTTTTAGTTTCTCTACAATGAATTCACATTCACAAATTATACACAAATCTTAAGCTGACCATTTCTTGAAGTGTAGGTGTACATGTGAAGATACTTGTGCTTAAAAACAGTTAGTGTAAAGGTGTTTGACTCTGCAATGAATTAGGTATAGTAATAATGAATACAGATTACAGGAACAGCCTGCTTTATAAGACGTAAATAAACTGTTTTACAATGTTCCTACTCAGCCCCAAGTCCACTGATTCCCAATGAAGATGTTAATATTAATATATATATATATATATATATATATATATGTATGTATGTATGTATATGTGTGGTCACATCCTAAAAAGGGCTCAGTAATTCTTCAAACAGCTGGACACTTGAGTTTAAAGCAGACGCTGCTCTAGCACAAATAGTGCATTTGTCGGGGACTATTTTCAGCGGCGGATTAATCCACATTGCTTGCTTTAGTGAGTATTTGACTTAATCCTAAATACATTCTTGTGTGTGTTCATTGGTATTAGGGAGCACGTCACCTGGTGAAACAGTGATGTGGTTTAAAAGTTTGATCAACAATTGAGGTCTTCAGCACAGAGGAATAACATATGATGGACACACACACACACACACACACACACACACACTACTTGGTTTTGGTCTTCTCATGGGATATAAAGAGTCCTATCTTGATGAAAATAAGATAAAGTACAACTTAATTGTCTGAGTAAATGATGATGTGGCGTTTTCTGATTGGCTCAAATGTGTCTCTGTCCTGCAGCTGTGGACATCAGAAAACCAGGGAGACGACGCCGACGCCGGGGATGGAGAGAACTAGAGCGCACTTCACTGTTACCCCCCACCCCCCCCCCCCCCCCCCCCCAACTCTCTCCCTCCTCCTTTTATCTCTTTCTTCTCTTCTTCCTCTCTTCGTACACATACAGCCCGTTCATTCCCCCCCCTCTTTCAGCCCCGGCCTCCCGACCTCCTTCTGTATAACCAACAGCATGAATAGCACCTGACCTTCAGACAGATATATATTTAAATCCAAAAAATAGGGGTGGTGGGCTAAGAGAAAGTACTCCATCTCCCCCCCCCCCCCGATCACTCCAAGGTAAACCTTATAGCACGCACGGAGGTTTTTTTTTTATCCAAAAACGATGAAATAAATGAATCTCTTAGACTCCCACCTCCTCCCCTCCCTCATTTGATCTTCCTCCTCCGTTCTTCCCCTTCCTAACATTTCAAATCCCCCCCCAGTGAGTTAATGCACATATATAGTCGTACCCTTTCCCCCTTCCCCCTAAATCTAATGAGTTAACGCACTTATAGTGACCCCCTCTTCCTCCCCCTCCTATAGTGAGTTAACGCACTCGTGTAGTCACCCCCCCCCCCCCTCTCTTTTGGCCTTTCTTAGTGTTACCGGCATATGGCTGGTTTTATTCCACTTTAAACAAAAGAAATTATTAAACTGTCTGTTTATTTTCAACAAACACTGTGATGCTTAGTTTTTCCTCCTCTTTGCCACCAGACCCTGGGGATAAAACATCTGTGGGGGGGGGGAATGTTTGAGCAGCAGTGCCATTCTGCTGAGGTTTATACAGAAGGGTCCTCCTACAAGGCTGTATTGTGACACTGACGCATCTAAAACAGAACCTGCTGTGTAAAGCATTTTTTATTATTTTCTAACCCCATTTATATCCTGTCCGGAAACTGATCTGAAACGTATTAAAAACATTCCCTGGATGTTGGAGAAGCCTGCTCCCGTGGATCCCTGAAGTTCATTTGATTGCCTATTTCTTCCTCTTTCTGTGTGTAACAAATCAAACTCTTCTTTTCCGTTTTTTGAGAACTGTAAAATTGTAAAACATTTTTCGAGTGTAACTATAAATCTGTCTTTTGGAGAGCGGTTGGTCGATGTTGTCCGTTAACGTGAAGCCACTTCAGTTCGCTGCCACTTGCTTTGGACTCTTGGCCACAGAACTTTATTTGGTACTTTTATGTCTCCTTTCCAAACCCAAAACTCTCCTTATATCCGTCACTGACACGGTTCCACTCGCTGCTGAATGGTCTGATCCGCCGGAGAGATGCAAGCTGTCATTTATCACCGTGTAAATGTACCGCAACCATCGAGGGGGTGGGAGGGTAACCGTCTGTGGATCGACAACTTCCTGCTTCCTCATTTCCAAAATAGAAATAACAGTTAGGCATTGTTCCTCTAAAGGATCGAGATAAGAGCATCAGCTAACTGCCTGACCAATAAAAGTTGCTACATGTAGTGCTACAGAACCACCTAAAAAAACTATCATTAAAATGGCAAGATAATTCTATTTGAAACAAGCTCAAACAATATAATAAAGTTATTAAAAATGTAGTTACAATTGAAGATATGAATAGTTGTTGGATTTATGAAAAGGCAGCGGGAAAAAGGAAAGTATTCAGCCTTGCTTTAAAGAGGTGAGTGTTGGGGTGGTTTGAGATATGGAGCCGAACGACTCGATGCTACTTGGATTACTAACTAGCTGTGACCCGATCCAGAGCAACGATTCCTCCGATCAAAAGGAACGAGGCAACAGCGTTTTCTCTTAGCGCAGTTAAGAATCCTAAATATGAGCAGCCGTTAGCGATTGTTCCTCTAAAGGGATCGAGATTAGAATCAGCTAACTGCCTGAAGCGTTAATGAGGGCGGTGGTGAGTGTGCCGATCATCAGACCAGGGAAGCACGTTCAATCCCGCCTCAACCGCTGCTGCAGTCAGCATGCGGCCGTGTTGCTCCTTTGGGTGTTACATGTCTCTATGGAAAGTAAAGCACTTGAGAATTTGGAAAAGCGCTAAAATAAATATACATTTTTGGCTCCTTCTTGAGCTTGAATAAACAGGCAAAACAAATGTAATCTTTGAGCTGGAAGTGTGACCAAATCCAACAATGTGGTTCTTTAAAAAAACTAAATAAATGAGGAAGCGCCGCAGTTTGAGTTTGTTAAGGAGCCACATGTCCTGGCAGCCCATCAGCCAATCATCTGAGTGGAGAGAGCCTGTCGTCGGATTGGTTCAATTCTTCAGGCTGGAGGTCATAAACATGCGTTTGTGTCCATGTTGCCTTTTTTTAGATTAAACTCTCCGGAAAGTGCTCAGTGGGCAGTTGACGGTACATGTTCTGGATCTGATCTTATACAATTGTGTCGATGTAACTGTTAAAGTTTCTCTTGTTTAAATGGCGAGATACTGTCCGTGTTCAAAAGCGGTTACAACTTTGAGAAACATCGGATTTTGGAAAAGCAAAAGCCCCTCTTGTTCTTTAAATCTATATTTTCTCCACTCAGTGTCACAATAACCTTGTCACGAACCATCTCGACATTCCACTCTCTAGGTGTAGAAAAGTCATGTGTCTCAATGTTTTCTTTCCTTTGCTGGGGACAAATGTTTTCATGCACTGAAGTTTAAAAGGTTAAAAAAGAATTCCTCCCTGCCGCTCTTTTTCTCGTTAGCTGAACAAAAAGGCAGTTATTCTACGCTCCCATGCAGTAGTGAATGTGGCACCGAGCCTGTCTGTATATCTGGTATCTCAAATCATTTTGTTTTTACTGACCAGTATTATGCTTAAAATAAAAAGGAGAAAAAAAAATAACCCAAAAAAACAACTAAAGGTTTGCTTCTGTGACGGTTTTATTGCTTAGCGCGCACATGGTGGTGAACATTTAGACTTAGCTTAAGGACAACCTCCAAAAAAGATCCCTCCAGCGCCTCCCCCCCGGTTATTGAAGTAATACTAGATTTGTGTATGTCTTTTTAAAAAAACAAAAAACAGCTCTAGTTTCACCTTACATGTTATAAACAGGACAAAATGTAAAAGACAATTTAAAGTGAAATAAAGGTTTTATCAGTTCCAAATCAGCCCCGCTCTGTTTATTACCACTATCATGTATTTAAACTTCTACTGAGGTTCACTGGTTCTAAGATGCACAGCATGCAGGAAGAGTGTCTGGAAGGAACAGGAAATGCTTTAAATCACTGTCCATGGATTCACTGTTTTATAAGCTTTGGGTTTTCCCGAGAAATGCAAATATTGAACAGGAAGGCTGCCAGTTGTCCTGGATACGCTCTGTTTTCAAATCAGCAGTATTCAAATGTAGCAAGATGCTAACTTTTATTCTCATTTGGTTTCAGCAGAAAACATGCAGATGCCCTCGTATTCAGATAAACACTCTCCTTGAAGGGTTAGAAAAACTCTGCTTTGTTGTATTTTATTTTCCTCCAGAAATGGATATCAATTGTTTGCTTAAACGTAATTTAAACATCTCCCAAAGTAGAAATCTGGAGTGAGAGAGAAGACGAGAAACTTTTCGTTTGGTAATATTTGGATTTAATTCAGGATGCTTCAACCAAAGCGGCTGTTTTTGTACTGAAGCCGGAGGGAGGGACATGCTAAAGACCTCTGACTAATCTAAATCAGAACAGACAGTCGGACTGAAGACACACTGTAATAGTGCCTTCCTTATTTAAACAGTTGTCTAGCTTCCCTCCTTCCCTTTGTTAGAAGCAGATCTGTGAGTCATGTCTGGTTCACGGCCAACACAAACCTCTCCTGAGGAGGGAAACGTTGACATATTTAAAGTGTAACCCTCCTGTTGTCCCCAGATTGACTTTACACCCTTTATCCTCTAGTTTAAAACTCAAGACAATGATGATCATAATCCAGTTTTAACCAAAATGTATGTCTGGTGCTTTAGGTATCTTAGTTGACTACCTATGTAGGAGCCATTTAGGGGTGTTGTTATGTCAGTTTACTTTATTTATACTACACTACTATTTTTGAACACTTGGTGTCGGGGTTTAGCTGCACCGGGTGTATAAAAGCAGTCACAGGTGACAGGAAATGACGTGGACACAGGAGGTAGAGCATACCGATTCCACCAGCACAGAACAGAACGGCACCAGCCCAGCAGATGCTCATACCACAACCTTTGACACAGCAGAATGAAACCTTGGGATGTAAAGCTAAATAAACATCATCATTCTAAACTGCAGCAAAACACTGGAAATCCATGTGTTCGTGTCTGCGTCAGGGTCACTCTGAAAACCTCCTGTGTGAAGTAATGGCAAATATATAGGAAAATTGCCATTACAACCTAAATAACCATTTAAATAAAAACATTACCCCAACCTCCACCCCACAGACCCCTTTACACATCCAGAATGTGACTATCGAAAAATATATCAATCACCATAAAATCTCACTGATGAAATAAAATGTTAAAGATCTTTTTGATGTTGTTAAAGGACCAATAACTAAAGCAGAGGGTAGGTTTTTTTTACACAATGATACATTTGCATATAATAGTCACCTCAATATCATCCTACACAATCAACACTTATGTGTAAAATGTTGACATTTGTATATGTTTTATACTCCTCAAACAGCCTGGGGTCAAATTGATCCCAAGGAACACCGATGCGTGCAAAGTGCGTGCAGGACATTTAAAAAAGATCTTTATGTTCATTTTATATTAACCCATTAGTCCTCACTAAATTAGGAAAAGTCATGAAATACTAATCAAAACAAATAATGTGAAGCGTTTTTTGAGATACGTTAAACATTGAATGGTCAGACTGACCGAGGAGAACAGGACGCTCAGACTGACCGAGGAGAACGGGACGCTCAGACTGACCCCGAGGAGAACGGGACGCTCAGACTGACCGAGGAGAACGGGACGCTCAGACTGACCGAGGAGAACGGGACGCTCAGACTGACCCCGAGGAGAACGGGACGCTCAGACTGACCGAGGAGAACAGGACGCTCAGACTGACCCCGAGGAGAACGGGACGCTCAGACTGACCGAGGAGAACAGGACGCTCAGACTGACCCCGAGGAGAAACAGGAACGCTCAGACTGACCGAGGAGAACAGGACGCTCAGACTGACCCCGAGGAGAACGGGAACGCTCAGACTGACCGAGGAGAACGGGACGCTCAGACTGACCCCGAGGAGAACAGGACGCTCAGACTGACCGAGGAGAACAGGACGCTCAGACTGACCGAGGAGAACGGGACGCTCAGACTGACCGAGGAGAACGGGACGCTCAGAACTGACCGAGGGAGAACGGGACGCTCAAGACTGACCGAGGAGAACAGGACGCTCAGTCTGGACCCGAGGAGAACAGGACGCTCAGACTGACCGAGGAGAACGGGACGCTCAGACTGACCGAGGAGAACAGGACGCTCAGACTGACCGAGGAGAACAGGACGCTCAGACTGACCGAGGAGAACAGGACGCTCAGACTGACCGAGGAGAACAGGACGCTCAGACTGACCCCGAGGAGAACAGGACGCTCAGACTGACCGAGGAGAACGGGACGCTCAGACTGACCGAGGAGAACGGGACGCTCAGACTGACCGAGGAGAAACGGGACGCTCAGAGACTGACCGAGGAGAACGGGACGCTCAGACTGACCGAGGAGAACGGGAACGCTCAGACTGACCCCGAGGAGAACAGGACGCTCAGACTGACCGAGGAGAACAGGACGCTCAGACTGACCGAGGAGAACAGGACGCTCAGACTGACCGAGGAGAACAGGACGCTCAGACTGACCGAGGAGAACAGGACGCTCAGACTGACCGAGGAGAACAGGACGCTCAGACTGACCGAGGAGAACGGGACGCTCAGACTGACCGAGGAGAACGGGACGCTCAGACTGACCGAGGAGAACGGGACGCTCAGGACTGACCGAGGAGAACAGGACGCTCAGACTGACCCCGAGGAGAACGGGACGCTCAGACTGACCCGAGGAGAACGGGACGCTCAGACTGACAGAGGAGAACGGGACGCTCAGACTGACCGAGGAGAACGGGACGCCCCCCGTGACTGACCAAGAGGAGAACGGGACGCTCAGACTGACCGAGGAGAACCGGGACGCTCAGACTGACAGAGGAGAACGGGACGCTCAGACTGACCGAGGAGAACGGGACGCTCAGACTGACAGAGGAGAACGGGACGCTCAGACTGACCCGAGGAGAACAGGACGCTCAGACTGACCGAGGAGAACGGGACGCTCAGACGACCGAGGAGAACAGGACGCTCAACTGACCGAGGAGAACAGGGACGCTCAGAGACTGACCGGGAGAACGGACGCTCAGACTGACCGAGGAGAACAGGACGCTCAGACTGACCGAGGAGAACGGGACGCTCAGACTGACCGAGGAGACGGGACGCTCAGACTGACCGAGGAGAAAGGACGCTCAGAATGACCGAGGAGAACGGGACGCTCAGACTGACCCCGAGGAGAACAGGACGCTCAGACTGACCGAGGAGAACGGGACGCTCAGACTGACCGAGGAGAACAGGACGCTCAGACTGACCCCGAGGAGAACGGGACGCTCAGACTGACCGAGGAGAACGGGACGCTCAGACTGACCCCGAGGAGAACGGGACGCTCAGACTGACCGAGGAGAACAGGACGCTCAGACTGACCCCGAGGAGAACGGGACGCTCAGACTGACCGAGGAGAACGGGACGCTCAGACTGACCCCGAGGAGAACAGGACGCTCAGTCTGACCCCGAGGAGAACAGGACGCTCAGACTGACCGAGGAGAACAGGACGCTCAGACTGACCGAGGAGAACAGGACGCTCAGACTGACCGAGGAGAACAGGACGCTCAGACTGACCGAGGAGAACAGACGCTCAGACTGACCGAGGAGAACAGGACGCTCAGACTGACCCGAGGAGAACAGGACGCTCAGACTGACCCCGAGGAGAACGGGACGCTCAGACTGACCGAGGAGAACGGGACGCTCAGACTGACCGAGGAGAACGGGACGCTCAGGACTGACCGAGGAGAACGGGACGCTCAGACTGACCGAGGAGAACAGGACGCTCAGACTGACCGAGGAGAACAGGACGCTCAGACTGACCGAGGAGAACAGGACGCTCAGACTGACCGAGGAGAACGGGACGCTCAGACTGACCGAGGAGAACGGGACGCTCAGACTGACCGAGGAGAACGGGACGCTCAGACTGACCGAGGAGAACAGGACGCTCAGACTGACCCCGAGGAGAACAGGACGCTCAGACTGACCCCGAGGAGAACGGAACGCTCAGACTGACCGAGGAGAACGGGACGCTCAGACTGACCGAGGAGAACAGGACGCTCAGACTGACAGAGGAGAACAGGACGCTCAGACTGACAGAGGAGAACGGGACGCTCAGACTGACCGAGGAGAACGGGACGCTCAGACTGACAGAGGAGAACGGGACGCTCAGACTGACCGAGGAGAACGGGACGCTCAGACTGACAGAGGAGAACGGGACGCTCAGACTGACCGAGGAGAACGGGACGCTCAGACTGACAGAGGAGAACGGGACGCTCAGACTGACCCCGAGGAGAACAGGACGCTCAGACTGACCGAGGAGAACGGGACGCTCAGACTGACCGAGGAGAACAGGACGCTCAGACTGACCGAGGAGAACAGGACGCTCAGACTGACCGAGGAGAACAGGACGCTCAGACTGACCGAGGAGAACAGGACGCTCAGACTGACCGAGGAGAACAGGACGCTCAGACTGACCGAGGAGAACGGGACGCTCAGACTGACCGAGGAGAACGGGACGCTCAGACTGACCGAGGAGAACAGGACGCTCAGACCAGACTGACCGAGGAGAACAGGACGCTCAGACTGACCGAGGAGAACGGGACGCTCAGACTGACCGAGGAGAACGGGACGCTCAGACTGACCGAGGAGAACAGGACGCTCAGACTGACCGAGGAGAACGGGACGCTCAGACTGACCCCGAGGAGAACAGGACGCTCAGACTGACCGAGGAGAACAGGACGCTCAGACTGACCCCGAGGAGAACAGGACGCTCAGACTGACAGAGGAGAACGGGACGCTCAGACTGACCGAGGAGAACGGGACGCTCAGACTGACCGAGGAGAACAGGACGCTCAGGACTGACCGAGGAGAACAGGACGCTCAGACTGACCGAGGAGAACAGGACGCTCAGACTGACCGAGGAGAACAGGACGCTCAGACTGACCCCGAGGAGAACAGGACGCTCAGACTGACCCCGAGGAGAACAGGACGCTCAGACTGACCCCGAGGAGAACAGGACGCTCAGACTGACCGAGGAGAACAGGACGCTCAGACTGACCCCGAGGAGAACAGGACGCTCAGACTGACCGAGGAGAACAGGACGGCTGGTAGATCAAACGGTGAATGTTTTTCCTATTGTGAGTTCCTTCTACAAACCTCCGTCCCTATAGAAAGATTCCTTGAAAGAGACGATGTTTCTCAATGTCGAGGAAGGCTGCTCCAGAGCCACTATTTCAAGGTTGCTCCGTCATCGAGTCCCGCCGAAGAACTGTTCCAATGTCCAGGATCCTTGGAATTCTACCGAGGCCGGCGTCCTTCGTTGCGGGGAATTTGGAGGCTGAATAGATATTTACTGTGAATGTGTGCATGTATGGCATATAGCTGTCTAACAGAAGTTAAATCCATTTCTCACTTATTCTGACAATGTACTTAACCCCAAATAAAAGAACCCAATAAAAAGAGTTGTTAAATAATAGTGAAGTCACGTTGTAATAACAATAACTCATCTCTCTCGAGTTTTCCTTTTGAGCTTTGCCAAAAGTCACTGTGTCAATGTTGTCCTACTTGGGGTGCCGTCCGGAGTTGTCCAATATGGCGGACCATCTCGCACACGCGCACTGCAGATCGGGCAGAGCTGCAGATCGGGTAGTGACACATGCAACTGATGTCACTGCCAGGGCAGTCAGGTCCGTAGTATAGTTGCGCTGCGCTGTCATGTTCTTCTATCTTCTATGGGACAGACTGTCTGTCTGTCTGTCTGTCTCTCTGTCTGTCTGTCTGTCTCTCTGTCTGTCTGTCTCTCTGTCTGTCTCTCTGTCTGTCTGTCTGTCTCTCTGTCTGTCTGTCTGTCTGTCTCTCTGACAGACAGACAGACAGACAGCAGCGATTGCGTTATTGAATGTTAAATATATATACAAAAACACACACCCAAGTACTTTTTCAGCTGTAATTGCATTATTGCATACTTTTTATTGACAGTTTTGCATTTGGAGAGGCAGGGTGACAACGGAAAGCTTGGTAGCCTATTACTTAAAAAAAGAGAAACTGAAAAGCAATTCATATTAGGTTCTGTTGAGGCGCTACAGGATATAAAACCTTCCAAGCCATGACCTCTGCCTGAAACCAGGACCACTCAGAGGAGAGTGCAGCACACTGGAGTCAGGAGTGTGAAGAACATGTTGGCCAAAACAAATGGTTGCTTACCAACACAGTGGCTGAACAATGGACACCAACAAGTGAAAAGCAGAAGCATAATTGGAACAAGAAGCCATGTTGCTGGACAGCAACCTTCCCTCATGCCATGACCTGAAGAAAAACATCCTCTCAACATACATCAGGCTGAGGTTAAGGATTGCATCAAAGTGCATCAGGGCTGAGAGGAAGGATACACATAAAGGGTATCTTGGCAGCAAGAGTCAGAGTAAGAAGGCAAAGAACACCCAACAGACCTCTGCCCCGAAGGTCATAACATCTAGGCCACTGCCAAACACCTTACTCGTTGCCATCGTTGTACTTGGCATCTCCATTCCCGGTCCACCGTCAGCAGCCTCCAGCCTCCTCTTCTTTCTGCAGCCGTTGCCAGCAGCATCCTCCAGCAGCAACAGCACCCTCTAGCAGCAGCACCCTCTAGCAGCAGCACCCTCCAGCAGCAACAGCACCCTCCAGCAGCAGCACCCTCCAGCAGCAACAGCACCCTCTAGCAGCAGCACCCTCTAGCAGCAGCACCCTCCAGCAGCAGCACCCTCCAGCAGCAACAGCCTCCGCCAGCAGCAGCACCCTCTAGCAGCAGCACCCTCTAGCAGCAGCACCCTCTAGCAGCAGCACCCTCTAGCCCAGCAGCAGCACCCTCTAGCAGCAGCAGCACCCTCTAGCAGCAGCACCCTCTAGCAGCAGCACCCTCTAGCAGCAGCACCCTCCAGCAGCAGCAGCACCCTCTAGCAGCAGCAGCCATGGCTGACATATGAGGCTGAATTAAAAAAAGTGCTAATTATTTTTTTTAAAGTGTTTATTTTGTTAAAAATAAACATTTTGGATGCATGACCATGTTTTAGGCTCATCTTTCATTCACTGCTGTAGGCTATTATTTTTTTAAGACTGAATAATACATTTGAAGAACAATCATTAAACTGGTGTGTATATTACAATACAAAGGAATCTCTCCTAGCATGCCATCAAGCATACAAAGTAGCGCTAGGCTAGTTGTACAGTACAGATGAGTTAACACGGAACAGTACAACAAAAACTAAATACAGTCAACATGTCACATAATGAAATGTTAGTGTATCCCAAAATTCAATGAAATATTAAATGAAATATTTATTATCACAAACGCCACCTCATTTCTACTAGTGCTAGCAGTTAAGTCATAGCATCATTGATATATAAGCTGCTAGCGATTCATTACTGAAATCTTACCTTCAAAGCTGACGAAGTCGCGCTAGCTAACTAGCAGGCAATGCTAGCAAAATTGGTTGTAACAACCAAGATAAAATATAGATAATTACGCTGTGCATATACAAATGAAGACCAGTATAAGCATCATAAAGGGCCTCTGATACAATATAGACAGTTGACAATTCAAAAGAGTTCGATATTTCAGCAACTTATCTCTGGAACTAATCGACGCGCCGTAATGTAATGTGAATGAGGTCCAACACCCAAATGACAATATTTGGAACTATTTCGATGTCCATATCCCGGAAGTAGGCGCCGCCATTTTTTATAACGGAGGTCTATGGGAGTGTCGTAACTCTTAGTATCTCTAGGGCTCTGGCCCTGACTAATCACAGGTTGGCAGGGGCATGACGTGAGCCCAAGTGGCAAACTGTGGGGTAGAGCCGTGAAGCCAATACGGAAGTGCCACACACTGCAGTTCATATATTGGCCGATAGGCGATGGCTGCAGAAAGGAGCAATTTCCATAGACCCCCATGTTAAAATGCCCAACTTTACAGCAGAGAAAAACATGTTTCTACCCCTGACTCCATACATTTTTATTATCGATATAGTTAGATTCCACCTTCATGATTATGGATCTGTGAGTGAATTGTTTTCTAACGCGACCCTTTTATTTATATTAGGTCTTAAAGTTTGTGCACACATTAGGGCGTGGTCACGTTGATTGACAGATACGTGCCTCACTGTCAGCTAACAGCAACTTCTTCACTCTGCTAGGCTATAACCATAGAGGCTACAACGTTAGTTAGTTGTAGTTACTGTACTTTACCCTTTAGCTGTGTTCGTGGTGATCGTGCCTGTTAGGGAATATTGTTACAAATACCAGATAATTAAAATGTCGTGCTGTGCGCTTGAATGTACTAACAGAACTTCCAACAAGTCTACTTTCAGCTTTTTTCGGTGAGTAAAATGATAATATTATACATGTTAACCCCGTTAGCAGGTGTTTGTGTGCTTGTTAGCTTAGCTTGTTATGTAGCTTATTAGTCAGCTAAGGACGTAACCCTTTATACATATATACAGTTTAGTTTATGATTCAGCCTTGGGTAAGACTTTTATACTATATGGCTATGACGCCCATAATGCTAAACGGGAGCAAATGTGAAAAGGGGACCCAATTATCCCAGTGGGGCCGCCGGAGTCCACGCCGCCGAAGCTAACGGGGCTGCAGGGGGCTAGCTCGCTAGCGCGTCCCGGCCATAGGTCCCGGCGGCCGTAGCTAGCCCCCTGGGGCTCCGTTAGCTTCGGCCAGCGGCGGAGTCCGGCGTTATAACTGGAGATCAAGGAATGCATCGAAACGCGGACTTGGTTCGCCTGTAGCCCGCTGTAGTATTAGCTAAATAAATGATGTTGAGCACGGTTTATTAAGCTGAACACCGCTTCAGGGAAGTTGCAACGCCTCGGCCAATGTGATGTCTTCTCCACGTGAAAGAGATTGAAGGCATAATTTATAACTTGAGACAATTTTCCAAAGGTTATGACTTTTATTGGCTTAGGCAGTAATGGATTACATCTAACACGAATCAAGATCGTATAGAAAAAAAGGAAAGTGTAATCCTTAGCTACATAGGAAAAGATGTAATCGGATTAGTTTTACTTTTTTTAATAATAGGGAAACTCAGGATTACAATCTTATTCAAAACCTAAAAAGAGCATATAGTGTTTGTTGTAAAATGATCAAATTGTATCTCTTCTCTGGAAGCGGTACTGTTCTGTAGGCTAATACTTTAATTGTGAATCTATACACCTACTGCCTGAATCTGCTTTATGGTATTATACATTTAAGTAAAAAAAATCATATTAATATTTCTTCTCCTGTGTTTACTTGCATTGCATTTGATATTGAGGTAATCCAAAAGAAAAAGAAAGTCATTAGGTTACATTACTTTTATATCTTGATACTCACATGAAGTTACTGGCTGTGTTTTTGGCAAGTAGCCGTCCCAACCCTGTACATAAGTTATATCATTTTAATTACTGATACAGTTGTTGCACATCTTTAATTTATTTTCTAGTGTACTTAAGTCATAAAATGATTCGTAACCTTTACTTTTCATAAAATGCAAGATGTAACTTTCAATGTGGCTTGTGTATTTATCACTTTTTCAATGTGAAATAGATCTGATTAAATAAAGAATAAAAGCACAATCTTAAATGTTGACATTTATCATTTCCCTATGCTTATTGTTAATGTAGTGGTGTTATAAATAAAATGTTGTCGTAAAGGAAATTAAGACGTTTTTTATTTGTTGACAAAATATTGAAAGTTGATGCTCACAACATGTGGGAACATTTATGGAGAAAAATGTGTCTATTGTAAAACAAATATTTATCTGCATACTGAACAATTTGGAAACTCTCTAAAAGGTATTATCTTGTGACGTTACGACCCTGTAGGGATTGTGGGTATTGCACTTCATAATTACATGCTATGGTATGCTTATGACATAGTTCCAGAGTACATGGGATTAGGGGAGACCTTCCTGTTGTTTGCATTGTCACTGATAAATGACAGCGTAGTATTCATTGTCAAGACTTTGTGTTTTTAAACTTGGGACTCTTTTCAGACGCTACGGCTTGGGAAAAGATTTGAGCCTTAATGTGTAATGTTTTCTGTATTGTATGGTAAGCTTATCCTTTCATTTGATAGACCCATTTGGATGTGATAGCTAACATTTCCAGTAAGCAGTAGACAAAAGAAGTGAAAATATGAATGTAATTTATTTTCAATATTTACATAAATACAGAATTATTTTAACAAATAAAATAACAAAGAACATCATAACAAATACAAAATAAAAGGTTTGACAGACAGCCATGCCCAGCATGGGCCTGGAGAGCTACAGAGTCCATTGGGGGAAGAGGGGGGTGGGGGGGGGGGGGTGGGATGTGGGGAAGAGGAAGAGTAGCCATGTTAACAGTGTTATGGCTACAGATGTAATATCCAACTCAACATTAGCCATGACAGTCTGGGCTTAGCAAGGGCCTTAGAATACATACTCTAAAGGCCAAATCCAAAAACAGTGATACTGACATTTCAGCAGTTCACAGTCTTTGGAGATGGTCATTCAGGCAATTGGCTAGTGACTTTAAAAATATATAATTTCCCCTAGGGGTGAAATGAACTCTATCTCGCAAAAAAAAGCCCAGGACTGTCATGTCTAATGTTGGAGTGGTCAACAATGACACCATTTAGGCTATGAACAAAAGTAGCCATAACACTGTTAACAAACTTCCGGGCCTTGTCAATTTTGACAGGATTTGCACCAGCCCTCCACCGGCGCCTCTGGTTGATCTGGGAGAGCATGATCTTCATGCCAGGGTGCCGATGGTAAAGCTGGTGCAGGTCCTCCTTCATCTGGTTCAGCAACTGAACACTGGGCACATCCCCCAAGTCATTGCCGCCACAGTGGATGAGGAGGACATCCGGGACTGCTCTTCCTCTCAGGGAGTAGGAAAAGAAAGGGAGGACACCTCTCCAGCGCAGTCCACCCCAACCGAACCAGCACACCCTCAGTTCGAGGCCAAGCTTGCTGCCGATGGTCTCTGTAGCTCTCTGGGCTCCACGCCGGACATAGCTGTCTCCGATTAACCATACAGTCACTATGGGAGGAAAATAAATGAGAAACCTCAAAAAACAGATTAACAGCACACAGTTTATATATATATATATATATATATATATATATATATATATATATATATATATATATATATATATATATATATATATATATATATATTTATATTTATATACTGTGTGCTGTTTATCTACAATTGTGCACACATGTATATATATATACATGTATAGTATGTTTGTGTGTAATGTCAACCATCTGAAGTCATGTAAAGTAAGCCAGGACCATCAACTTACAGGTTGTGCAGTTTGGCGTGGAGGAGGTTGCCATCTTCTTTTTTCTTAATGCTGAAAGAAATAAAAATGGTTAAATCAATATAAAAGCACCTTTCTTTTTCTACAGTCATATTTCATTAATTAAATGTAATTCACGCAACACTGGCCATATCTCTGCTAGTTTACAAAGTTTATTTACAAATGACATTTATATTTGAAAAACGGTGAAGCACTTAAAAAACAATTGTATAGTGTAGGTTCAAGAACATTTAAATCAAAAGGACAAGTTTTGTAAAGTTACAGGGTATCTTACCTTCAGAATATGCCGGGAACGAGGAGCGGTGACTGCAAGCTGGGTTGTTAGCATAGACTGTGTTGTTAGCATAGGTTGTTAGCTTAATACTGAGAGCAGGTTAGCTTAGCTTCTTAACCTGAGCTAGGTCTGGAACGTCACGCTCGTTGGCAGCAGGTCCCGCCCTGTACCGCCTCGGCTCCGCCTCTTTGCCCTTATTTGGAGCAGGCTGGAGAAGGCGGGAGTTAGACTCTGACGTCACTGTCGAGCCGTTAGTAGCCGACTCCGCCTACTTAGGGCTTCACGGCAACTCTGCAGAATCCTATGGGTGACGTCACGGACCCTACGTCCATTTATATATACAGTCTATGCGTGAGCCTCGTCTGATTGGTCAATCCCTCAAGAGGGGTGCTGTTTCACTCTTTGTAAAATACTCAACAAGAATGGGAGAGAGATGGCCCGGCAGCAACACACAGCAAAGAAGAATTATCGAAACTAAACGAAGTGTTTTTATTTATTTAAATGTATATAAAAAATTACACATCACTTTTTCTATACACTGTTCTTAATACTTGTTCACACATTTGTTCGGCGAGAGAGGGGGGCTAGATCGGGGCTTGCCCCACATCGCTCAACACGGCTCAATACTGTGGACACTAATTAGAAGAACACAGACTAAAACAGCAATGTAGAGACGAATCAGAGGACTAAACATGATCTTTAAATATATTTTTAAGATATATTCTTTTTGCATATTTTTGGAATTATAATTTTAATCACTTTCTGCTGGTGGGGCTGTGCCCCTAATGGCGAGTCGCCACTGAAGGGTCCTAGTTCAGGACGGTAGGATGAGGTAGTACAGTGGGGCAAAAAAGTATTTAGTCAGCCACCAATTGTGCAAGTTCTCCCACTTGAAAAGATGAGAGAGTCCTGTAATGTTCATCCTAGCTACACTTCAACTATGAGAGACAGAATGGGGGGAAAAACTCCAGGAAATCACATTGTAGGATTTTTAATGAATTAATTGGTACGTTCCTCGGTAAAATAAGTATTTGGTCACCTACAAACAAACAAGATGTCTGGCTCTCACAGACCTGTAACTTCTTCTTTAAGAGCCTCCTCTGTCCTCCACTTGTTAACTGTATTAATGGCACCTGTTTGAACTCGTTATCAGTATAAAAGACACCTGTCCACAACCTCAAACAGTCACACTCCAAACTCCACTATGGCCAAGACCAAAGAGCTGTCAAAGGACACCAGAAACAAAATTGTAGACCTGCACCAGGCTGGGAAGACTGCATCTGCAATAGCTAAGCAGCTTGGTGTGAAGAAATCAACTGTGGGAGCAATTAATAGAAAATGGAAGACATACAAGACCACTGATAATCTCCCTCGATCTGGGGCTCCACGCAAGATCTCACCCCGTGGGGTCAAAATGATCACAAGAACGGTGAGCAAAGATCCCAGAACCACACGGGGGGACCTAGTCCATGACCTGCAGAGAGCTGGGACCAAAGTAACAAAGGCTACCATCAGTAACACACTATGGCGCCAGGGACTCAAATCCTGCAGTGTCAGACGTGTCCCCCTGCTTAAGCCAGTACATGTCCAGGCCCGTCTGAAGTTTGCTAGAGAGCATTTAGATGATCCAGAAGAGGATTGGGAGAATGTCATATGGTCAGATGAAACCAAAATAGAACTTTTTGGTAAAAACTAGGGATGTAACGATATACCGAATATCGCGGTAAATAAATGTCCCAATACCGTCGTGAGACTGAAAAAATCTACCGCGATAAAAAAAAAAAGTTTAACATTTTTTTTTTTATAAACACTTTTTTTTGTTTTAAACCTTTATTTAACCAGATGGTCCCATTGAGATAATCGATCTCTTTCTCAAGAGAGACCTGTCCAACATGAACAGAAAACAACAGAACACAAAAGGACATCGTATTTATATGGGGGTTATTCCCTGTCTTTATTCAAGAGCGTGGTATTTAAATTTGAGAGCATACTTTATGTATGTATTTCCCTCAAACCCTGTCCTCGCACTCAAATAGTGCTTGCACTTAGATTTGCTCTGCTTCTGCTCAAACTGTACGTTTGCACTCAGATATATTGCTGTTTACAGATTTGTTCTGTGCGCGCTCGAAACTTTTGTGCAACAATCCTGTCAAAATCCCTCAACCAATAGGAGGCCAGGTGTCCTTGCGGGTGCGTTCGCTTTACTTATTACAGCGTCCCGTAAGGGCGGTTACTCTTTGGTTTATAAACTCCCGCCCTCTACGGCTTTATAACATAGCATGTACTATTCACGAGAAAGCACGCTCGTGAACTGTCAAAGGGGGGGGGAAGGTGTTATGCCGTGTGTGCATGATGCACCTTGCGGGAGCGCGCACAGCGTAAAGCAAAACCTCCCAGACATGTGTTGATCTGTACGGCAAAGTACGGTTTGGAAACTATATCATTTCCTTTTGGAGGGCGTGCATACCACGGCATAACACCAGAGCCTCGCTGCGGGGAAACGTTGGCGCTGTTCCGAGTTTGTTCTAAGACTGCTTACAATTTTTTTTCCCAGCAACATCAGTACCAAGCAAGAGAGTTTTTTCCAGAGATGGGGATATTGTAAATGCCGAAACATCCCAGTTTATAAATACCTGGAAATGTGGACATTCTCATATTCCTAAAAACCTGTCTGATGATGCCGAGTGAGTGACTGGTGAGTTTGAGTTACTTGTTACTTAAAACCAAAGTGAAACTTGATTTATTTTATTGCAGGGTCTGATTATTAAATGTCCTTGTTTATTTGTGAGATGCAGTGGCACAAAGAAAATGCCTACTTTGTTTGGTAGTACTATAGGTACAAAACACTGGTTTTCTTGTTCCAGTCTGTTACTGTCACTTTGTTTTTGACAATACTGCTATCCTACTAAAATGCTGTACAAATCAGATTTATTATTTAGTAAAGAAACATTTTCAGAGTTAATTTTCCTTTATTATTCAATATCGCGATAAATACCATACCGTGGACTTGTTATCGCGATATTATCGTACCGTGAGTTGTTGGTATCGTTACATCCCTAATAAAAACTCAACTTGACGTGTTTGGAGGAGAAAGAATGCTGAGTTGCATCCAAAGAACACCATACCTACTGTGAAACATGGGGGTGGAAACATCATGCTTTGGGGCTGTTTTTCTGCAAAGGGACCAGGACGACTGATCCGTGTAAAGGAAAGAATGAATGGGGCCATGTATCGTGAGATTTTGAGTGACAACCTCCTTCCATCAGCAAGGGCATTGAAGATGAAACGTTGCTGGGTCTTTCAGCATGACAATGATCCCAAACACACCGCCCGGGCAACGAAGGAGTGGCTTCGTAAGAAGCATTTCAAGGTCCTGGAGTGGCCTAGCCAGTCTCCAGATCTCAACCCCATAGAAAATCTTTGGAGGGAGTTGAAAGTCCGTGTTGCCCAGCGACAGCCCCAAAACATCACTGCTCTAGAGGAGATCTGCATGGAGGAATGGGCCAAAATACCAGCAACAGTGTGTGAAAAAGTTGTGAAGACTTACAGAAAACATTTGACCTCTGTCATTGCCAACAAAGGGTATATAACAAAGTATTGAGATGAACTTTTGTTATTGACCAAATACTTATTTTCCACCATAATTTGCAAATAAATTCTTTAAAAATCAGACAGTGATTTTCTGGATTTTTTTTTTCTCATTTTGTCTCTCATAGTTGAGGTGTACATAGGATGGAAATTACAGGCCTCTCATCTTTTTGAGTGGGAGAACTTGCACAATTGGTGGCTGACTAAATACTTTTTTGCCCCACTGTATGTCACAATGTGATGCTTACTGCATGCTACAGTACTCTTAGGGCAGCTGCAGTATGTACTCAAATGTAAAGTATGCAAGACTCGTAGTACAGCATTTAATCAAACTGTCAAGTCCTGTCATAAATGTCAATGTAGGGTCTCAATTAGTAATACCATTTAATAAAAGTAATGTGTAAAACAATAAATTAAATGTATCTTGTCAAATGTAAAATGCCGTTATGCAATTATGTACTTTAGGATACAATTGGGACTACTTCACCCTTACATTGCACCTTGAACTTTGACTGAGCAAAAAGATTGTGTATCAGAACAGGAAACATGTTAGAATGCAGCACATGCAGAAAGACACCCTGGTATTTCTGCCATAGTGCTTCATATGGGGACATGGAACCAAAATATATAAAAAGTCTCAATCTTCTCATCTACTAGCAGAGCTGGGAGGAGTACTCACATCTTGTACTTAAGTAAAAGTAGGACTACTCTGTTACAGGTTAAAGTCCTTAGTCAGAATGTTACTCGCATACACGTACAAGATATACACATCTAAATATAAAGTACCAAAAGTAGTCGTTGTGCAGATTGGTCCATTTCAGAATAATATCTATGATATGTTTTATAATGATTGATCATGAAAGTGTTCTCAAAGCTGGTGAAGGTGCAGCTAGTTTGAAAGACTTTGTAGACTGCAGTGTAGCTGGAGGATTTACTCCAGGTGGAACTAAAGTCTGATTCAACACTTGATTATATTTCACATCACTCATCCACATCTGTAAAGTAACTAAAGGTGCTAGGTAAATGTAGTGGAGTAAAAGGTTGATTGTTTACCTCTGAATTGTAGTGGAACAGAAGTACAAAGTAGCACAACATTAAAATACTCAAAGTACAATACCTCAAAGTGGTACTTTACACCTCTGTCTACTAGAAAGCAAATAAGCAAACAAAACAAGGTGTGTTTATTCCTTACGTTTATTTGATGTTAAAACAGAAGCAGGCTGACAGAAATTGCAATTTACCAAAACAGCTAAATGTGATAAAACAAAATGAACTCCGATCACACAGAGTGGGGCTGCGGTCACTCGGCAGACAGAAGTAAGTTAGATGTGTTTCACAAACCTTCTCTACGCTAACTGGAGGAGTTCTTTCTTACTAACGCGTCAGCAGAGAGTGGCGCAGAGCAGGCGGAGGATGAGACAGGCACTTCAGGCAAGATGGAGTTTGCCGAGCTACAGTAGGATCACCCATGAGACATTTCACTACCTTTATTTTTCACAATAAAACAATCGGAGGAACGATATGGATAGTACTTTTATAAAATGACCCCTCGGGACCGCTTTACTTGGTTCACATTGTTGTCTTTCAAATGAGGAACAAACTGAGGGTCTGAACAAAAAAAACCAAATAAATATTACTCAGTGGAGTGAGTCAGACGACTCTCAGAAGTCTGAAATGAGACAGGAGATAAGGTGTGGGCGGACACGTATGAAACTTAATGGCAAAGCTTCAAAACTCATGTAAAAACATGTTATGTTGCCTTTAAGTGAAATCGAGGTTATCGTTATTAACAGTTTGATTAAGTAGAGTTCAAGTCAATTTGCCAGAATAATCCAGAAGTACATGAGTAGGAGCAAACATGGACGCTGAAGTGTGGTGTTAGGTAATAAAACATGCTATAATGCCAAGGCAAGGTATTTTAAACCCTAACATGAAGAAACACACACTCACAAGCCTCGGGTACTTTACTCATCCTGCGTTGTGAAGAACACTGTGGAAAAAAGATGTTCGTAACTTTGAGTTTAAACAGAGTAAACCTTTACTGATCACATTTTCTAAAGTGGGCTTCAATATGGAGTTTATTTCATGAAAAAAGCCCCGGTGTTTATACTGAGACACAATGGGTCCAACTGTTTCCAATGTGCTTTTTACTTCGTCTCATTACTTTTGGCTCTGTGATTGTTTCACACCTTTGTACATTGGATGTGCTAACCTTTACTGCATCACAATATATAAAGTAATAAATACCATAATAACATGGTATTTATTCTCACCCCCTCCTACCTGGAACCTAACCAGCTGCACTTGATGCCTCAGACATCAGCAAAAGGAACTGGGATCATGTGACCTAAATGTAAGAAGTGATACAAGTGGACTTTTCACATTTAAGTTTCTGCATTAAGCAGGAGCTCCACTTTAACAAATCATGTCGGTAAAGGTTTATTCTGATTGAGAATTATAATGCAATCATTCCAGCTTGTTTAAATATCCATAAATACTCAGTGACACTGAAACCGCGTTTGTTCCAAAGACAGTAAACAGATCAAACGTGTGCTCGATGTGAGTGAGGCTTTGTGGGAAACGCAGGTCGAGTCTTTGACTTAAAGCGGCTGAATGGTGTCGCTGCACGGCTGTTTTCCGGGCTCTTATTCTGAAACTAGTGACTTTGCTTCCTCTTGGTTGTGGACGCAGTGCAGTGACCGACTCTCTCTCCCCGCCCCCCCCCCCTCGACACTCCTCACTTCCTGTGCGCCTCCTCCAGCAGCTTCATGGCAGAACAGTTGTTGGGCTCCACTCGGAGCAGCACGTTGATGCTGTCCTCGCAGGCTCGGATGTCCTGCAGGAATACAAGAGGACATTAAGGGTTATGAACTGAAAGAGGCTGAGGAGAGCGGTAACACTCAAATCAAACATTTAGTTGCAGATGTTTCCACACATTTAAACATTTTAAATGTTTTCCTCCCTCTTGTTCTGGATTACATTTATAGTAAACATTTGTATGTATTATATTTGAAATATGTATACATCACTTCTGCATTACTTGCACATTGGTCTTGTCACATAATCTTGCACTATTTTATTTCTATTCCGTTTCTTCTTTGTTGAATTAAGTGGCTGCTAATGCTGGAGTTACACTTCACGTGCCGTCTACGCTCTGGAGCGACTAAGTGCAGCCTCTCATCATCAACGAGGGACAATAACACAGGAATATGCAGCGGAGTGTCACCGTGCCGTATCCAACTTTATTGTAAAAGATTGAAAGCGCTTTACTACTACAGTGTCCAGTTTGTTTCGGTAGGTTCGTTAGCAAATAGCTGGCACAGCATAAACCGCTAACTTGCTTGCTAGGTAAGTTAGACACACTTTGAGCTTCCAGATGTTGACTTGCTGTCTGCTCTGTGCAGCTCTGCAGAGCCCCCCCACAGCTGGCTGAAGACAGAAGCTCCGGGCTGTCAGAGGTCACAAGGAAGATCAGTCGAGTATCTCAAATCTTTCCAGGGAGCGTCAAGATTATTATTTATTTTTAAAATCTAGAACTGTTGACATTTATGAAAGAGAAAAAATACAAGTTGTTGATCTTTTCATGCAATGGCTTTATTTT
Source organism: Harpagifer antarcticus (assembly GCA_902827135.1). Classification (NCBI taxonomy): domain Eukaryota; kingdom Metazoa; phylum Chordata; class Actinopteri; order Perciformes; family Harpagiferidae; genus Harpagifer; species Harpagifer antarcticus. The sequence goes on from CADEHL010001058.1 coordinate 5,738,065, forward strand.
TGCACAAAACTATCGATAAATACACTTATTGATAAGCTGTACCATTTTCCGTAGGGATGGGTACCGAAACCCGGTAGTAAACGGCCCCGGGCTACATTTTTAAAGACTGATATTGATAAGCTCCGATATTACCGGTATTGGTACTGGTGAAATAAATAAAAAATATACACAAAGGCTTCATATTCAGACGGAAAATTGCACAGTTGCCGACTGCCATAACTCGTAGCTTTGTTTCGAGTTACGTGTAAGGTGGGAGAAGTACTTAGATCTTGAACTTAAGTAAAGAAGTACCCGAGTGTATGAATACTCTGTTACAAGTAAAAGTCATGTATTGCAAAAATGGTACTTAAATAAAAGTACAAAAGCATGAGCATCAAAATATACTGAAAGTATCAAAAGTGAAAGTACTCATTATGCAGATTGGCCAATTTGAGAATATATATTATATGTTTTGATTATATAAATGTGGTAGTAGGCCTGTCACGATAATACATTTTGTTAGACGATACATTTTCCCGGAAATGATTGCGATAAACGATAATATTGTGGGCACCGTTGTAAGACCATTTTAGACCACTGACAATGACAATATATAATAATTCAAGTACATCCTTTTTTATTGAACATTCAACATTGCAAATGAAATGTGAAATAATATTGAAATGATGTATAATAAATAAATTCAATTATAAAACATTTATTAAATAAATCCTACACAACCAAAACAATAAACTCAATAGACTCAGGCTAGAAAACAGAGCTCTCTTGTGGCCAAAACACACAATTGCATTTGTGAAAATGCAGTAGTAAAAAATGTTTTTTTTAAAAAATAAAGTAAGTCGGGAAGGTGGGGGCTCTTCATCGCCAGCTGCCGTGTTTGAATGAGCCATACCGGCTCATTCAAGTCCATAAGTTTGCCTTAAGTTTGCCTCGTGGATTTGTCTTAAATCCAAAATATTCCCACACCAGAGATGTGGAATTAGGTTTTGCAAACAATTCCATTTAACTTCAAATTCCCCTCGAGTAAGTCACACGTTGTCTCCTGCTTGTCTCTATATTATTAATGTGGCTGCTACACTGTTGCACGAGGAGTGTCCTGACCTGGCTGTGTGTGAGCCCCGCCCCTCACAGCGTGCCTGGCTAAAATGCTGGTCACATCCTTATGTAAACAAACACGCATGTAAACGGCAATTTATCGAGGTCAGAAAAGTTATCGAGTTCATTTTTATTTATCGCACGATAAGTCAATGAATTGCTTATCGCGACATGCCTATGTGGCAGAGCAAAAGTACATACCCTAAAGTACTATCTTATCTTACATGATTTACCTTTTAATTATTGTGGAGTAGAAATGCAAAGTAGCAACATTTTGAAATACTCAAGTATAGATCCTCGAAATTGTACTGAAGTACAATACAAAATAATAATATAGACTTTATTTATTTGAGATCTAAATAAAGCAACGATAATTCGGTTACAATTTGTTTAATTTTTCCCCTTTTAAAAATAACAAAAAGTACCGATTAAAATACTGTTAAAGTACCGGATCGAATAAGAGTAGTAGTACCATCCTAATCTTAACGATACCCATCCCTAAGTATCCCTAGTGTTGAATACTGATGAGCAGAAGCTGCTGGAGGAGAAACTACAGGAAATATCAAGGGCGGAATATGCTTTTAATGTGTCCCCTGCGCCTTTAAAACCAACATGTGATTATTGTGCATGTGTGTGAAGGTTGGGCGCTCACCTTGAGCCCCAGGTAGGCCTGAGACTTCCTGTAGAGCGCCTTGATGTTCCTGCTGTCCATCATCAGAGCCTCGTCACAGTCTCTGATGGCGTCTCTGTACTGCTTCACCGACACGTAACACAGCGCCCTGATCACACACACAAAATCTAATTTATTCAAACCGTTCTGTGAAGCAGTATGTAATTATGGTGTCCGAACTACAGATATAAATTGTATTATTATTGTTTTTCCCCTGTTTTAAAAATTGTCATTGGCAATGAAAAGTCATGTGTCATAACATTTCTGTGTCTTATTTAGAATAGAATAGTTTAATGTCATTATACATGTACAATGAGATAAATGCTTCTCCCTTTCAAGGGAGAAGCATTAATGCCATTCATTTTAAATGTGTTAAACTCCCTTAACCCAATACATTTTCATCCACAGGAATTTTGGCAGGTGTTTGTTAAAATATATTATTTATTTTAAGGACGTTAGAGATGTCACAAGAGCCAAGACTGACTCACTATTAAACCGATCTGGAAGACGCTGTATCTTTTTGTCACAGCAATTTAGAGTCAATGATGACCAAAACCTTTAAGCACATGGGATTAATTGTGATTTTTTTTAAATTGATTTTCTAGGTTTATGGCATCTAAATTGGTATAGAGCAGGGGTGTCAAACTCAAGGCCCGGGGGCCAAATCCGGCCCACGACTTCATTTTATGTGGCCCTGCAAGAGCTTGCAAAGAATATAATACCGTTATTATTATATTACATGCCACTTTACAGAAGCAGGTTGCCCATAAACTACATGTCCCACAATGCATCTTGTTTTGTGACATGCGCACTGAAGAGACTTGCAATTATTTGCCCTGGACTTCTGCTTTCAGACGTAGTTAATTACCAAGTTATTAGCCTATCCGATAATAATCCAATTCAGAGGCAATAATGTCATATAATACATTATTTTTTATATATATATATATATATATATATATTAGGGCTGTCAAGTTAACGCGTAAATAACGCGTTAACGCAAAAAAAAAATAACGGCGCTAATTATTTTAACGCGATTAGCGCATGTGTATTTTTTTTCCTCGGCCGCCCCGTAGTTTCAGAGCATCGAGTTTAAAATACCATCTACAAGCTGATAATGACAGCCCCGCTCCTGCTGCCCGCTTGTGGCAGACCACACTTCCACGCTCACCGGCAGGCACCGACTGGCTATCGGGAGGACCGGGAGGGTGTGTGTATGTGTGGCCCGAGCGAGAGAGAGACCTTACGTGCATTGTTGTTGTTAGCATCTGGTACCAGCTAGCTGCGCTAACGGATATAAGGAGCTGTTTAAATGAAAACAGAGGAGCGACATTTCGCCACACCTGTGCCGAGCACTTGACTTTATGCAGGGAGCCAGACAGCGGGACATTGTACGAAAAGTCAGCACACTCAGCACGGATAGTGCGCAACATGATTGCAGCGTCCAGGCAGCTCCCGTTTGAGCATATGCCTTGAGTTGCACACAGATCACACACACAGATCTCACACACAGACACACACAGATCGCACACACACACACCCCTTTGAGTGCAACCTTTATGCGAATGTGGCCCGCGATGAAATTGAGTTTGACACCCCTGGTATAGAGAATCAAGGAATAAGGTATTAGTACAGACTAATAGATTGGTAGTTTTGTGATATTGCTATCTCAACCATAGTTCCAGCCAACAGTAACACTATTCCTCTATGAGGATTATAAAGTGATTCAAATCTTCAGATATGAATGAGGACGGTACCCACAGAGTTTCCGTTAGCCGGTAATTACCGGACTTTGACCGGTAAAATATGCTGAAGACCGGCAAATCTAAATCTCTCCGGTCAAAATAATTTCCCCTTAGCGCAATACTGCATCAGTTGCGGCACTTATGTGACTAGAGATGGGTATTGTTAGGATTTTATCGATACCGGTACTGCTTATCGGTATTTTTCGATACATTTCAATAATTTGGTGCTCAAAATTATAGACATGAATAAAAGATGTGAAGATTAAACAGTAATTGGATTGTAATTTTCTTGCAGAAATAACTGTATAACTTATACATTAGCTTCTCAGAAGCAGACACAAATAAATAAAATAACTTAAAGGGGCCTGGCTCGCCCTATCATGCTTTTTGGGGTTTTCCCTCAGACAGAGGACGAAAAGAGGCATTTTTTTTATACATTTTTTAACATTTGTAAATCAGTTACATCTTCATCCATACATTTCAAACTGACAACCAAGCTCGACAAGAGATCCTTAAAACATTGTCCTCCAGTGACATCATGCAAAACTTTGATATGAAGAAATTGGTAAAAAGGCTAAGATGGCAAAAAAATAAAGGCGCGTACATATATTATTCTGGATTGTACTTTTAAATCATCACAAAATAAATGATGTGCTGAACTGAAACACGTCAAAATGTGTCTGAAGGTTTAAACATAGAAGAAAGTATTTGAGCTTAAAATATGTCAATTCCTAGTAAACGACCAACAATTGCTGAACCATACATTGAAACGTTGACCTTTAACAACATTTACATGCAGTTTTCCAATTCACAATGACATCTGTAAGTTTAACTGGTTTATAAAGCATTCAATGAAAGGCCAAATTATTGTAGGTGTAGGAGCTCACATTAATACACCGTCAGTGTTACTAAACTAAAAAAAGAAAAGGCGATGTGCCTGCAAGACTTTACTCGGGTAAACATATTAACCGTGCGCAGCAGCTAACCTGCCTGCGAGCCTTCGCTCAGGTCACATTTACACACGGCGCGGCTGAAGCCCACTAGCACTATTAGCACTAGCAGTATCGCTAGCAGCATCGCTAGCAGCCACATGTCAAATACGCTGCACCGTTTTAGATTCAATGAGTGTCTCGTTTGCAAATGCTTCATTAAGTTGCTTGTGTTACCCCCTTTACAAGCAACTAATTGAGTACATAGATTGCACCTTGCACTATCGCCACTACATAAAGTGCACCCAGACCTTCGATCGCTTCGCTCTGTCCGCCATGCCTGCGGGAGTCTCACAACAATAATAAGAGCGCTGTTGAGAGAGATGACGAGTGGCATTTACAGTGGCCAATCAGAGGGCTCTCAAACCGGATACATCACTTGGGATGAGGGTTCCCAACCAACCAGAATGGTTTAAAGTTAAACTAAGGAAGTAGACGTAACACATATACCGATAGCAGCACCGTTTGTCCAGCGGCTTAACGGTATACCGATACCGTCCAATCAGGTACCGGTATTGACTTAGTACCGGTTCTCGGTACCCATCCCTATATGTGACAGACAAGAATAGTCAATTCTAATGTCTAACACTTAATATGGAGAAAGAGACGTCATGTATGGGTTGATTGTGCGTTGATCTGTTGGTAATGCCTCGGGGTTCCGGTGGGCATGTAAACAAATGCATAATGCTGCGCTATACTTTGCGGCCTCACCCGGTTGCATAGCGACGCTTATTGTTTAGGTGTCTTGATAAGCAGGTAGTCATATAATTAGCTAGAACTAGCTAGATCTGATCGATATGGACATAAACGTGAGTGAAGTCTAATCAGCTGCTGCTGACGAGTCGACACGCAGCTCTGCATGATCACCTGCAGCGGTGTTAGAAAATCACACTTAGCTATTTTAATTACCTCTCAAACTACTACACTAGTTATAGATATGTTTATTTTTACTGGATCCGCAAGCTGCATGATACTGACGGGCTGTCAGGAGAGAGAGAGGGCTCCGTTTATTATTCCCGTGTCATTATAAGTTACTGCACACTTTTGAATAATGTAGTTAATATACTATAATTAGTTTGTTTAATATCGAATCATATCAATTTGTTTTAAAGCTCAATAAATAACAAAGAAGACGGCACTTTTCTCATTTTGTCCGGAAGATTTCAACTTTAACGGACATGTTGACCGGCAAAAAATAAATTCTAGCGGAATCTCTGGGTACCCACCGGTTGGTGAAGGTGGTGGGCTCGGTGGGGTTGAGTTTGAGGCTCTGGCTGTACTTCTCGATGGCCTTCTTGTGTTCGCCTTTCTTCACCAGAGAGTTGCCTTCTTCTTTCAGGAGCTGAGCTTTCTTCACGTCTTTATCACTGAGAGCTGACAACAGGAGAGAAGAACAAAAGGTCATATCAGAAAAAGATCCAATTCAGAATTTGTGCAGAAAATAAGTGAAGTTTATCTAAATTCTAAAGGTGAAGAGTTGTACAGTTTTAAAGTGGCTGTATTGTGCTCAAATGTGAAAAAGTGCTATAAAATGCATTAACATCTAAATCAATTTCTCAAAATACCTCTTATACAAAGAAGGTCCTTTTAGATCAAGGGTGGGGAACCACCGGCCCCCAGTCCGTATACGGCCCACGAGACCATTTGGTACTGCCTTCGAGGTAATTTATAAACACGCAACATCTTTTTTTTTTAATCTAGGCCGCAAAAAAATTAAACAAGAGAGTGCCTGTTTTTCCTGGCCAAGGTCAGGGTCCTTGAACAAAACACGAGCATAACGTGTCATCACGTGGTATGTCTCGTCTGACAGGGGTGCAGTTCTGACGGAGAGCACCAGAACGTTGCTCCGGCACTTCAGAAATTGCAGTACCCATAAGGAGACGTACACATGCTGCAGTTTTTGCGTGTCTGTGTCTTTAGTTGAAAGCCCAGTGGCGATCTGTTCATCTGTGACACTGATCATACAGTCAATAACTTTGTTGTTATTAGCATCTGGATAGCTAGCTATGCTAACGAATATAAGAAGCTTTTTCTTCAACCAGGCACATCTTTATATGATCATTATAAAAAAATAAGAGAATAAAGTAAACGGGTATAAAATACTATATGACAGTAAAAAATAAGTTGTTATTAATAAACAAGAATACAGTTTGAAAGGGGAGTGATTTGTAAAATATCCATAAAGAAAAAAAAATAGCTTAATCGCTTAAGACCTTCCTTTTTGATAAAGCTTATAGTTAGGGCCGATTAGATTCAGCCCATAGTTTTGCTGATATAGGCTTAGTTTGTTGGGGGACATCTTACTTCTTCCTTCTCTCTGTCTATACCTGTGTACTCTCATGTTCCGATTAACCCAGCTTCCCCAAATTTATTTCTTTTTGGTGTCTATATACGCTGGGATCCGGGGTCATGGATGATCCTGCGGTCATGTGTCCTGCATCGCGAGCCCTGGATCTTGAGTCGTGGCTGTGGTCCTGGATCATAGGTCCTGGATGGATATCCTCGTGGATTCATCTTCCCATTATACACACATGCATTTCCAAACATTTGGACTACCTATGTTGCAAATGTATTATCTTTTCAATTTACACACGGCATCTTTTTGCACGTCCGTCCGTCCTGGGAGAGGCATCCTTCCTCTGTTGCTCTCCCTGAGGTTTCTCCCATTTTTCCCTTTAAACTGTGGGTTTTCTTTGTAGTTTTTCCTTGTACGATGTGAGGGTCTAAGGACAGAGGGTGTCGTATTGTCATACTGATATTCTGTACAAACTGTGAAGTCCACTGAGACAAATGTAACATTTGTGATATTGGGCTATATAAATAAACATTGATTGATAAATCTGCTTACAGTTGTTTCATATGGGTGTTGAGAGATGTATCCATAGATCTCTTAATGTTGCTCTCAAAGTGCACCAGATTGATGCTTTTAACTTCAATATTAAAAAAAATAATCTTCCCGGGGGAGCATGCCCCTGGACCCCCCTTGAGGATGTTAGGTCTTCCCCCCCACTTAAATCATGTTCACAGGGATAGGAAACTAAATACATTTGCGTCCATATCTTTCTGTTTTGGTGGTCATGCCACAACCGTGCACGTGAATACTCGAGTCATGGTAAAATATCTGGATTAAGAGGTTGCTTTTTCTTTGCACAGCATTATTTTTATTTTTAAGCAGAGGTCAATAATTTGTACGGCCCTCTGCGAATGTTGCAAAAATTGAAATGGCCCTTAGGCGCTTTCACACTATGTACTTTGCAGTACTTAGATCATCAGAACTCTTTAGTTCTGATGAACTAAGTACAGATCACGTTCACACCGGAATAAGTCCCTGAGGGAGGATTAGGCAAATTAAGCCGCCGACGTCACTTCTTCTGCTTTGGGTTTACTGGCAGGCCGCAAACAACTTCACGGCGTATACTCAGGGATGCAAACTCATCAGGTATGAAAAAGGTGACAAGGATCCGAGCCCCCCGACCACACGGAATATCGGCTTTAAAATGAGGAATAACAGAGGATTTTAGCAGTCAGAACAACTAAAGCAGCAGTGGTAATAATAACAGAAACTCTAAAGAGTCACAATGACATCTAATAGAAATATATAAAAGCATTTATTTTAATTGTGTAGCAGTCAGTTTATAATTTTGGCAGCACTGTTGAGCATTTAGAAAATGTATTTTCATGCCTCTGTGCAAGGCTATGACGCCGGAGGAGGCCGGACCAAAACCCGCGGCGCAGCCGTAATGCTGCGTTCAGACCGGACGCGATGCGATGTTTGGGTGCGGCGCGATTACATGTAAAGTCAATGCAGAGATGCGGACAGACGCGAATTCTCTCCGACGGGGAACATGAAGCGGTGCGAATCACGCGATTGAACTGTGCCGCGTCAAACGCGAGAGTTCAATTTTTTCAACCCGAGCGTCAAATTCACGTGACGCGTTCTCGCGGATGCCAATCAGCGGTGAGGATCTCAGCCTGCCGTTACTGACGTTCAACCAGAAAACATCAGCCATTAGCAGTTAGCACACAGAGATCACAGCACCTTATATCTGTTCAGAAACTGTACAGAAGTTAAACAAGTACAAACCACAGACTGTCTGTGTCATGGCGAATACAGTCGTTGGTTTATTTATGTCTGTCGGCCGTTGTTATGAGTATGGAGTGAGCATATACAACGTTAGCTTAGCCTGGTCGACCCAATCTCCATTCAGAAAACAAGCATTTTAAAAGGTTTTTCGCCTGCCGTCTGTCTGCAGACTTGTCAAGCATTAATTCATGGTTTTTACTAACCGGTATCAGTATGTTGTCACGTCGGCATCATTTAGAAACGTGTATTACAATTTAATCACGGTAAAATATGTTCATTTTGTTGTAGTTAGCTCCCGGGCCAGCGCGTCTTGTTTGAATGATGCGAGTAAACACAGCTGGCAGCCACGGTGAAACTCGAGCGATAAGAGCGAAGCGAATAAGAGCGAAGCGAATATTCGCATCGCGTCCGGTGTGAACGTAGCATAACACACCGCAGACGGACCCGGTGGAATCTAGGGGTTAGTCTTTCTATCTTTATAGGTAGTGGTGTAAAGTAACTAAGTTGATAAACTCAAGTACTATACTTCGGTACAATTTTGAGATACTTGTAGTTTATTTAAGTATTTCAATGTTTTGCTACTTGGTTCTTCTACTCCACTACAGTTCAGAGGTAAATGGTGTAGGCCTACTTTTACTCCACTACATGTATTTAATACCTTTAGTTACTTTACAGATGTGGATGAATGATGTGAAATATAATCAAGTGTTAAATCAGACTTTAGTTCCACCTGGAGTAAATTCACAAGCTACCCTGCAGTATACAAAGGCCCAATCCCAAACCACTCCCTCGACCCTACCCCTCTGTGACGGAGTGAACTCCGTCTGTAGCCACACTCGCAGCTCAACGAGGCTCCCTCCTGTCAGATGGAGGGAGTAAATACAGCAGCAAGCTTTGGGACGGCCTCCCCTCTCTGGCAGAAACAGGAAATGCCGTAACTGTATGTAACAACGGTTTCAAATCAGCAACTCTTAGACAAAAAGTTTAAATGAATAACTCAAATAAAACTCCAAACATCTTTCATTGTGTTTCAAAGCTCTTTTAGTTTTAAACCTGATGTTTATAAGCTTCTTAGTTTTTGCAACGGTCTGTAAATATACACAACTTTATAATAAAATGCACACATTTACCTTTTTCTAGACTAAACACAGGTATGATCCTAAGTTAAAAACATATGAGGTTATCATGAGGTTGTTAACATCGCAATTTATCGGTGGATGTTTGCTGGAACTACTTGTAAACAGCTTGTTTCCTGACGGGGACACACAGCGTTGAGACCGGTCAGGTAGAGACCGGTCTCAAGTCAGCACCGCTGCAGACTCGCTGTTTGAGGGCTCGATAGCCCACTCCCTCTCCACACCGCTCCACACTCGGTTTGGAACAGCCCTCAATATGGAGGACCCTCCGCGTGAATGCGCAAACGGAGGGGTAGAGTGTAGGGGTAGGGTGTCGGGGGCGTTTTGGGAATGGGCCACAGTCATTCAAACTAGCTGCACCTTTAGAACACTTTAATGATCAATCATTATAAAACATATCCTATATATTATTCTGAAATGGACCAATCTGCTTAATGAGTACTTTTACTTTTGGTACTTTAACTACATTTTGATGATAATACTTTTACTTGAGGAACATTTTGAATGCAGTACTTTTACTGTAACAGTATTCCTACACTCTGGTACTTCTACTTTTACTCAAGTACAAGACCTGAGTACTTCTACTTTTACTCAAGTACAAGACCTGAGTACTTTTACTTTTGCTACTTTAACTATATTTTAATAATACTTTTGTACTTTTATTTGAGGAACATTTTGATTGCAGGATTGTTCCTACACTCTGGTACATCTACTTTTACTCAAGTACAAGATCTGAGTACTTCTACTTTTAATCAAGTACAAGATCTGAGTGCTTCTACTTTTACTCAAGTACAAGATCTGAGTACTTCTACATTTACTCTAGTAAATATCTATACTTATGCCACCTCTGTTTATAGCCTATGAAAAAAACGATTAGAAAACGAAGGCTAAAGCTAACGTTAGCAGATAGTGACAATGTATGCTAGTTAGCTAGCTCAACGATTCCTTAAATAATATTGCGACAGAAAAACTTTTCAGTGCACATCACCCTCTGCCGCTCCGATAGGGAGCTCTGCTCTGAACACCTGGACGGCCCGTTCTAACAGCTGTTCACCAGCGGTCAGTCTGTGCAACAGTGACTCCGGACCACACAGTTAATATTAACGAACGCACCTGTAGGTAATGTAGCTGCTGAAGCTAGACCCTCATCGCGGAGCAGCAGAGCCCTATTATACATCCATGAGCAAAGCCGACAGGCAGGAAGACTCGAGCACACAGCTCACGCTTCATTATAATATATAAAAAAAGAACACCATGCGTGTCATGATGGCACATAACAGTTTGCGGCCGCAGATTACTCCGGGTCCCAGACCCCCCCCCCCCCCCCCCCCCAAAAATATTTTTATTGCAGATCAACTTGAATCACACAAACGACCTATCTTGGATTCAGCAACTTCTACTGAAGCCTTCGGAGTAAATCGCCAGAACGCCAACACCTCCTCATCTCCACCGCTCCCATGTTTTCTTTTGTGTTGCCATAAGTTAGTCTCTCTCCGTTGGTGCGCTGGGCTAATGCTAATAATGCTAATGCAAGCAAATAAAATGGCGGCATCACAACATTTTTTGGGAGTTTTATGGGGCGTGGTTTGCAATCCGCTCCCAGCCAATCAGAAATGGGAACCTTTTTCTCCCATGAAAGTACCTGCTCTCTAGCAGGGACGGAAAAGGGGGTGGAAAGGTTCTCATGAACTAAGTTCTAGTTGTACTGGGAAAAGTACTCTGGTGTGAAAGCGCCTCTTGAGAGGAAAAAGGTTCCCCACCCCTGTTTTAGATACATAAAAAGACAAATCATATTTGTGATCATGGGCAAAAAGAAGGAGCTGCATAAACATGTAGTTGCCATATTGGGATTTGGTTGAATTGTGCAGAATGAGAGGACACAACAGAGATCTTAAATGTCCTCACCAGGTTTGCTGGTTTGTTGGGTGCCGTTCTGTGTGGGTGCAGCGTTTGGTGGCGCTGCGTTGGCTTGGGCTTTCTGAGCAAGTTTTTCTCTGACAGACATGGGAACGGCGGGGATGGGAGGAAGCTTTTCCCTCCATGACAGACCGTCTGCCTCTGTGAGCGCCTTCGTCATCCTAACAAATAAAAGAAGAAATGTAAAAAGGATGGGAAAATAATCGGAATCATATTATTTACTTCTTTAGGTGTAAAGATACAATCCAGGCTTCTTTCACCATCAGAAAGTGCAGTTCAAAAAGTAGCATGTGCTACAACAGGTTGACAAAAAACAACCTGAAATATAGATAGATAAGATATGTAAAAGCACAAAACACACGACATTGTGAATACAAGTTTTTTGGTTCTGTAATGAAAAACCTTTAGAAACATATTTATCCAACAGCAGATACAATTTTGGAGAAACTGACAGGAGTACCAACAATATAGTGCAGTAAAACAGTGCACAAGCTAAACATTGTTTAGCTAAAGTTTACACTATATTTAAAAATGTTTAACTGATAACTTTACCCTGAGATGGCTGTTTCTAGAATTAACTGAAGATATGTTCTGCTCTACTCAAAGCCACCAGACTCCATTGTCATTTTACCTTGTAGTAAACAGGAGAATACCGCTGCCTCGATGGGTTTGTTCGTTTGCGCTAATATGTTACTTGTTTTGTTGTTGTTTTTTAGTTATAAAAAAGGAACGTTTGAATTCATCCAGTTAAGCCCCAAGCCTGTTTTTCAGGCCTCAGGCTCGAAAATGACATTCCCAGAACAAATAATAATTAATTAATAATCTTTTTTCTCAAAGCAATGATAAACCTGTGAGTTGGATGCAGAAAAGTCAGAATCACTAGAAAATGCATGCGAATGCTGTAAACTGTTAACATTTATGGCTGAATTTAATTTAAGCTGAATGTGTTATTAGCTGAATGGTAGCTGCTTTTAGCAACAAAAAAAAGTAGAAAAAGCTTAATATTTAAAAGAAAAGGTTTAAATAAAAAAAAAGGTATAAACAACAACATGTATAGCCTTGATGTCCTGAAATAGCTGAATAATGTAATAGTTGAATGGTTTCTGCAGCTGAAAATAGGCTGAATGAGTTAAATATCAGATGTAGTGAATGAATTTGTATTAAGATGAGAAAAGAAAGTAAAAAGGCTTGGGAAAGCAGCAGAAAATTTGAACTGCAAACTTTTGAACTAACTTGATGGGGAACGATCTGTCGCCATGCCAACGGCATTTGATGACATCCCATAATACGCTTAGATGTCTTTTTTTTTTTTTTTTTTTGGGGGAGAGATGCCTAAGTTGATTACATATTATCAAATTGAATAATTCAATGTATACGACAGTGCCATAGCTAAGTGTGTTAGGTCTAAAGGTGTGTTTTGCTCCGCTCACCGGTCCCTCACAGCGGGCAGAGTTGCAGGTGCTGATCTCTCTCTCTCTCTCTCTCGCGTCCGGTTATACTTCATTCGTGTTTATGTCCAAATCCATCAGATCTAGCTAGTTCTAGCTAATGATATGGCTGCTGCCCCTCCCCACACGCAGATCACGCAGACTCAAACCTCATCTTATGCCCAAATGCTCTCCGCAGCCGTTGCGAGGTTCCGGCGCTAACAGTTCATGAGCGTGCTTCCCCGCCCCCCGTCAACACTCCCGACACATGAGTGGCCAGCCTAAACAACAATAAGCGCTGCTTGGCAACCGTGTGTGGCGGCAAAGTACATAGACATTTTGACAGGAGAGATTTAGTTTTGCCTGTATTCAACATATTTTACCAGTCATAGTCCGGTAATTATTTACACTCTAAGAAGAGTCCTACCCAACAGACATGGCGTCAAAAAGGAGTAATGTGTGGAAATATTTCAACCAGGTTAGTGAGTGCAGTGTAGAGTGCAAACTATGCTAAATTAAACTTATATACATACTATACCCGCAACCTCCGTTCCAGCTGAGAGGGTCTTCTCTACAGCTGGCCTGATTGTGAATCGCCTCCGCACATGAAAGCTGTAGGCCTATAGCTGTCAAACTGTGATCACCAGTTCAATACATTTGACAAATTCGACTTGGTTTCTATACTTATTTGAACATGTATTTATTTGTTTCAAAAGTTATTGGAAAAAATATTTTTTTACCCAATTTTTTTTTTCTAGGATATGTACATTTCGGTTAGTCGGTTAACTGTTTTTTGGGGGGTCGAATATACATTTGCTTTCAAATTCCCATCCCTACTATAAACTATGTGCACGGAAATGCTGTTCAACCATTGGTCAGACATTAAGTGGGTAAAAACTCAAATCCCGGCAATTTCTACCGGAGCCTCCGCCATGGAGCATCGGCACTTTCGGCAGGTTATTCTCATGCTGCTGTTAATCTGGAGATCAACAGACACTAGCGGCCCGCGCATATGATTATATAATCAGACAACGTCCGTTAAAAAACATTATAACACATATAATGAGAGACGTTCTGCAGTAAGGAGGGGCGTTTCACCGACAACAGGTGTTCTTAATTTTATGTAGTTGACGGAGCATTTTTACTTTACACGACACTGTTCAACACTTAACTCACTTCACTCTTTAACTAAACAACCGCGGATGTCTTGAAAGACTCTTTTGTTAAAGATTTTTGAAGACATTCTTGTGATATGTAAATACTACGCTTCCTATGTTTTGGTGCGGACTGCGTTCACACCAGCAATGAACCGCTCCAGAGTTCGCAAGCAAGCGTTCTGAGACCACCTATTTTAGCGGACCGGAGTCCGGTTGTTTAGTTCACTTAAGAGGTCTCGGATTGTGTTCACACCGACCCAAATGAACCGCACCAAGCGGCTAAACGCACCAGGGTTCGATTCAACCGGACTATAAAAGGCTGGTGTGAATGCACCCTTAGAGTTTTACTCCCTACAGGGTGTACTTTGAGAGTTTGTGACTTTGCAGACCGTTTACATGCATAAAAATCTTCATAATACACAAGGGGACGGGTAATAACCGGAAAAGCATGACATGTGACCTTTAAAGTAAATTCAGATTGAACATAGTAAAAACAAAATGTAAAAGATAGTGTCCGTCCAAAGGAAAGCCATTTCTTATAGTGAAATCCACCCCTGAATGATGGGATAGTAGACAAAAAGCTTTAGGAATCCAAACTATAACATAGTTAAACCAGTCACTCCAGGGATCTGTGAGGTTTTTCTCTATGGAGTGGTGTGGCTTTTAAGATAGCATAGATAACAACTACAGTTAGCATTTGAAAAAGGGACGTCTTAATGCAAGCGAAGCAGTGAACAAATTATGAATATAATCTATACTTTAATTTATATTGTTTTATGTGGGCCATCTTTTAGGTCTCTTTCTGAAATACGTTTTGCCTGTGCCCCCGTCCAGAGTTAGGGTTCCTGCTGGTCCCCATGTCTATTTCTTCAAACTAGGGGTATGCCAATCACCATCTACTCTAGGTAAAACACTGGCTATAGATATGTACCTCATACATCCCCACGTCAAAGGATACAAACAATCCCCTGAAGAACGGGTTGAACAAATTCCCAGGTACCTGTTGGTGCCGTCATGAGCCGCTGCGATGTTGCAGTCGATCTGCAGAGCCGTCTTGTAGTCGACGTAGGCCAGCCTGTAGCGCTCCAAAGCTTCGTAGGCAGCAGCACGACGGAGCAGGGACTTCACATTGAATTGGAACAGCTCCAGAGACCTGAGAGAAAAAAAATATCAACAGTTTACAGGTCAGATACATAATAAGCAAGAAAACAGAAAAGGCTCTATCACCACTAAAAGTCAAAGCTGCAAGAGACAATGCACAAGAAAACATCCTTACTTCAACAAAATTACTGCTGGCATGAAATCAAACATGCTTCCGATTAGTGCTGGGCGGTATACAATATCATACCAAATACCAGAATTTTACCTCTATTAACCTGTTAAGCCCTGAGCCTGTTTCAGGTTTCAGGCTCGAAAATGACATGCCCAAAACAAATGAGTATATCTTCACTTCTGAAAAAGGGGTAAATTAATAATATTTGTTCTCATAGTAATGATAAACCTGTGAGTTGGATGTAGAAAAGTCAGAATCAATATAGATGTTTTTATTTTTAAGTAAATTCAGATTGAACATGGTAAAAAAAAATGTAAATTATAGTGTCTGTCCAAAAACAATTGGTGATTGACATCTCTTTTTAACTGTTCGAGCCAATAGAATCGAGGGGAAGTTCCTAAATCCACCTACACGTTACCATTGAGGAGTGAGTGATGCGCACGCAGCTTGCCCAAACCGAAAGCTATGTCACTCTATGAAAACTGAAAACTAGGCTTATTGGCATAAATATGAAGATCAATTATCAGTAATCATTTCAAAGTGATTGGATTAATCTTCAGCAGCGTTTATATGCGTTTTAATGCCATTGAACACAACTTTTGATCAGAAAACAGCAAAGGTAAGAAGTATTTGCCGTTTTGGCTACGTAAAGTGGAGTTGTGTTGTCTGGTTTTGCTTTCGCGAGTTTTGGTCGCTCAGTGATGATATTTATACCGTTGGAATCTGTGGAATCTCATATGATATCTAGTTTGTGCAGCTCTGATGAAGTATAACATATTTATACCGTGAGTTATGTGCTAAGTGCGTTAGCTTAGTGCTAATTCAGAGGCTCTGCGTTAGACTTGTTTTGTTTCGGTAAAACATTTTCATATCATCAGGTAGCTGAGTTTCTTCCCGTTAAGTGGGTATGACACATTCATAGTTTGTTAAATGTTAAGAAGCCCTCAGATGCTGTTTCTTGCAAGATGTTGCGGGAGCCCGGGGCTTAACAGGTTGGAAGTCAAAAGTATGGAAGTCTGCTTATGTCTTGCCTTTACTGAAAGGAGGGGAGGCAACTATAGGCCAATCTCAAAATTGTCAGTTCTGGCTAAGGTGCTCGAACGACTTGTGAGTGAACAAGTAAAGGAGTTTTTATGTTTAAATGATATCCTGACTAAACACCAGTCAGGATTCAGGAAGAAACACAGCACCATCACTGCGACAATGAAAGTGGTAAATGACATTACTAGTATTTTAGATAATAAGCAGAGTTGTGCAGCTCTATTTATTGACCTTTCCAAAGCGTTTGACACCGTTGATCATCGCATCTTAAAGCAGAGGCTACTCAGTATAGGCATATCCAGCCATGCAGTGGGGTGGTTTGTGAACTACCTCTCTGAAAGGTCCCAATGTGTTCATTTTGATGGACTGTCTTCTGAGTGGTTAAACATTTCTAATGGTGTACCACAAGGTTCTGTTTTAGGACCACTTTTATTCTCCATATATATTAACAGCGTAGGTGAGAATGTGGATGAAGCTACTTTACATTTTTATGCGGATGATACTGTGATGTATTGTTCTTGTTTACAGAAACAAGTCCTGTTTCTCGCTTGAGGCCAGGAAAAGGCTAGTCACTGTGACCTTTTTACCTGTGCTGGACTATGGTGATTTGTTTTATATGAATGCACCTGCCAATTACCTGAGCAAATTGGATGCTGCATATCACAGCGCTCTGAGATTTGTCACTAATTGTAAAACGCTTACTCATCACTGTACACTGTATACCAAGGCAGGTTTACCATCACTCTCTGTACGGAGGCTCAGTCACTGGTACACTTTTATTTATAAAGCTATGTTGGGCAAACTCCCGTATTACATCTGTTCTCTGGTAAAGCAGAAAGTTGCAAGCAGCTATTGTCTGAGATCACAGGATGTAGTCTTATTAGATGTACCAAGAGTGAGGACTGTCTTAGGTAAAACAGCTTTTATGTGCGCAGCTCCACTTGCTTGGAACAGCCTACAGTCCAAATTGAAATTATTCACCTTTGTTTCTCTGAATGTTTTTAAGGCACGTCTGCACGAAATGCTTTATGACACTATGGGTGTTTGTAAGTGTTGGTGAATATGTAAATATGATGTCCTCTATTGTTTGTTTTTATGTTTCATGTGGAACAAATTGATGCAGGTCTCCCTTGTAAAAGAGATCCATGATCTCAAGGGACCTATCTGTTTAAATAAAGGTTTGAAATGAAATGAAATGAGGTTATGAGGGGACTCCTTTCACTTCTGCACCACTAAAATGCATGCTGGGGTACACACAAGAGCGCGGCAGTTACAAAGTGTTTAGCATTATATGTGTAGCTGAATGCAAAAATAGACACTGAAGACAATGACACTGTAAAAATGTGCTCTGCAACTGAAACTGGACCATAGGAATAATCATCACATGGATTAAGGATTGTTTACACTGGACACGGATTCTTTTATGCACAACCCACACAGCTTTTTCCGGGAAAAAAAGACGTAAAAAAGGAACACTGATCATCATGTCTGATGTTCCAGTGCATGACATTAAGGATGTTGGGAGATGGCCCTGTGGGCCATCTAAGCTAATTTACAGGTGGCCCTGAGCCCAGAAGAGATTGCCATGGAAAATGCGCGAGGACGAAATGACGCACAAAGGGTTTGGGGGGCCTCCACCTAGAACATTTAGATTTGTGCAGGTCTTAGATGCTGTCTGGTGCATTCTCTAGACTGAATTATAAGATGAACCACCACAATATTATATTGTACAATTTCAATTTTATTCTTCAATTCACTTGTTTGTTTGTTCTTGTTTGTGTGTGCTCGCTTGCATGCCCTGCATAGCTATAAGAAATACTTAAGTTGTTGGTCACGAAACTTTCCATCTGATGAAGGCAAATGCCTTCCCAGATGTAAAAAGTAGAAAACATTACATTCAGTTATAACTGCCAAAACAAACATTATTTACACTATTATGGCCCCTGTTAAAAATGTTTGTAATGTTATCTACTGTAAGTTGGTCGAACGAATGCATCCTCATCCGGAAGCTGACCGAGCAGCAGTCGAGAGGAGCCGAGCGCATCCGCCAAGCACACAAAATGAGTTCCCTTTAGCCGGCAAATCTAAATCTCTTCGGTCAAAATAATTTCCTTTTAGCGCAATACCGCTTCAGTTGCGCCACTTATGTGACAGACAAGAAGAGTATGTGACAGACATGAATAGTCTTATTATAATAATAGATTGTGCGTTGATCTGTTGGTAATGCCTTGGGGTTCCGGTGGGCATGTAAACAAATGCATTATGCTGCTCTATACTTTGTGGCCTCACCCAGTTGCATAGCGACAATTATTGTGTAGGTGTCTTTTAATAAGCAGGTAGTCATATCATTAGCTAGAACTAGCTGGATCTGATCGATATGGACATAAACGCGAGTGAAGTCTAATCTGACGGGAGAGAGAGATCAGCTGCTGCTGACGAGTCGACACGCAGCTCTGCATGATCACATGCAGCGGTGAGCGGAACAAAACACACACTTCAGGTTAGAATATCACACGTAGCTCTTTTAATTACCTCTCAAACTACCTAAACTAGTTATAGATATGTTTAGTTTTACTGTCGGGTCAGTCATACTGGATCCGCGAGCTGCATGATACTGGCATAATAGATTGCCCGATCGGGCAACCAGCAGGTGAGGCTTCATTGCCCGAGCTAAATACTAGATGGCCCCGGGCCATCGGGCAGTCCTTAATGTCGAGCCCTGATGTTCCATCCCAAGATGGTGCTAAATGTGCACTTTGCAGTTCCAGGGAAAAGGGACCAGTTTGTAGTTTGTTTCGCAAAGTTTGTAAAATAAAAAAATGGCATACATTGTAGAGTTGTTTCATGCATTCTTAATCCTTCACCACATAAGACTCATGAGGGCCACCAGCCGTAAATTGTTTGTGGGGCCAATAAGTATAATGTGGGAATATTTCCAATCATGGAAAAATACATAAATACCGCAAAACCATTTTGATTTGGAAAACTACCGTGCTAAAAGTGTTTTATCATACCGCCCCAATCCTACTTCTGATCAATAATCACATTATTAATTTAAAAAAGAACACAGTGTTTCCGCTGCCCGTTAAACACCTTCATATTTATCAACCCATCGTACCTTCTTTCTCTAACACGTAATGAAGGGTATGAAGCGTTTTAGCTCCTTTGTTGTTAACATTGACCACCATTTTCTCTATTAAGGCGAGACACGGCAGGCAAAAACATCGTTTTTCAAGTACTGGTCAATTTTGAGATTTTGTGCTATTTTGATTCCATAACATGTTTTCTTTCAGGCTTTTGGAAGGAAAACGTACAAAATACACATTTAAGTGTTTATTTTACTATAGTTTGTCTATTTGCGTCTGTAGATTTCTCCTAAATTCACTAAAAGTTAGCATTCTAACGTAACATAAAGTACCGCGACCGCTGTGTGCACCATGTCAACAGAGGTATCGTTGGAAAGCTCCGTCTCTCCTGCACAATCTCATCGGATCCAAATATGGTCATTTCCTTTGTATCAGCAACCAATCGTGAAAGCACAAAGGGGTCTTAAACCAAGAAACGAAATCTCATTGGCTGGTGTCAATTTCTGACAACGTGATTCGTTCAGATGCGTCACGTGGTGTGCTAAAACACTTCCTGTTTAGCTTTCCGCTAGAAATTGAAATCTCAAAATCGCAAAAGAACGGCGAAAAAAAACGTTCACAGAGAAGACGACAACAATTGTCTCTTGCACGAAGCAAGGTTATACAAAAAACAAATGACCCCGAACATGAAATACCTTCACGGAGTGCGTCGATGCGCAAGCTATCATCCAAAGAACAGGAGGGTTTAGCTAGCGCCTCACTGCAATCTTTAAAGGTCGTTTTCTCAAAATGAGTTTTTTCTCCTACTCTGAGTTCTAAATTTCAACTTCAGAAGCACGTAGAGACACCAAACCTTCCAGTTATATTCTTATCAATATTATGAAGGCTTTTACAGAAGGGTTTGTTCATATATAATTCATAGCCTGAATTATACAACATTGTATACCTAAAAACATGGCGAAAATGGATATTTTAGGGCTGTTGACAGTATTTTCTGATTTATTGAGTGATAAAAAGAGATATCCAATATCCCTTCTGTAAAAGCCTTAGATACTAATATGACTACAAAATGAAACAAGAATTTGGAACCTGGCTTTATCCAAAGTTCAGATTTCGATTCCTGAAATGTGTTAAAATATGTGCATATTTAATGAGATAATGGCTAATTTGCATATTTAAACATGCTATTTCAGAAAACTTGTAATACAAAAGACAATTGCCTTATTGTAAGACATTAACTGGAGAAATTTCTAGCTGATACCTTTAAGTTAAAAAAATTACCCTATTCACCTGGGGTGTCTCGCCTTAAGTAAACCAGCCTCCGTGTCTTTTGCTGCGCGCTCCTCAAATCATGAAAATATGATCTATTTACTTTACAATGACAGTATTATGTAGCATATGTATTGCAGGACATGTGTTGGACACACACACTGTGTCACACAGGCAGGTTGCAGTGTAACAGCATAGGAGACCCAGGGAATTTTTAATTCTTATATTGCACCACTTAGAACTAACTTGTTAATGCGAAAACAATGGAGATAATTAATAAATCTTTTATACAATAACAGCAATAATATTAATTACAATAACAGCAATTATATTAATAGTTAAACTGTATAGAGTGATTTGTGAATAAGAATACTCATTAGATCAAATGTTTTCATTAATAAAAAAATGTCCCAGTGAAATCCAATCGGTACCCAACCCTACAGACAACATAAAACATTTTAATAAGTCACAGATGATTACACTTACATATTGCAGTCTTTCACACACTCAGCACAGTTGCCATCTTTTAGATAGCTGGCTGCACGGTTTGAGTACAAAATGCCCAAATCCTCTGGCTCCTTTTTATCTGAAGAGACAAATTAGAGTTTTTAGGAGAAGCATTTTGCCAAACTGGGTTTGTAATCTCAGTCAATAATCATTTTGCAATTCCCATTTTGAGGACACGTAAAGAGAAAGAATAGCAATGCCAAGTGATGAGATGGACATTTATTGTGATAAGATTTAGTAAAAGTGTCAGTTCAAATGTATCGGTTATCAAAGTAGGCATGTTTATTAGTATTTTCAATGTGAAATATATGTTGATGGGAAATATTTTTTATTAAAAACGGTTGACACTTAGGTTTCTTTTTATTATTCAACAATTATTTCCCATAACTATTCATCTGCAAATTATTTCCTAGATAATTATTTTCTTAGTAATCATTTAAAGTGTTTTGTCTATAAAATGGGAAAAATAGTGACAAAAATATATCTCCTGCTTTGCATGAAAAAATTACTTAAACCAATATTATGTGACATAAATATATATATATATTTTTTTAAATTGCATTTATATTTCTGTTGATTAGATAATTCATTATTCAACTTATGGTAGCATCTCTAATGTGCAATAGCCTTGTATCTACTGCATATGTGCTGTTCATTCATCTTCTGAATTTTTTATTAAACATGTCTAAGTTCCAACTGATATTTTGCATGTATCCAAACAGGTAATAAGCAGCACTTACTGCACTTCTCCAGCTCTTTGATGGCCAGGCTGTAGATATTGATGGCCTCTCCATACTGGCCCGTCTTGAAACTTTCATTTCCAGCTTGTTTCAGCTCCGTCCAGGACTTGGACCTCTGTTTCTGAGGCATCTCTGCTTTTTAAATGTTACCTGAAAAGATTAAACACTGGTTAACATTAGGGATGCTCCGATCGCCAATTTTGGGGCCGATCGCCGGAATCAGTATCGGCCGATACCGATCGCCGATCCGATCGAGTGGGCGGGGCCTATGGGGATCTTCAATTTAAAGTGATGTTTAAAACTCAGTTAATGGGGCTCATTCACTGGCGCTTTCACAAACAACAACAAACATCATTATTACATTCAAATTAAGTACATTATTCAAGTTTACATTAACTTTGGATAATAACACGGGAGAAATGAGCCGAAGCGCTCTCTTTTCCTCTCTCCCACTCTCTCTCTCTCCTGACAGCCTGTCAGTATCTCATGCAGCTCACTGATCCAGTAATGAGTGACCCGACAGTGAAGAATAAATATATTTATAACTAGTTTAGCTTGTTCCAGAAGTAGATAAAATAGCTAAGTGTGTTAGGTCTAACTCTTATGCCCCTTTCACACCAACGCGGTTCCCGTTCTAGCTCCGTGCTAGAGCTTTTCTGGTTCGGAACCGGTTTTTCTTTTCAGCCCCCGTTTTGTTCACACCGCCCAGAACCCGACTGGTGCTGCCGCTGCTGCATCATGACGTATGACGCATCATGACAGCGCTCACTACAACAACAATGGGGGACTGCGTCGGGTCGATGATCGTGTTGCTTTTAATTGTATACGAAGCCAGATTAAATTAAATAGCAACTTCTCCAACCATATACAGTTCTCCAGAGTGCCGTGGTTCATTGTTTATTAATGTGTATCAGCGGCATTTACCGACCGCTGCAGTGCGGCTCTTCCACCGGAGTGTATTCTCCCGTTAGCTCCGGGTAAGCTCACATGGCAGCGGCCACTCTAAAGTATTCACTGTCTGACTGTCAAACAAGCAGCTGATACATATCCCCAATTCCCCATAAGTGAATGTGTGTCAGTCAGAATTGACGCTGTTTTGCATCACAAGGCTGTTATTAAAGTTTCTCTGGTATAAAATGGGTGATGTTAGAACAGCAACCAAAGCTAAACTGACTATCTTGACTACTTGTTGTTGCTATCCTATTGTGGCATAAGCCGTTTTCTACAGGCACATTTTACCGGCGTATTTTTCATTATGATTCTACTTGTTATGTATTGATTCCATCCGATAGCTGCTATAATACAAAACAAAACGTCTGCCTGCTCTCCACAATGATCAATAACAGTGAACGGATGGTCAAAGTAAGGTACAAATAAACAGAATCACACGAAGCCTGGTGTGTGTGGTTGCGTTCTAGTCACTTTGCTCAGCGCTACTGCTTGTTACAACTTTTATTTGCCATACTCGCCTTTAACTGTTAGCTCAGGTTAATCTCGCCCCCTCCGGGGTAAGCGTGACGTATGCGGTTTTAGACCAACCAATTTTTGGTGCTTGAAACGAACCGGATTCCGGAGCTTAGAGGCGGCTCCGCTGCGGTGTGAACAGGAAAAAAATCGGTGTGAAAGCCCCATTAGCGTGTGTTTTGCTCCGCTCACAGCAGGCGGAGCTGCAGGATTGCTGCTTCACAAACGTTGCATACCGCTATTTTATTGAGAAAAATGTCATGTATTTTACGTCATGTGATCGGCTCTCGCGATCGGCATTTTTAGATACTCTATAGATATTTATCCTTCAACTGTTGATACATATAAATCTCATTATGTTTAGTTTTTTATATTTTAACTCGTGCAATGCCTTGTTAACATGTTGCTTTAACAAAAACAATTTGCCAAATTAGGTTAAATTAAGTATTTCTAATCTGAATCTAATATGACTTTAAAGCAAACATTATATAAATTATATTTCAAACTTGTATATAATCAACATTTGCAGCCACAGATTGAAATCTCATTCCAAGACTCTCTTGTTACATTGTGTTCCTTTTAATTCCTTGAATTTTTCTGTCGGGGTTTTTTTTTTGTTTAATTTGCTGGTAATACGACTCGGCAGTGCTGCAGAACAGGAACCTGCAGCAAACCAATTAAAAGTGCGTCAGGCATGTTTTAAAACTGTAACACATTTAATACTACGTTAATATGTTT
This sequence comes from Harpagifer antarcticus, assembly GCA_902827135.1. NCBI lineage: Eukaryota > Metazoa > Chordata > Actinopteri > Perciformes > Harpagiferidae > Harpagifer > Harpagifer antarcticus. Next base: position 5,762,403 of record CADEHL010001058.1, read on the forward strand.
CACATATAGAACAATTAAAACTAAATACAAGTATTGTGTATTTCAGGGGTGTTAAACGACGTTAGTATAAGCTAGGTGGAACCAACAAACTGTAGCTATAAAATAGACGCAATGTCGGCCTAACAAATATGTAACGTTTGCTTTTTTGTCCGAACAATACGTTAGCAACATATTGGTCGAGTGAGGTTTCCAGCTTGCCTACATACCGGGAAATTCACTTACCTAGTAAAATGACATGACATGTTAGCTTAAAAAATAAGTTGTTATAGCCTGGTACGTAGCTGCTCATATTTGCTAAACGCAGAATGACAATTTGATCAGACTAGCACTAAAAGTTCACTTATAAAGAGAAAATATATCGAATTTGTATCCCAAAGATATGTTTCTGTTTTAGCTAGCACTCTTTTGTTGTTGCCAAGTTAGCGCGCTAGCTAAATTATGCTAATTCAAGCTACATTTGAGATGGCTAAATTAGCACAAGCTACCAAAGCTAACTATGCTAACGTAAGGAGGCTCGCTCACTTCTTACCTGCTCTCGGTTCCTCGGAGAAAAAGCGACACAGTTCTCCTCTTCACGACACAAATGACAGAAAAAGCGACTACCTGTACCCGAAACTATCTGAACGCGTTATTAATACTGACATTACCCTTTAAACTTTGTATTCGTCTTAGCGGGGTTTTCCTCTGCCGGTGCCGGGGTTTATACGCTGGGTGTGGTAATAAAACTTGCCGGTTAGCTGTAGTAACTTATCGGTTTTTCTTGAGCTACAGCATGGATGAATATGAGCTGCAGCAGTGTTGCTTTCACTTCCCCTTACATGCTGCGTTCAAGTGCTAGGGAGATTGTAGGAGTTTGGATAGCGAAGTGCGCCCCCTGGTTGCCACATTGGATGTAACGGTTTAATACGGTATACATATAATCAAACATGAAATACACAAATAATTGTTCGCACAAAGACCGCAAGCACAAAGTAACAATAAACAAAACAGCAAAACCGAAACTACCGGTTTGGAATCAGCAGAGGTGGAAGGAGTACTCAGATATTGTACTTAATGTGTAAAAGTAGAAGTACCAGAGTGTAGGATTACGCAGCGTCCACACGGCGGCGTGCGTTGAAGCTTGCCGATAAGCTTGTCTGAAACTCGACCAACATGAATCTCCCGCCCCAGACACACAAGCACGTGGTTTGATTGGCTAGAGCTTGTACTGGCATATGATTTGATTGGCTGACGCTTCCGCCGAAGCTTCAAAAGTTGAACATTGCTCAAAAGTTGAACATTGCTCAACTTTTGAAGCGAGCAACGCGAGTGCCACTGTCACTACCCGATCTGCAGCTCTGCCCGATCTGCAGTGCGCGTGTGCGAGATGGTCCGCCATATTGGACAACTCCGGACGGCACCCCAAGTAGGACAACATTGACACAGTGACTTTTGGCAAAGCTCAAAAGGAAAACTCGAGAGAGATGAGTTATTGTTATTACAACGTGACTTCACTATTATTTAACAACTCTTTTTATTGGGTTCTTTTATTTGGGGTTAAGTACATTGTCAGAATAAGTGAGAAATGGATTTAACTTCTGTTAGACAGCTATCATACTGAATACATATTTACTGTGAATGTGTGCAGAAATGTATGGCATATAGTTGTCTAACAGAAGTTAAATTCATTCATTCTTATTATACATCCATGGTAGTGACAGCGAGCAAAGCGAAGCAACGCTCCCATAATGCAGTTCGGCAAAGCGTGACGTCACCCTATTCAAAGTGAATGGGCAGAAGCGTTGAAGCTTCCACTAACCCTACCCTGGACGGGCAGTGGGCGTGGCCCGTCCACACGGCGGCTCTGTTTAGAAGTAAAAGTCCTGCATTCAAAATACTATTCAATTAGTACAATTGTATTATCATCAACATATAGTTAAAGTACTAAAAGTAAAAGTAGTCATCCTGCAGATTGGTCCATTCCAGAATAATATATATGATATGTTTTATAATGATTGACCATGAAAGTGTTCTCAAAGCTGGTGGAGGTGCAGCTAGTTTTAATGACTTTGTAGACTGCAGGGTAGCTTGTGAATTTACTCCAGGTGGAACTAAAGTCTGATTTAAGACTTGATTATATGTCACATCATTCATCAAAATCTGTAAAGTAGCTAAAGCTATTAAATACATGTATACGTAAAAGTACACCATTTCCTTCTGAACTGGAGTGGAGGAGAAGTGTACACGATTTATCTGTGAATTGTAGTGGAGTAGAAGTACGAAGTAGAAAAACATGTAAATACTCATGTAAAGTACAAGACTCTCAGGAATCTGTCCATCTCTTCTCATGGATGTGGGATTTCATAGATGAAAATAACAATATAATGTTCTATTATTGTTGTGTTCCTGTTGTTTTGTTTTACTGTTCAAACCAATAACATCTCAAACTAATGTTTAACTATTACCAATTGAACATGTATTTATTTGCACTATGTGTAGGCTATTTGTCAAACATATTATAGACATTGTGTAGGAGCCATTTTATGGGTGTTGTTGGCATGTCAGTTTATTTAATTGATGTGTATATATAGTGCAATAATATCTTGAACACTTGGTGGCGGGGTTTAGCTGCACCGGGAAAGGGGTCATATGTGACAGGAAATGATGAGGACACAGAAGGAAAGAGCATAGCGAATTCACCAGCCGGCAGATGCTCACCACAACTGTATTGACTGTAATTAAACCTTGGTATGTAAAACGCAAAATAAAACATAATTCTAAACTACAGCAAAGGACCGGAAAATCATCTGTTTGTGTCTGCGTCTGGATCACTCTCTGTCACGGTTGAGTGAAGGAAGCAGGACCCAAGCGCAGATAACTTTGATAAACCTTTATTTCAAGGCTAAAATGGAACGAATACAGAAAAACACAGAACACTCACCGGTGGAGTCCGTCACCAACAAAAGAAGCACCGACACTGAACACAGCACGAGACAAGACTAAATACAGGGAGGGCTAATTACCAGACACAGGTGAACACAATCGGTAAACGAGACACAGGTGAGGAGGGAGGAGAAAAACACAAGAGCCACAGGTGAACACAATTAGCTAAACGAGACACAGGTGAGGAGGGAGGAGAACACACAGGGACACTAACGACAGGAGGAAAACATGACAGAGAACCGTGAAAACACCCAAACTTAGACAGAACTGTGACAGAACCCCCCCCTCAAGGGACGGATTCCAGACGTCCCTAAACCCCAACACAAAAATCCAAAAAAAATCCAGCAGGGTGGGTGGAGGGGGTCCGGAGGAGGGACGTATCCCTAGGCCACCAGGGTGGGTGGAGGGGGTCCGGAGGACGGGACTAAGCTGACCGCCCAGGAGCCCAGTAGGGGACCAGGAAGGGATCTCGGGCGGACGGCCCGGGGGCACGGCAGAGGCCGAGAAGGGGGACTCGGGCGGACGGCCTGGGGGCAAGGCAGAGTCCATGGTGGGGGTCTCGGGCGGACGGCCCGGGGGCAAGGCAGAGTCCATGGTGGGGCGTAGGCCACAGCGGGCGAACTCAGGGGGCCGAGCATGAGGGCGAAGGCAGCGGCAGGAAGAGTCAGGGGGCCGGGCTCGAGGACGAGGGCAGTGGCAGGAAGAGTCAGGGGGCCGGGCTCGAGGACGAGGGCAGCGGCAGGAAGAGTCAGGGGGCCGGGCCCGCGGACGAAGACCGCGGCTCACAGAGGGTCGGGATCGAGGGCGAAGACCACGGCAGGAAAAGTCAGGGGGCCGGGCCCGAGGACGAGGGCAGCGGCAGGAAGAGTCAGGAGGCCGGGCCCGCGGACGAAGACCGCGGCTCACAGAGGGTCGGGATCGAGGGCGAAGACCAGACAGCTCCGGACGGCCGGGCAGGACCCGGTGTCGGCCGGACAGGAACCGGAGCCGGCGGGACAGGCTTCGGCAGGATCCCCCACGGAAGAGGACCAGGAGTTGGCAGGACCCCCAGCAGGAGAGCGGTTGGCGGGACCTCCGACGAGACAGGACAAAAGGTTGGCAGTACCCCCCGGCAGGAGAGTAGACGGCGGGACCTCCAACGGCACAGGACACAGGGTTGGCAGTACCCCCGGCAGGTGAGTAGACGGCGGGACCTCCAACGGAACAGGACATAGGGTTGGCAGGACCCCCGGCAGGAGAGTAGTCGGCGGGGCCTCCAACGGGACAGGACACAGGGTTGGCAGGACCCCCGGCAGGAGAGTAGTCGGCGGGGCCTCCAACGGGACAGGACACAGGGTTGGCAGGACCCCCGGCAGGAGAGTAGTCGGCGGGGCCTCCAACGGGACAGGACACAGGGTTGGCAGGACCCCCGGCAGGAGAGTAGTCGGCGGGGCCTCCAACGGAACAGGACATAGGGTTGGCAGGACCCCCGGCAGGAGAGTAGTCGGCGGGGCCTCCAACGAGACCGGACAAAGGGTTGGCAGGAACCCCGGCAGGAGACTAGTCTGCGGGACCTCCAACTGGACATGAGTAGGGGCTTGAGTGGGGACTCGAGAGAGGGCTTGAGAGGGAACTTGAGAGGAAACTGGAGAGTGGACTCGAGAAGGAACTCGAGAGGTAACTCGAGAGGGGACCTGAGAGGGGACTTGAGAGGGGACCTGAGAGGGGACTTGAGAGGGAACTCGAGAGGAGACCTGAGGGGAAACTTGAGAGGTGACTCGAGAGGGAACTCGAGAGGGGACTCGAGAGGACACTGGGGAGTTAACTTGAGAGGGGACTCGAGAAAAGACTCGAGAGGGAACTCGAGAGGGGACCTGAGAGGGGACTTGAGAAAAGACTCGAGAGGGAACTTGAGATGGGATGAGGGAAGGGACTAGAGAAGGGACTAGAGAAGGGACTAGGACAGCTGGGGCCAGAGCTAAGGCTGGAACCATGGCTGCTGGGGCCAGAACTGGGGCTGGAACCATGGCTGCTGGGGCCTGTACTGGGGCCGGAACTATGGCTGTGTGGGCCGGTTCTGTAGCCGGAACCATGACTCTTGGGGCTCGGATTGCTAGTCTGGACTTGCGACTCCTTCTCCTAGAAGCCGCCTGAAGGCTCCGTGGACCTCCAAAAGCCAGCCGAGTTCCAGAAAACGCCTCTTGGACAGGAGCAGGAACTGGGGCGGAAGCACTGGTTGACTCCAGACGGAACACACCGAGACGTTTATAGTCCGCAGGCTGGAAATCACACGCCCAGATGAAGTTCAACATCCAGTCAGGTAAGAACTTCACCAAGTCCGGTTTCTCCATAGCCAACCGGTGCGCCTCTACCAGAGCGGCCTCCTTCTGCCGAACACTGGACGCTCCCCTCCACCAATCATAGCAGCAAGCCAAAGCAAATGAAAAATGCTGTAATTCCAACTCAAATGGGTCATCTGCTGGGTCCATCTCTGGTCGGTGCTTTCTGTCACGGTTGAGTGAAGGAAGCAGGACCCAAGCGCAGATAACTTTGATAAACCTTTATTTCAAGGCTAAAATGGAACGAATACAGAAAAACACAGAACACTCACCGGTGGAGTCCGTCACCAACAAAAGAAGCACCGACACTGAACACAGCACGAGACAAGACTAAATACAGGGAGGGCTAATTACCAGACACAGGTGAACACAATCGGTAAACGAGACACAGGTGAGGAGGGAGGAGAAAAACACAAGAGCCACAGGTGAACACAATTAGCTAAACGAGACACAGGTGAGGAGGGAGGAGAACACACAGGGACACTAACGACAGGAGGAAAACATGACAGAGAACCGTGAAAACACCCAAACTTAGACAGAACTGTGACACTCTCCAGCCCTCCTGTGAAGTAATGGCAAAAGGATATAGGACATTGGAACATTAAAATTGCCATTACACATTGAATTTAATCCAATATGCTTTATTGGTTGGTAAACAAAAGTTGTTTTATTAAATAAAAGATGATATTCAATTGTTAATTACCCAACATATTGTCTTAGATTGATAACTAAAATGTTTTTAGTACAATATCCTCCTTTTTTTTGTAAAAGCATTCAATATTTTTGGAATACCAAACTGAAATACTTTATATTGTATATTACCTAACATTAAATAACATTACATGATATTGTGTTTTGTATAATCTAATAGTGAGACACATTTATATTCCCTTATAATTACATTTACACCTGTCATAGGTTTGAAGCAAGTAGTACATTTTTAGAAGTGTGTTGCTTTTCCACATACTTTGAACGCATCATTAGACAGGCGGCAGCAGCTGTTCGGTTTCAGAGAAGTGGGGAGTATGGAAGCAGACTATGGAAGCAAACAAGAGACAGAAGTATTTTTAATTTATAGCATTGAAAATAATTACTTTGAAAATCATGTATCTGAATTTTTTTGCTCCGAATTTACCTATGTGAAATAAGAATGTAAACATTCAAGTTAAAACAATTCGAATGTTCAAATTCAGATCCCAAAATTTAAAGTGAAAAAAATTCGACGTCAACATTTTCGGTGTATAAAATTCGACGTCCAAAATTGCGATGCAGCATCATCCGGGCTACTCAGACAGGATAAGCAATCGAGCCCGAATGCAATCAACCCGACTTCTGGCCTATCAGACCACGGCTTTGTCAGTCATGTGATCACAACAACCCGGGAGAAAAATGATGGAGAACAGTGGGGCTCACCGCTCGGGTAAGTAGTCAGTTTGTGCTCTTTATTTTACAAGCAGTGAGGGCTCGACAGCATTTGTATCTTACATTAGCTAGCTAAATGAGTGAAGTAGCCTTGTGCCTTGCTGTTAGCAAGCTCCGTAGTTATCATTAATTGACTTAAATAAGTCAAGTAGACCATGCTACACTATACAAATACTCTCTTACAAAAGCCCTGCATTTAAACATGTTAATGTTACTTTAGTAAAAGTATGCTAGTATAATAAGTGTTATTAAAGTATTTAAAGTAGACACACGTTATACTATAATATTGTATCATTTGTTTTATTATTACCGATGCAAGAGTTGACTTAACTGTTGTAGTTGGAGCTCATTTTGAACAATGAGCTAACTAATGATTACTTTCATAATGGTTTAATGTGCTGACTAATTTCTACAATAATAGATGAAGGTCTGGTTTGTTCAAACTCTCAAAATAGTAGGACATGCTGTCATAATTACCCAGAGTCCGAAGTGACATCTTTACAATGTTAAAGCTGTGTAGATCAATGTAGTGATGTAAAAACTTAAATATTCAAGATAGTGTAGTGGAAAAGAGATAATGCTTTAAAAACATGTTATATTGCCCGCATGGTTTTTCATACCACTGCTACGCTGACGACACCCAATTAATTCTGTCCTTTCCCCGCTCAGAGACGCAGGTCGTCGCACGCATCTCTGCTTGTCTAGCTGACATCTCTCAGTGGATGTCTGCTCACCACCTCAAGCTCAACCTTGACAAGACTGAACTGCTTTTCCTTCCGGGAAAAGATTGTCCCACTCTTGACCTGACAATCAACATCGGCACCTCTGTTGTTTCCCCGACTCAGACTGCAAGGAATCTGGGTGTGACCCTAGATAACAAACTGTCCTTCACTGCAAACATCGCTGCTACAACCCGCTGCTGCAGATACACGCTGTACAACATCAGGAAGATTCGTCCCCAGCTGACCCAGAAAGCCACCCAGGTTCTGGTCCAGGCTCTAGTCACCTCACGCCTAGACTACTGCAACTCCCTCCTGGCTGGTCTACCTGCATGTGCCATCCGACCTCTGCAGCTCATCCAGAATGCAGCGGCTCGTCTGGTCTTCAACCTTCCAAAATGTTCCCACACCACTCCACTCCTCCGCTCCCTTCACTGGCTCCCGGTAACTGCTAGAATCCACTTCAAGACACTAGTACTTGCATACCATGCCGCGAATGGATCTGGCACTTCCTACATCCAGGACATGGTTAAACTGTACACCCCAGCACGTGCACTCCGCTCTGCATCAGCCAAACGACTCGCTGCACCCTCGCTGCGAGGGGGACCCAAGTTCCCATCAGCAAAAACACGTGGGTTTGCTATCCTGGCTCCAAAATGGTGGAATGAGCTCCCCATTGACATCAGGACGGCAGAAAGCTTACACATCTTCCGGCGCAGACTGAAAACTCATCTCTTTCGACTCCACTTCGAGCGATAGAATTACTAACAAAGCACTTATATACTAATATAGGACTGGCTTATCTATAGCCAGTTGAGTAGCACTTGAAATGTTTGGCTCTATGATACCTGATGTACTTATATGATTCTGTTTTCTTCTGGGCTGTGTCTTCCTGGTCGTATGTACTTATTGTAAGTCGCTTTGGACAAAAGCGTCAGCTAAATGCAATGTAATGTAATGTAATGTAATGTTACTAACACAAAATCTCTTGTTTTGGACTGACAGTAATGATTCAAGAAATAGTAGATCAATAAATACACACACATCAATCTGTGTGCATTTGTTGTGGATGGAACACAACAAATGGTGCTCTAACCTGTGATGCCTCCTCCAAACATTATAACCATACTGTCTCATTCAAACTATAAGTAAGAGTTCTAGCTACTTGACATTACACAAACAATTCAAAAGACAAAATCAACACAATTTATTGAAAGACCAATCTTTATTTTACGGTGCCTCTCCTTTTGTTTGTATTATTAAACCCTGTCAATCTAAAAAACTGAGCAACTCAACAGTTAACTTTATATTTCTTATTGTCCAAAGCATCTATTACACTATTTGTTCCCCTCTCATATTCACAGGATGGATGATTAGAGACTTTGGGGGAAACCCAAGCGGCAAACTCTGGGGAAGAGCCGGGACGCCAATACGGAAGTGCCACACACTGCAGTTCATATATTGGCCGATAGGGACTGGCTGCAGAAAGGAGCAATTTCCATAGACCCCCATGTTAAAATGCCCAACTTTACAGCAGAAAAAAACATGTTTCTACCCATGGATGCAATAAATTATGAATATAGTTAGATTCCACCTTCATGATTATGGATCTGTGAGTGAATTGTTTTCTTACACGACCCTTTTATTTATATTAGGTCTTAATGTTTTTGCATAAATTAGGGCGTGGTCACATTGAGTGAAAGCTCTGTCAAGTGACTGCTGCTGCTAGCTTCTTGTCTCTCTGCTAGCTGCTCCATGAAGCTAGCTACAGGGAATCTGCCTGCTCAGTTCATCCAGGAAACACAACTTGAAGCCGGCCGTGGCTGTTTGTTCTTCATGCTTATATATCGAACTATTGTGACTCGCTCTGCGGTTAAAACAGACGGTGCATGAATGGGTGAAAATCGAGTACTTTATTTATGTGTTAATGATTTTAATCAGCTACGTAATGAATGTTAAGGCTTGGAGGCGTGTAACCGAGTGGTAGCTACATCGGTGCTAATGATGCTAATCGTAGCCTCCAAGTTAAAACCATAGACTATATATAAAGGTTAAAACGAAATAGACAAGTGTTAAGCGTTAAGTGGGACAATACTGTAGAACAAACGGCTTCTGTTTGAGGTTGATAAAATAAGGTCATCCTTGTAACTTAGAGAGATATTTTATTATGTAGGTAGGAACTGTATGCATCGCTAAGCTTCATTTAAATTGGCTATGCTCAAGTATGTAGACAAGCTAATGTCGAAGTAGTGTATGTGAAATCAACCTCACAATAAGATGTGTATATTACAAATAATAATGTCATATTTCAAGATGATTACTTAGATATTACAATATGGTTGGTTGAGCTGGAGTTCATTATTGAGCTTACACGTTAACGTCACAGTCATCTGAAGAACGAACCCAAACCTTGTTGTTTTTATTAATTGCATTACCAAATGGGTATCAAATAAACAGTAAGCATTGGTAACACAACTTCCAAAGTTACAGTAAAATAAAAAGGACCCTGACTCGGACAATACACAATCCAACATGTTCAACAGAAGAGAATCAGTTATATTGTTTGTACACATGGTACTTTACATATATATATATATATATATATATATATATATATATATCTGTTTGTTTAAGGTGTCCAGGTGATGCAGACAGGCTGGACCAGAGAGTGAGAGACAGAACTGGACTCCTCACAGCAGTGAACTTCAGCACAGCTACAAAGACTCTTTTTTTCATACTGTACAAAGAATCAAGAAATATATTGGTTTAAATGAATGAAGTATTGACTTGAATACACTGATATACATTCCATTAAACAATACTAAATACTAGATCACCTACACATCAGTTAAGTTGAGGGTTTTTTCCATGGGCGTCGCAGCCATTATATGAGGGTGGGACAAGACCCCCCCCACTTTTTCAAATGATTAGTTTAGACCCCCCCACTTTTACCATGTGGAAAGTCCGTGAATCGGTGTATCCACTCGCCGCACTTTGTAGAGCGCTATGTCAGTGCTTCACTTTCAAATCCATTCCACTTGCTTATTGAGAGAATGCGATCTCTTGGTTTGATATGTTTTCTCCCCCAGACAACATGGACATAAGAACATTTTTTTTGAAAGAAGAGGAAAGTAAGTCTTCAGCTGGTAGCAGTTAATCAGTTAACAGTGATGGCAGCAAAAGCGTCTCACTTCTTGAGCGGAGTTTCGTCTTTATGTCATGATAGAGAGACACAAATACTGAATAGTTTAGATGAGAAAAGTCATCGAAATGCCAGGTTACTAGTATTTATCATGTAAACAGGGAACATGAATAACCCGATCTCTCTGTGTTCATGTAGACACCATGATGTCCATGCAGACGCAGTCAGTGTGTTTTACTGGAGCCTCAGTTCGATAAGAGATTATTTTCTGAGTTCTCTCTCAAAATGATAATGTGCATTATGTTTTAATTATACTTCTTATCATTCAGAGGCTTTTTGTGTGTGTTTATGTTTTACTGAGTGCTTATAGGCATTTTTTAACTGTGTTAAAGGCCTGAGGGAGGAGGACCTGTACCAGCTGCACCTACAGAACTTAGCCCATGCTGGGCATAGCTGTTACCACCTGCACAGGCCTAGCCTGTCAATTAACAGATTAACATTTAGTGTAACTTATGTATATTATTTCGGTTTTATTTAAAAAAAAAAAAAAATGGTGATGGTTCATGCTTGATAACTTTTAGTTCACATTTCAATAAATTGTATTTGCACTCCTTTTGTCCGTTATTCTTACTGAAAATGTTAAATTACACATTCACATCTGACTGAAGATTGGCACTGTAAAGGAAACTTCTGCAGCAATGGAGAGTCAGGACTCAGAGAGACACGAGGAGAGTTGGAGCTTTGATGTCAAACAATGATAGTTTATTACAAGTCAACGACCGGAGAATTCATATCACAAGTCACAGCAGCAAAAGGTTCTGACTGCACGGGTGGGTTGTCATGTCAATTCTGATCAGCCTCGCATCTTGGTAGACCTTTTAACTAGTTTACAGAGAGTCAAATCCACATATTGGGGATGGGCGTAAGCATCTGCAGACACAGGAGATGTCTCTCACATCTCTGGAGCTTAGCGTAAAACCCCCTATGTCCGCTAGGTCAAGCCATAAAACTTATAGTATCAACATATGACTGCATTATCACATTCCTTACGGAAGATAAGGAGCAGGGCTGATCGTAAATGTCAACACACAGAAAATGTTAAATATCTTAGGAGTAAGGAAGAATTATTCCTTGACACTTACGGCCCGTCCACACAGCGGCGTGCGTTGAAGCTTCCAACGCTTCTGCCCATTCACTTTGAATGGGGTGACGTCACTTTTAGCCGAACTGCATTTTGGGAAGTGACGCGGAGCGTTGCTAGCGTTGCTGGCGTTGCTGGCGTTGCTGGCGTTGCTGGCGTTGCTGGCGTTGCTGGCGTTGCTGGCGTTGCTGGCGTTGCTGGCGTTGCTGGCGTTGCTGGCGTTGCTGGCGTTGCTGGCGTTGCTGGCGTTGCTGGCGTTGCTGGCGTTGCTGGCGTTGCTGGCGTTGCTCGCTTCAAAAGTTGAGCAATGTTCAACTTTTGACGCCTTGGCAGAAGCGTCAGCCAATCGAATCATATGCCAGTACAAGCTCTAGCCAATCAAACCGCTGCTTGTGTGTCAGGGGCGGGAGATTCATGTGATTGGTTGTTGGTCGAGTGCCAGACACGCCGCCGGCAAGCGTCAACGCACGCCGCTGTGTGGACGGGCCGTTAGGAATAAGGAAGAAATATTCTCTAACAGTCCTCTCTTTTTATCATCTTTGATAACCTGAAAACATTAGTCTAATAATAATTTGGTCAATACTTAAATCAATAGGCGTCTTCAGATTTGAGTGTGGTCTCACCGTACATCAATTACATCACAAAGTAGAATAAGACTGAAACATTCAATCACAATGATTGCTCAGCCAATCATAATAAAAAAATTATCACTCATCAATGTTGGATCATCTTTTGTCAAAAGCACAATAATGAACACACATAAAACACAGATGCACAATAGCAAAAACATCTACTTTAAAATAATATGTTTTAGGGTGCTCACTCACACCAAGCCCTGGCAGCACATCACCCCCACCCTGATCCACCTCCACTGGCTCCCAGTCAAGCACCGTATCACTTATAAACTCCTTCTTCTGACTTACAAATCCCTCCATGCCCTCGCCCCCCAATACCTGTCTGACCTTCTCCGCTACCACACTCCATCCCGGAACCTAAGATCATCTGGACAGGATCTCCTCTCCACCCCCCGCACCAGGTTGCGGACTTTCGGTGACAGAGCCTTCAGTGTGGCATCCCCCACCCTCTGGAACTCTCTCCCCCCCCAAATCCGCAGTGCCCCAACCCTGGACAAATTCAAAAAAGCCCTCAAAACGCACCTTTTTACTAAGGCTTTCCCCACTGTATAGATAGTTTAATAGGTTTATTTTTCCGCTACATCCCCCCCCCCACCCCCCTTAACCTGTCTGCCTCTTTTCCCCTACAATTAAGGATATTAACATTATCTGTTATAATATTAGAAATATCTTATTATTCAATACCTTATAATCTGAAAATATCAATTTATTTATTTTGTTTAGTGTGAAAGTGTAATCTGATCTGCAAATATATTTATCACCACTATTTAACACATGTCTGGTCATTGGAAATATAAAACAATCATTAATTGTACATCTGTAAACATCTGGTCATTCAATTCAAATGTTATCTTTGTACGAGAGCTGGTCCTGCAGGGTTGTCTGCTTGAGCCCACCGAGCAGAAAGATGACATAGCATCCCATCTCCTCAGAAAGTTGAAGATTAGAATCCTCTCATCTCGAACGACCTCGTGCCTCCTTGCCCGTGGCTGGGGGTGCCCTCTGCAGCCGGAGAGTGTGACCCTCTCTCTCTGACCCTTGGCCTTCAGAGCTGTCCTAGTTATTGGGTTAACACTTGATAGGGATGTTTTCCTGAGTGCAGACAACTCAAAGTAATGGATTAGCACATTATCATTTAATTACAAAAATAGGATAGGCCCCTCAGAATTATTTGGGAGCCTTCCTGACACATGCACATGCATAAATGTAAGGTTTGTGTTAGTCATTTAACATGCAAGAATCATATACTCATCTGTCCAAAGCAGAGACATTTTATTTTAAGTTAAAGGTGAGCTCGTCCCTGTGGATATAACCCCTTCTCAATGATTCTAAATGTTATATTAATTCACCATTTACCGTTTGATAAAAGTTAGTTTATCAGAAATACATTTCCTCTTCCATAAAACATAGGTTTGAGAAATAAATGTTCCAATATGAAATCAATTACTCAATATAATTGACTCTCCCCTCCCTTTGCTTACATATGTCACATGTGTAATAACAACGTAGGAGTCTATTTAAACATTGGATCGTCTATAAGCTATTAATCGAGAAGACTCAGTATCAGTATGCAACTCGCAAATATCTCTTCTCTCTTTTCTATCCCTCTCTTCCCTCTTCTCTCTATTCTCTCTTCCACATCTCTCTCAATTCTCTCTTCCTCATCCCTCTCTCTTCCTCCTCTCTCTCTATTCTCTCTTCCTCATCCCTCTCTATTCTCTCTTCCTCATCCCTTTCTCTGCCTCATCTCTCTCTTTCCTCTCTTCCTCATCTCCCTCATTTATCACTTCCCCATCTCCCGCTTTACTCACTTCCCCATCTCTCTCTTCACTCACTTCCCCATCTCTCTCTTTACTCACTTCCTCATCCTCCTCTTCTCTCACTTCCTCATCACTCTCTTCTTCCACTTCCTCATCTCCCTCTTCTCTCACTTCCCCATCTCTCTCTTCTCTCACTTCCTCATCCCCCTCTTCTCTCACTTCCTCATCTCTCTCTTCTTCCACTTCCTCATCTCCCTATTCTCACACTCCCCCATCTCTCTCTTCTCACACTTATGTTACACATGAAATAAAACTTAGGAGTCCATGTAAGCATGGTATAGATCATAATCCATTACTCGAGAAGACTCAGTATCACCTGTGTGCAGCTTACAAAAAGCAATTGTGAGAAACAGATGTTATGCAGGAAATGTATACCTTTGTTGAAAAACAAAGCATATCTGATGCAGGAGGAAAAGCTTCATCCCCCTCAACACCTGAGTTACTACCGATGGCATAGCATGAATGATAGTGTCTGAGGGTGTCAACAAAATCAAAACCTTACATTTGAAAACAGGTTTGCATCCCTCCACTTAAGGTGACGTTATCATTGGAAACAATAAAAGCGAATTGTTTCGACGTAGAATCTATAAATTGAATTGTTAGAGCAGAACAGAATGGTCGTGTTGTAGCCTGAGTTTCGTGCAGCCTCCAGCTTTACCAGGTGGAAACATTGTCCATATAACGTGAATACATGCAGAATTAGACAGTAAGAGACCCCTGACATTAGGCCTATACTAAAAATAGTAGGGGCTTTTAACAGCTTGCAAACCTACAGGCATCCCCTGCATAGCAGTATGAATAGCCTTAAAAAACAACCCACTCTGTGGTAACGAGAGTCATGTATCTGAACCAAATGCCCTAAGTGAAGCCGTTAGTCTCATCTGACTGACCCAAGGGTTGGTGCTGGTGTGACAGGGAGGCTTCCAAGTGTTCATTACGGGAGTGTTAAAACACCCAAACATGCACACGTATCTTATTCTAGTAGAGATTAGAGGACAAGGTCTAATGTTGTGAACACAATCATCAAGTCAAAGCTTCAGTATTTTATCTTATGTAGCACATTTAATTCAATAATTAATTTTGAATTACTAATAACTCTAAAGAAGGCAATAATTTACAAAGTGTGTGTGTGTGTGCGTGGGTGTGTGTTTGAGCAGCTTGTCTGCCCAAGGTTTAAAACATTTGGGACAGCAGTGAGAATGTTTATGAGAAACAATTCGTAGCTTAGACTGAACTTGAAGGAAACTAGACTGGAATTGTTTTTAAATGAAAACACTTGTACATTAATTAAAGACATTTGACATTTAGCTTGAGCTGGGTTAATACTCTCTTTATGGTATTGAAATTGGGCCAAGTAGAACCCCTTCATGGATTTGGCTTGCAACACAAAGTGATACTGATCCCTGTCTGTTAGGATTCGGAAGTCTCATGATTTATTGTGTGGGCCTGTGAAGGAGAGGCCCCGGGAAAACAATATGTATCTTGGAACTGCAATTAATGATCTTAAAGAGATTGCAACATTATACTCCTTAAAAAAAATTGCTCAATTCATTTAACACATTTATTATGCACACAATAAAAACCTCAACAAATATATTGATCCTGGCTTAACCAGCGACCTTTACTCTATTGTTCATAAGCTCGGTTTCAGAAAACCTGTCAGTAGTTTAACAACTATTAGAATTGTAGTAATGTCTATAGACCAATTGTACTAGAAATAATTTGAAACAGTTTAATAAAGAATGTTAAACTATTTTTAAAACTGTAATTGAACTTCAACTTATATCAATTATCTGATTCCAGTCGCCAGTTGGAATAGATAATCAACAAAGTTTCCATTTTGCAGCAACAGCGCAAAAGGTTTCAATAACAATTAGTATTATGTCTGAGTCTAGTTCTGTGTTATCTGCTTTGTTTCGGAATGTGTTCAATACATTACGTTTTTATTCATTATTACCATACAATACATAGATGAAGAATAAATGAAACAAATAATACAACAGTGACCTAATTGAGCAGACAGATTTTTTTTGCAACCCTTTCCTTTTGTTGAACTGTCTGTTTAAAATTAATCGAAGCATCAGACAAAAAAAACCTTTTGAAAATAATATTATATTTTGATTTAGGTCAAAATATAATATTTGTAAACCTGAAGAGTCAGTGCCAGTGCCTCACCAGCCATGAACCTCACTGCAGAAGCTTATATATAGACATCTAAGTTTTTTGTGCCCCACCACTTTTGTACATATAAAAACGCCACTGCGAACACAGGAGGGGGCTTGACTGTCTACAAATAAAGACAGCTCATTTGAATTCTCCCCAAATATATTGAGGCTGAACCTGAACTTTGAATTCTCTGCTCCCATCATAATCTTGGCGATCTTGTTAAAATTGTGAATGCAGAATTAAAAATACTATGTAACTGGTTTGCAGGTCACTGATTCTTGAGAGTCGGGACAAAACATGTCCCACATAGACAAGTCTTATTTATATCAAAAATAAATAAATTAATAATGATTGACATACTCACAAAGTTAGATCTAAAGGAATTGTCAATACTGATGTTCTGTTTTAGCATAGATAATTACTTTTTTGAGGGATATTTGTTTAAATGTATGACCAGTGGTTAGACGGCCCATGTTATTTCTCTTGTGCTCAGCAAGAAGTCACAATATTCACCAGCCCCCAAAATCTTTAAAAACCTCTACAATTGTGAAAACATTTATATCAAATCAAACATAAGGGTTATGAATGTATAAAACAATGCATGCCATGAACATCTAAAAATATTTTCCATAGAAATCTGCCTATCAAAGTTGTGTCCTCTGTTTCCGTCAACTCCGTCTGATTTTGTCATAAACCTCATTAAATCAGGCAATAGCATGGTCAGCTATATCCCTGAGGGTCCCTTTTCATTCCCTTGGCTGTGGTGAATACATCAATACCACACATTGTCTGGTATGTTTGACATTTTTTGATATTTTAGATGAACAATGTCAATTTTCCTATGGTCACAGCTGGAGCATGTCAACACCATCTCTCTGTTATGATACCTTTTAATAAACCATATTGGATTCAATGAAAGTATTTTATTGAGATTATGGAGACAGCTAGCAAGAGCCAAAGAACTAGCTAGCTAGCTGCAGTGTTTTTTTCTGCAGAGGGAAAAAACATGCCATTTCGTCAACTCCGTCAGAGTCAACTCCGTCAGGTTTTATGTCTGACGGAGTTGACATGTAAGCTGACGGAGTTGACAAATCCACCAATAACCACTTAATGTGCCAATGTTATACTATTTTTGAACATAGTAAAGGAATAGAATGTTGTAATGGCTGTGTCTTATCTCCCACTACTTCCACTGGACATTGATTTTGTCTGCACAAGCCAGTGTATGTTTTCAACATCTGGTTGTAGGAACACACACTGCACCTTTAAGATTGTACATCAATCAATAAATCAATCAATCAATCAGTCATGTTAAGTAAATGGACATCTGATTCAATAATAATATTCAAATACATTTTCATGTCTTTGTATTAAAGGAAAACATGGCTAGAGAGAAAGTGTCAGTTGAAGAGCGAAGGAGAAGAAATAGAGAGTACCAACGAAAGAGAAGAGAAAAATTAAACAGTGACCCAGAGAAGAAATATGCCATGCAAGTAGAGGACAGACAGAGGTGGAAGAGGAGAGTTCAAGACAAAAAAGTAATACAGATAGACAAGATGGGAGACAGGGCACAGAGGAATCTGAGAAAGTATTTAAGAGAGGCACAGAGAAGGTCCAGACAGAAAAGGTCCAGACAGAAAAGGTCCTGCGAAGGTGCAGTGCAGGAGGCAGACACCCCCCCAGATAGTCCGCAAGATCAAGATATTCTAGAATACAATGCCAGAGAGTCTCGCAGACAGGAAAGGGAAAGAAAGGAAAGAAGTAAAACACGAAAAAGGCATTCAAGAGAAATAAAAATGTTGAAAGAGAAGCTTAAGAATGTAACAAAGCAACGAAACAAACTAAGAAAAACAATATTGCGCACAAAAAAGGCTACAGTTAAAACACCACTGAACTCTCCAGGGACAGAAACAAAGAAGATTCTATCAGGAAGCAACATAAGGAACCCAAAGATCAAAAAAGCTCTTCTATTCCACAACATCATCAGAAGAGAGCTGAAGAAAAACAAACAACCTCCTGGGCCACGGCGCCAGAAACCAGCACTAAGTGTGTCATCAGGCAAGATCCTAAAAAAGTACCGTCTTCTTTTCCAAATCCAGCAGTTTGGGCTAACTTACAAGCTAATGAGAGGAAAGGAACAGCCAACAAAAAAGCCAACATTCCTACAAGGTATCACACAGACTGTTCAGGATTTCTTCCTGAACTCTGCACGTGTGACAACTGATAAGACTGACACAATCACCAGGAACAAGATCAAGCAGCAGAGAATGATCCTGACAGACTCCATGATCAACCTCCATACTGATTTTCTTATCAGGAACCCCACTGTAAAGCTGAGCTATTCTTCATTCTGTGCTCTGAAGCCCTTCTATGTCACAGCACCAAAAGCATCTGATCGGAAGACCTGTCTGTGTCAAATACATGAGAATGCATGCTTAATGCTTGAGGTCCTTAGAAAGTCTGGTGTTGTGAAGTCAAACAAACTAGATGACAGTTTTCATTTAGTTTGTTGCTCTCCAGCAAGTGAGGCCTGCCTTTTTCGCACCTGCTCACGATGTCTAAACAAAGGGACAGTTACAACCCAAGAGCAAGACCAAATCCATGTTCAGTGGAGGCAGTGGGAGAGAGTTCAAGAAGACACAGGCAATGGAATCCACATCAACACTAAACTTGTCCAACACAGTGGCAGCCTTTCAGAGCTCATAAAACTCTATGGGCAAAAACTCAGAAATCAAAGCACAACACATGTGTGTTCAATGTCAAACCAGTCAAAAGCATACATCAACACAATTGAGTCCTGTGATGAGAGTACAGCAATCGTCCATGTTGACTTCTCAGAATCTTGGAGATGCAAATATAAATCTGAAGTTCAGGCATGATATTTTGGACAAAATCTGCCACAGATAACACTCTATATTGGAATGTATTACACAAAGGGGGAAAAAGCAGCATTTTGAACACTGTCTGAGTCGAAGAGACAAGATGCTGCGGCAATCTGGACACACATGGAACCTGTCTTAAAAGATATCAAGACTAAATATCCACAGGTCACCACTGTGCACTTCTGGTCTGATGGACCAAGTAAACAGTATAAGAACAAGAAGAACTTTTTTCTTTTGTCTGCTATTCCACCTACACTAGGGTTTGAAAAAGCAACGTGGAACTTCTTCCCCACATCCCACGGTAAAGGCGCACCAGACGGCATTGGCGGAACAGTAAAAAGAACAGCTGACAACCTGGTACTGAGAAGAAATGATGTGACAGATGGACACACATTCTTTGAGAAGGTCTGAAACAGTCTGAAGGGTGTTCAGCTGCACTACATTGTAGAAGAAGACATGGAAAGATATGATACACTTCTCATAGATCCTCTCAGACCGGTTCCCTCAACAAGACAAATACACCAGATAATCGCCCATGAGAACAGGATCCACTACAGACAACTATCCAAGATATTGGATTGCCAGTGCTTCTGCCCAGCTACCTTCTATTTTCAGGGCCCAGATGAACAGCAGAGTGATACCCGTAGGGCAAGAAAGAAAAGACCTTTAAACATGTTGTGGGAGGAGATGGAAAATGAGATGGGAGGGGAGATGGAAGAGGATGTGGAAATGGAAGATGTGATGGAAGAGTTGGATGAGGAGCCATTGAAAGGTCCTGAGGGTACTGTGACAGTAACGACTGTTAGCAGCCTTAATAATGGAGACTGGTTAGCAGTAGTATATGATGACCATTGGTGGCTAGCCAAGACCATTGCTGTGGATACTGAGCATCAATATGTGAAAGTGGAATTTCTGCATCCCCATGGTCCAACAGCAAAGGTTAAGCCCAAGTGTGGCAAGAAGGATGTCTGTCTCTGCCCAGTTCAAGACATCATAGTGAAACTAATGGGAAATGCATCATCGTCCAATCAAGAACAAGAGAGATCTACAGTATTGCCCCTGATGTGATGGACTTCATAGAGCGTGAGCATGTCCGACGCCTGCTGCTCAAGGCATAAGCCCCTTGTGTGACTGCATTCATGCTTTACAGCATAGTGTGTTTTTTCAATGTAAGCACCTCCTCAACACGTGTGTTCCTGCTCTCTTCTTTTTCCTAGTTTTGAAGTATGAAGCATGTTTTGCAGCATCACCTATGGCTGATTGTTAGCTTAATTACATTTCTTCACTTATATTTTGTAATAGTTGGAAACGGTGCAATTTGTTATAGTTTGAAACGCTTTATTTACAGTTTGTTTATTTCAGTTGAATGAAAAATATGTTCAGTATAAGACAAGGAGTTGTTATTTATGAATCTATTGTCACTTCCATCTGTTTAAAAAAGCATTTGTTCATTAATCAGAAATGCAAATACAATTTTGTCAACTCCGTCAGTTTCCTGTCAACACCGTCAGATCTTCATCAGCAACCTCAGATGTATGTTTTTGTAATTTTTCTGGGAAAAAACTCATTCTTTCTTCAGTTTTTGTTGTTTAAGTAATAAAGGATCATCAGATCTACACCCTCTTGTGTCTTATTCCCTTAAGGATTTTTTTTCTTTAGTGGCAAAATAAAAGATAAAGTTTGAAAATGCAATTTTTTTTAAATCTGTGTATTCATAACAGTGTGAAATTAAGCCGTTAGTTTATATATTATATTTTATTGAATATAAGAGTAACTAAAGACTATTACAACATACATCAGAACTTAAGATTCTTGTTGGGCTATTATAATTATATAATTATATACTTTTAGTGTGTCTGACGTAGTTGACACAAATCAAGTTTTTAAGGTAAACATGTGAATTTATTAAAAATGTGTTTTAACCTCCAGCCTGCACCTTTACATGGTTAAATAGCACAGATCTTAATCTACATGAATATATAACTCTAATCAATATAGTGTACATTTTCAAAAAATGTTTTTCAGAAAGTGTTTTGTCCCGACTCTCAAGAATCAGTGAGTTAATAAATGATCCCTTAATGTGGCCAAAACAAATGACATGTTATTCAATACAAAGTCTGAGAGTAGAAATGACTGCATTATACGGATTTGCAATACAGAGATAGAAAAAGTTGGTGCTTGTTGACGAAAAACTCAATTGGAAGCACCATATAAAATATGTACAGACTAAACTGTCAAAAACAATAGGTATTTTGTATCATACTAAGAACATTCTTGAAGAAAAGATACTCTTTATAACAGTCTATTTCTCCCTTACACGTGTTACTTCGTTACTTTACTGCGCAACTTGCGCGTCCACATCTCCACGTGCAGTGCTGCATAAACATGGCTGAGTCAGCGATAACCTTCGAGGGATGGAGGCAGGGTCGGCGTCATGGGGGGTCATTCGCGGGCCATGCCCCCCCAAATGAGTCACTGTGCCCCCCCAACGCAGGGTGGGCAAGCCTTGCCACTTTGCCGTTTTTTGTTGTTAGCATCTGGTTAGCTAGCTATGTTAACGGATATAAAGAGCTGTTTCTACACCAAGGTGGAGGAGAGTCCTCTCCTGTCAAACTAAGAGGATCGTATAACCTCAACTGAGTGAGGTAATGACTCTCTCAGTGTTTAGATCAGGGGCCGTATTAAGGCCCGCGAGACCTTTTGATACAGCCCTCGAGGTAATTTAGAAACACACGCAAAAAAATTAAAGAAATCTAGACCGCAAAAAAATTAAGCAAGCAAGGGCCTGTTTTTCCTGGCCAAGGTCAGGGTCCTTGAGCACAACACGAGCCTAACGTGTCATCACGTGGTATCTGTCTCGTCTGACAGGGGTCGCACCAGAACGTCGTTCCGGCACTTCCAAAAAGTGCAGTACCCATAAGGAGCTGTACACATACCGCAGTTTGTGCGTGGCTGTGTCTTTAGTTGAAAGCCCAGTGGCGATCTGTTCATCTGTCATACTGATCATACAGTCAATAACTTTGTTGTTATTAGCATCTGGATATCTAGCTATGCTAACGAATATAAGAAGCTTGTTCTACAACCAGTGAGGTAAAGGCACATCTTTATATGATCAGTATAGTAATAAAAAAATAAGAGAATAAAGTAAATAGGTATAAAATACTATACGACAGTAAACAAAAGTTGTTATTAATAAACAAGAATAGCCTACAGTTTAAATATCCATAAAGAAAAATAAATCTGCTTACAGTTCTGTTTCAAATGGGTGTTGAGAGATGTATCCATAGATCTCTTAATGTTGCTCTCAAAGTGCACCAGATTGATGCTTTTAACTTCGACATTTAAAAAATGTGGAAATTGCTCCCATCTGCATCCACCCCCCCCCCCCCCCCCACACTTAAATAATGTCCACATGGATAGGAAACTAAATACATTTGCACACATCTTGTGACCATATCTTTCTGTTTTGGTGGTCATGCCACAACCGTGCACATGCATGCATGCGCAAGTCATGGTCAAATATCTGGATTAAGAGGTTGCTTTTTCTTTGCACAGCATGAAAGAAAGGTGAAAAGAATGGGCTGTGATTTTAGTATTTTTAAGCAGAGGTCAATCATTTGTATGGCCCTCGGAGGATGTTGAAAAAATGTAAATGGCCCTTGAGAGGAAAAAGGTTCCCCACCCCTGGTTTGGATAGTTAACTTTAGTGTAGGTTATCTCAGTGGGTCTCAAACGGTTTGGTGACCATTTATGTAAACAAGTATTTGCGAGGAACACCTTTATATGATCATTATAGTTATTAAAGAATAAGAGAATAAATGAAAAACGGGTATGAAATACTATAGGACAGTAACACAAGAATACAGTTTAAAAGGGGAGTGATTAATAAAATATCCATAAAGAAAAAGTAAATCTGTGTACAGTTCTGTTTCATATTTCATTTAATTTCAAACCTTTATTTATACAGATAAATCCCATTGAGATCATTGATCTCTTTTTCAAGGGAGACCTGCTCAAGTAGTTCCACATGAAACATAAAAACATAAATAGAACAACAAAAGGACATCATACAGCATCATTTACATAACTATCCACATAAACAGGTACCAATAGCTTCCGATTGAGTAGCATCCAACCGAGCTTTAAAAACATTTAGTGGCACCAGATTGTTCAGTTTCCATTTAATTTGCAGACTATTCCAAGACAGAGGAGCTGCGCAGGCAGTAGTGCACTTACAATTTTCCGTGAGATCAGGGAGCAGATATATATATATATATATATATGGATGCTGAGAGATGCTGAGAGATGTAGGCTATCCATAGATCTCTTCATTTTGCTCTCAAAGTGCACCAGATTGATGCATTTAACTTCAATATTTAAAAAATAATCTTCCCGGGGGAGCATGCCCCCAGACCCTCCTAGAGGAGGTTAGGTCCACCTCCACCTAAAACATGTTCACATGGATAGGATACTAAATACAATTGCACACTTTTTATATGGTGTCCATATGTTTCTGTTTTGGTGGTCGTGCCACAACCGTGCATGTATGCACAAGTCATAGGGGCGCTATACAATAGCACTACACCCCACAACGCTGATGTTGGCTTCCGATTCAGAGCATCCGATTCGGCAGTTAAGGGGAAAGTTAAGGGACATTTAATTTACAGCGCTGAGCGAACAATCCTCCGTGTTTGAACCTCTTAAATCGCTGCATAGCCGATTTATTTGGACTGGATTATCCCAGAGAGGCTAAAGATTCTTTATAACCCAGTTTCAGATTTGTGAAACCTTTATTCTATTTGTGAAAATACAAACACAGGTGAGGTTGCTGCAGCAGGCCAGGATCAGAATCAGAGAGTGAACCTCCCAGCTGGGCAAGCCTTTATGCCTTCTTGTATTTTCACAAATAGAATAAAGGTTTCACAAATCTCAAACTGTTTGAATGGAGAATCTTTAGCCTCTCTGGGATAATCCAGTCCAGATTTGATGAGTCTAGGTCTAGTGGTTTCAGATCAGGACCTGGTCTAATGTGGTCTACATGTGAAAAAAGCACTGAAATCTCCCTTTTTTGTATTTTCACAAATAGAATTAAGGTTTCACAAATCTCAAACTGGGTTATAAAGAATCCATAAAAAAATGTCATCTGTGGAACCCGTAATACTGTAAAAAGTACAACCAATTGGATTGCCGCCCTGTCTGTCAGCCTTCCATCTCGTGCACGCACAAATGTATCTCGTGCCGTCATTGGGCGTGCCCTCATTGGGCGTGCATTGCAGCAGTACTTCAATGCCAGCAACAGGCGGCCACTTTCACCAGTCTGCTGACGTCATGTGCGCGTTCATGTGTGTTGGAGGAGGTGCTCTGTAAGGAAGTCTGAAGGAAGGGGCGGATTCTTTTCGGCTGTGTACTTTCAAATTTTAGTGCACTCGAGCCGGTTTCTGAAACTTACTTACCCCACCTTTAAGTTGGACATTTTAACATAGGGTCTACGGGAATTGCTCCCATCTGCATCCATCGCCTATAGTTTGCAGCATTGGGCTTCACCGCACTCCCGGAGTTCGCCGCTTGGCTCTGATAGGCCAGAAGTCGGTTTGATTGCAAATCCTGTCTGAGTAGCCCGGATGATGTTGCATCGCAATTTTGGACATCGAATTTTAAACACCGAAATTGTACATTTGAATTTTTTTCACTTGAATTTTTGGGATCTGAATTTGACTATTCGAATTTTTTTAACTTGAATTGTTACATTTTTATTTCACATAGGTAAATTCGGAGCAAAAACAATTCAGATACATGATTTTCAAAGTAATTATTTTCAATGCTATACATTCGGTGTCTGATAAAATTCAAATACTTCTGTCTCTTGTTTGCTTCCATAGGAGTGAAAGCTGATCAAATCTTGCGATGTTTCAGCAGAAACTTCGGTTTAATTTGCCTTTGATTTGTAACATGCGTCCTTCTGCACTTTAATGTCCTTGATTACAATAATTAATTAAGATTTGTATTCTAATATTACTTTGAATTTCCATTGTTTTTTAAAGGTGTTTTTTAATAATTATACCTTAGTCTTACAGTATGTGTTGTTGACCGATACAAAAATATATTTGCAAAGGGAACTGCTGTTAATTCTCTATCACAAATGAAACCTTTTTGACCCTTTCAATAATAATTCTTTTTTAAAGTTGCATTTCTAAGCGAGTTGATAAAAGTACTGTTGGGTTCAGGAAAAAGTTGATAAGAGATAGTGTATTAAGTATTCAGGATATCTTAACCAAAGAAAAGATTCATAAAGTGAGGAAGGATTTACTTTTATAAAATTAAGAATCTTAAAATAGAGCAGTGTGATATTTAAAAAAAATCGGTAGCATCACATTTAAAAATGGTCATAAAATAAAGATACAATCTAGCTTTTATATTATTTGGTCTGTTCATTTTGCATTTGTTCCACAAGGAGAGACAGCAACATTTCTTAGAGCAGGACCAAGCTTTAATAGAAACATATAGTGCAGTTTACACCAAGAGATTGAGTTTAAATTCAAGGTTCAAGGTTTTTTATTTGTTATACGAACATAGCTACAGTGTAGTTATGACTCCAGCAGTGCAACACGATAAAACAGATCAATATAATGCAAGTAAATACAAAAAGAAAAATAGTTTAGAAAAGTGCAATAAGAGTCTATGCAAGTTATTGGAATATGATATATTAGATAAATCATTTCTAAGTAGCAGCCAGATGAATGTTATGGATGTTGTTTCAACAGTTCAGGTGTTTAACAGTTTAGGTGTTTAACAGTTTAGGTGTTTAACAGTTTAGGTGTTTAACAGTTTAGGTGTTTAACACCTGTACAAGTGTACAATTCTTTCTACATCTTATTTGTATTATTATTAATATTATTATTACAATTTGTATTATTTATTTTCAGAACATTTTCAACAAGTTGTACTAATGCAAAGTGGTGGGGACAACTTCTGCCATGTCCAAAAGTGGCGGAGACGTGTCCCCAGCGTCCTCAGTGTAAATGACGCCATGAAAGTAGCAAGATAACATGTGAACGTAAATTCACAGTTGATAGTTGTACTTTTGAAGATCCCTAAAGCCAAAGCGAAAACACCTCATAAAGAGTTTAAAATCTTGAATGCTTGACGTTGACGGTGCAGCTGGCCTTGATGTCTCTGAAGGTGGAGCAGTCGAAGTCGGCCACCAGAGTCCTCTTACCGCTCTTGTAGGGAACGAAGGAGAAGTTGATACGAAGACGGTTGTTTGGCTTTATGTCTGGAAGCCTGCAGGGATCACAAATAGCAAAAGGTGAAAACAAGACTCAGAATGGCTCAGTTTGTGGGTGAAACTCGTGGTGACACACACTCACTTGATTTCCACCTCTTCCTTCATCAGTCCACTCCCAGAGAGGGTGACAGTGCAGTTGGTGAGCGTCTCTGTGACCGTGGGGTTCATGAAGACCATCTGTCCTCTCGTGGCACGGCCCACTTTGGTAGAACCTTTCACCTTGAACGCACATTTCACATTTATTTCAGCATAACTTAATCTAAGATTTTGAGTATGAGAATAACGATACAGTATAAATATATATTTGGAGATACAGTGTTGAAAGGGGGAGATAAACAATGACGATTACATTTTCCACGGGCTCTGGAGTGGAATTTGCACTGAAAAAACTAAAACGTTGACTTTGATCAAATGTATCATCATGTCAACAGATTTCACATAACTGTATTAGGTTGGTTGAAACTAATATGTTTGATTTAAACTTAATATTATTGCTTTCAACTTACCTAATTCAGTTATGTGAAATCTGTTGAAATAGTACATTAAATTAGAGTCAACGGTTTTTGTTTTTTCCGGTGGCCAAACATAATTCTCTTTTACTGACCCTGAGGGAGATGGGGGGGTCGATCAGCACAACGTCTTCCACAGCCAGGTAGATGTTGTTGGGCCTGTCTTTGTCCGTCACCAAGGCTGAAACCTTCAAGCTGTCACAGTCCAACATGGGCTTATGGTAGGCCGAGAATGGGACTCGGATCCGGATACGCAAATCTCCAGGAGACAGAAAAGGAGAGTTAATATAGGTTTACAGCAAATCCTACAAAAAGATACAGATATTCCCACCCAATCCTCATGGTAAATTAGGTCGGAGTGCAGGAGTTTATGAGATTATTTTCTTGTGAATGTATCATTGTACAATGTCAGAGTAATATTGGGGTCATGAAAGGAGCGTCCACGCCGCGGCCCTGGGAGTATTGACAAGATCAACTAGATCGACTAGATACTGCTAATCCTATCACCACTACAAGCAACAGTTACAAGCTACAAAACAGCCACAAGCTACGCTACAAGCCACAAGCTACGCTAGCCGCAAGCTAGTCTGCACAAGCTATGCTGAAAGCTGTAAGTAAGCCACAGAACACCAAGAGAAAACATCATGCCTGGAGATAGACACAAAGGACGATGCCGTAAACGAGGGACCCCCTCAAGACCGGCACTGACAGTCATATCTGTGAACATTGAAGGGTTCTCCTCTGCAAAACAAACCATCTTAGCCGACCTATGCAGTCAGCGGACTTGACAGAGTTTAATGAGAAGGGACAGCAATGTGTTCAGCTGTGGCTGAACCACATCTAACCAAGCCCTGTAACTGACTGCCTTGTGGACACGATAAGAAGAAGAGTAATATTATATAATATTTATAAAAATAACACAGTTAAAGGAGACACTTTGCATTTTTGGTACTTTTACTTTTCCTACTTTGAAAAATATTGATGCTTACCCTTGTACTTTAACCAAAGTTACAACATTTTAGTAAAAACTTTGATTCCAGGACTTTTACTTGTATTGAAGTGTGTATACATTGTGGTATTTAAAAAAGAAAATGTGTGCAACCACTGTAAATGTGAATATTTGTGTGTAAATATAACACGTCAAGCAGGGAATATCCCATACCCCTTTAATAACAGAAAACACTTTGTTTCCTCAAATGTAACTTCCATCCCCAAACTAAGTCCTTCAGTCGAGTTGCAGTATTTAGACGTTAAGATTTTGGTTTCATTTAGCTAAGGTTACTTTATTTGTCTCTGTAGTTAGATGTTACCAGACTTTTAGACATCCGCCTCCAAAACTAAACAGCCCCATCAGAGCAGCAGAGGATCACCTTTCCCGGGCAGCAGTATCCTGTCCTTCACCTCGGTCTGGATGTTCGCGGCCAGGAAGCCGTTGTAGGTCATCGCCTGGACGCTGATGTTGATGGAGAGGGACCTGACAGAGCTGCTCTCACTGCGCAGCAACAGCTTCAGCCTCACATCCTTACCGTTCCTCGGTTTGCTCACCTGTAGCAAACAGAGTCGACTGAATACGCTAATGAAGTGTTTTTGTCTTGAAGAAGTTGATGTAGAAAAAGTAATTACACAGGGCTCGACATTATAATTGGCCCGCTGGCCCGGAAGCACTATTTATACACCCCGGGCCAGCATAACGTACTTTCCACTTGCCCGCTCGGGCCACTACAAATATTGTTTAAAAAAAAATGTTTCCTGTGGTATTGGTATTTTGACAAGCAATTTAGTTAAATTGTTTCGTTTATTAACGCTACAACAAAGCGTTTCGTGAGTCGCTTGTCGTTGTTGGGTGAAAAGCAAACAGCTGTTTGCTGTGGAGCGCAGCGCGAGCAGGCTCCCGTGAGCGCGCTCCTTCACTACAGACTATCCACCTAACCATTCGCCAAAATGTTTTTAATACCAGCGGTAACCGGCCAAGCGCCGAGCAAAAAACAATTTTCAAATAAAAGAAAGTGACCGGAGGAGTTAAAGGAGAGTGACAGGGAGCATGAGAAGAAGAGGGAGAGAAAGTTTCAGCTTGATCGATGGAGTTGGCTTCTAGTGGTGCAGTGACGCGTCCTAAAACCCTTTTATAATCTATCGATTAGATTTATGATTCGAACATTATAAAGTAGGGTAGACATGTGGAGATTATCCGGCTGAACAAAACGTGCATTTATCAAACAGGTTTGTTTCCACAGACCTTATTTCCAGCTATTTTCAAAACCCTGTGGAGAAATCCCGTTGCTTTTTGTCGAGGGAACCAGCAGCTTACTTCCTGGTTTTAGGACGCGTCACTGTACCTCTCATGATGCCAATATAAACAAGGTCTTCTGTCGGCTCTGTACATCAATGCTGACCTATGCTGACAAGCAAGTGAAGAGTAGAACATATAAAGGTATTGGCTTTAGGGAAATGTCCCAGCAGTTTAGGAGAATGAAGGTTCTAATCTATAGCCGTCACATTTCTAACTCCTAATGACAGGAAGGCAGAAAGCGCATTATACTAATAATAATACTCATAATAGCAGACATTTTTTAACAATGACCACAATATCATTATTTTCATAAACCAAATATGAACAATTGAGGAAAATGAGGAAGAACTGATTGTTCAAATGTTGTAGTACAGGTAGTAATGTAGTTAGTGCATAAATTACTATTGCAACAAATGTGTTAATTTTCTTCATTATTAGTCGATTTTTTTTTTTGGACGAATGCTCCGGGCCAGTGGTTACAATGGTGGGGCCAGTGACAATACAATTCCACCGGCCCGGCGGGCCAGTGGCTTTTTACCATTAATGTCTACCCCTGTTACATATTCAAACTTGTGCTGTTGAATGCTAACCACCTAACTAGTTATGTTGTTTCCATATTTCCAAGTGTAATTTAAGAGTTTTGAGTCTCCTCACTTTCATTCATCTTTAATAACAATCCTGTGTTTATGATATATCACTTTAAGTTGTAAATCACTAAGACATATTTGGTACACATTATTAAATCTGCTACAAGCAATTCATGCTACATTTTGGTGCCCTGAGTGAGGCCCGAGACACAAACTGTTGGTTTGATCAAGTCATTAAAAAGGATTTCAGTACTTGGGTAAGGACACCAACAATAAACTGCCTTACCCAGCTTTACCCTCTACGGAGCCCCTAAAGGGACATGGACAAAAAGAAAAGCGTACTTGTGCTCAAGAGAAAGTTTCTCGTGCGAAATAATTAGTTCCTCGTTATCACGAGAAAGCTAGCAGTTCGCACAGGAGGAGGTGGAGCGCACAGGAGACCACCAGCTCACTGCAGACTGTTATGTTTGTGTGGGAATAACAGTACAGACTTTCATTTAGTTATATTTCAAAGTTGGACTTAATTTTAAGGACATTTACCTGCAGTGTGGAGCTACTTATTGAAGCACCGGAGCACATCGCTGACGCGCACAATCGATCAACCAATGAAATTGTATTTATATAGCACAATATCACAATGTACACTTGTCTAAGGGGGCTTAACAGTGTGCACAGAAAACCCAAGAGGTATTAAAGGTCTCCTATTATACTATTTTTAGTCTCAGATATATAGAAATGTATAAAAAAATGTGTAGGAAGTGCTCAAAATACAAAACAGATCACCCATTCTAGCTATGCCTCATACCCCTCTATTTCAGCCCTGTTAGAGAAGTGCTGATTCTGGGTCCGCAGATTTAAAAGAATAAAAAAAGAGAGGAGGTGAAGCTTGTGCCTGCTCGGAATTCTACCGAGATACTCAGCTAAATGCTGCAGCGATGAAACGCCATATCATGTTCAGAACCACATCAAGGATTATTTCTGAAACAGTATGGAGCTTTTAATACATACTCTCTCCAGTACAGGTTAGCTCTGAGTGTTAGCGATGCTAATGTAAACAAAGACCATATTACTTCCAAAACACGTAGCGCATTGTTTCTGATAGCAATGTTTCTGATCGGGCCGTGGGCGTAAAGCCAGCCCACATTTCAGATATCACGTCATATCGCAAGAAAATCTGGATCAGCTCCGTTGTTCCCCCGTTTTTTGAGATTTGGGTACGGAGGAAAAGAGAGAGGGTTTTGTTTTCTGACACTTTGTGAGTTCCCTGACACCGGGGACACATCTTTATGTATAAAAAAAAGTGCATTTTGCATGAGAGGAGACCTTTAACACTCTCCAGCATAAATTGGCTGAGCAGGAGAGTCTGTAAAGCAGTCTGCATTGATCTATGAATTCATGTCAGTGATTCTCCCCTATCTGCTGTCCACAGCTGATTTTACGCAGCCTTCACTATGTTTACCTTCATTAGATCAGATAAAGAGCGGCAGGCTGCTAACCACACACACCTCTACACGCATAACATTCATTATAATTTAGCATGATGTGTGTTTCTGCTCTGCTCCACTCTGTGTGTGTATGTGTGTGTGCCCGACACCGGCACTTGTTTCCAGAAGATATCATGATGCTGTGGTTCCATTCTCCGTGCATTTTGTGAACACCCACATATACCCATGGACTTGGTCAGATGTGTGTAACTGTTCATAAGTAAATTCTTCTATATGGTTTATGCCTTGCCCCAGACCAGACCCACTAGTTCACTCAATCAATCGATACACGTTTAATCCTAAATAATTAGATCCAAAGGCGCAGTGCTGTCAGAACCTACACAATGAACGTGATTACTTGATGCCTCAAAAAGATGAAGGACAAATAAAACAATTCAGAAAGTGCAGTGCACATTTCAAGCACAAAAGAAAACCCCTCCCGTTGAACAGCTCTGATGGATAACTTAAGGGACTTTCTGTGACGCACCTGTTCAAACTGCATGGTCACAGGCGGAGGGGCTTCTGCATCTGTACCGTCTGAGGTCTCATTCCCAGCTTCGTTCTCCTCCTCCTCTTCACTCTCCTCATCTGCCTCCTCATCACTCGGGATAGCTTCATCTGTCTCTTCCACAGCCACGTTGTCCTCCGTCTCATCATCGTCCTCGCCCTCCTCAATCTCCTCCTCCTCCTCCTCCTCCTCCTCCTCATCACCATGCATGTTGGATTGGGCGTATTCAAAGACCTCCCTCTCCTTCTCTGTTCCTGTAAATTGAGTTTCAAAATCTATTTCCAGAGAAACCTACGGCTGTTTACAGAGAGGGATAATGTACTTTTACTTCAGCAAAAGTACTAACACCAAAGTGTATAAATATGAGTTAAAGTCCTGCAATAAAAACATTCACTTATTTAAAAGTATAAAAATATTAGCATCAAAAGAAGGCTACATAAAGTTATTTTTGCACTGGCCTATTACAGAAAAAGATACACAAAATAATGCTATCATATATATTGCTTTTTATATATAAGCTTCTTTTTTTACAATAATGCTGCCAAGTAGATCAAAACAGATTTACCTTTATTAGCACATAACACATTATTTGTTGATTATATTTTGTATTAATAATCTGAATCGTTAAAGTAACTTTAGTCATGAAAACATTTAGTGGACCTAAAAGGATAATATTCTTCTCTGAATTGTGGCGAACTGGAAGTATAAAGTAGGAGGAGACGGGAATATTGGAGTGAAGTACAAGTACCTCAAAACTTGAGTAACTCTAGATAATTACTCTTCATCCCTGGCACGTGTTCTTCAGGCGAACTCACCCTCTCTGTATTTGTAACTGCGGGTGATGTCCAACCTTTTCTTGGAGTCGATAGACTTGGTGGAGATACTGTGACCCACCCTTGCAGTGTCAGAGAAAATATTGGTTTTGGAGCCATCAGCCCTAACCTGATACACAAACAGTAGAAACACAAAGAAACAATGAATTACACTAAATCAGTAAAACATTTCTTTGAAACCATTTAGCGGTGTGTGTCTGCACTGAAAATAGTGAAACGTTGACTTGTAAATGTATTATGTCAACAGATTTCACATAACTGTATTAGGTTAGTTGAAAGCAATAACATTACGTTTAAATTAAGAGAATATTCAACTTGATATTATTGCTTTCCATTTTGTTGTCAATTTGTTGACATAATACATTTAATTCAAATCAAATCAAGTTTTATTCATATATAGTACATTTATAAACGATTTTTGGTCAATACAAAGTGCTGTACATATAATAAAAATAGCCTACAGTAGAGACACTTTACAATTAATGTCAGTGTTTGAGTTTTCCCGTGAACGCTGATTCGTCATATTTAATAGATCAACATTTATTTTCATGCTGTTTTGTATATAGCAAATTAATCATTATTTAGTGTCATTAATTAAGTTATTACCCATAGTAGTACATATGGTTTTTCACCAGGGTAATAGAGGCAATCAAAGCCATTGCCTTATCGTTTGATCGTTGAAACCTAAGGGAAATCAACCGAACACACTACGATCTTGCCTGGACAATGGACTGCTACCCGGTGCCTTTATGGCAGTTTGATCTCCAGTTAGTTTTCTGTTTTTTGAAATACCAGCTACACTGTGTACTGTGTGTGTTGATGAGGCTCACTGACCAGCCAGTCAATGCAGTCAGCGTTGACCTCGGCGAAGACAAATGGGACGTCATATTTAAGGTTTGTCTCTCCTTTGAGGATGGCTTTCACCGAGGCGGGACCACAGCAGTAAACACCTGCAGCAGGGGAAAAATGATTCAATAAAAAAACATTCCAGGAGTGTTTACGTCACTTAAAACTGCTTTCTGAAAGATTTTGAAATGTCTCGCTTTGGTGCCAAGTGGTGGTTGTATTATTTTTGACGTTAAAAAGCCGGCCTGTAAGTTTGCCTAAACCTAAAGCCAGAACTCTCACATCTGTAATTGTGAGTCCTCCTAAACCTGTCCCTACACTGAAAAAATGTTAACTTTGATTATGCGTAATATGTCATCAACGTTCACATAACTGTATTAGGTTCGTTGAAAGCAATAATATTAAGTTGAACCTAATATAGTATATTTAAACTTAATATTATGGCTTTCAACTAACTTCATAAAGTTAGGTGAAATCTGTTGACATAATACATTAATGATTCAATTCAACGTTTCCGTTTTTTCAGTTGAACTTAAATCTGAAAAAGTCATAATTGTAAAGAGGTTAATTGGATCTACGGGGCTAGATAGGGTTAGGGTTTTGGGGAGCACGGTGCACGGGCTCTCGAGTAAGTATTTTTGTTTAAAAACCTGAAATAAAACCAATACAAGTTTATAAAAGGCCTGTTTGGTCCGTGTTAAAAAATGAAATAAAATAAAGAAAATGCAATAAAAGGGATAAAAGAGAGCAGCGGCTGGAGCACAGAGTGTGCGGCGGGGTTAAAACCTCATCCCCCCGAGGGGGTCTCCCCCGGTGGTGTGTCTGAGGCTGCGTCCCACAACATCTGGTAAAAGACCTGGTAAGCAAGCTAAAAACATCTGGCTTAAAGGGCCGAGGTTGACTTCATTTAAAATCGTCATGCAGGTAAGATTAGTATTAAATGGTAAATGATAAATAAATACATAAAGGTGCTTTGTAAAATCACATCAACCCAAATAATACAAGATAACATAACATATACAATATATAAAATATAATATATAGAACTATAAAATATAATATATAAAGTATAAAATATGTAAAATGTAAAGTATAAAATGCACATGGGTTAGTAGGCACACAGGAGGGGAAATATTTTAACGTAAAGTCAATCAAGTGTCCCTAAAAGTGTTTAAAACCCAGGCCGAGGTCTCGAGAGGTGGTGCAGGTGAGACATGGGACACGCCTCGGAAGATGTTTAGAAATACTTTATTAAAGGGATTGTTCCAGGGTGTTTCTCCGCGGGAGGCTCCAACATCCATTTAAAATAAATTAAAATAAAAAGGTAATAACTCAAATATAAATAAAATAGTATAAACAATGTTTAAATAAGAAACGGGGGATTAATAATATATAATATAGAACCTATTAAAATAAGGAAAACATGCAATAAACCGTGCACACACAGAGTGTAACATGTCAAATATAAATAGTAATAGAGTAGGGTTAGGGTTGCGAGAGAAAGTTGGCCCATATCTCAGACATTTATTTGTTTGTTTGAAGGAAACTAAATGATACTTTATTTTAAAGTTTGGATTATTATGAATGAAATAACCTTCTCTCATGATACATAATAATGTGCTCAAGGTGCAGCCAAATCACCCACAAACTTCAGGCAGTTTTTGTGTTCTTTTTTAAGGTTACCTATGCAGTTTATTAGTTGGTCTGTAATGTTGTTTTTCATGCATTATAATAAAATAATATTTTGTATAGTGATTGTCTTTCTACCCGTCTATTGCATATTTCAACAGCGAAATATTAAAATAACGACGAGCCATAATTACAAGGGATTTGTTGGGAATATAAATGATCAATCATCAGTTTATGATTGTAGTCAAACTTTCATCTAGAGCACCATAAATATGGAAGTTCTTCTGAGCAAAACTATAAACTCCAAAGGATGAATGCTGTATTATTTTGTAACTAAGAAAGTAATCAGCATGAACTGTACAATCAGACAACGTGTGTTAAAGTTTATAAAGTGTAACATCCGTACCATTGCTCTCCTCCTGTGGTGTTGGATCCACAACCTGCCAACCGTCATATGCTCCATCCTCTGAAAGATCAGGGCGCTTCATCCACGCCTCCACCCACACGTGGTAGTTCCTAAGACATTAAGTAACAGTTATATTAGGGCTAGGCGAGAGTGAAATACAATAACAATCAGAATCTCTTTATTGTCATCATACTTTGGTATAAGGACATTTTGCTGGGATCGCTTACTAGAGTGATAGTTGGACACAAATAAATAAAAGCAGTGATAAAAGCAGGGGTAGCAGCAATGACAAGGCACTGCATGGTAAAGCACTGAGATTAAATGAAATGTCAATGTACATATTTACAGATGTTACAGACCATACAATGTTATAATACAAACTACACACGTTTAAATATAACTGGGTGTTCGTAAATCAACTTTATGTTGACGAAAATCCTATATCGAGAAAAGGTTAAAGCATATACTGATGCGTTCCTCAACCCTGGAACGTACACATGTATTGCTGCTTTGACGTTATTGGGGCCATAAACTTTTCATAGGACCTTGTTGTTCACTCTGGATACGTTTTCTGCAACGTGTCGTGCAGTGTGTAGATGTTAAGTAAATGTGTTTGTATCCTCTCACCAAATGCTGTCATGGGATGATTTCGGTGCGACTCCGTAGTCGGCGTGGTACTCGTCGACGATCAGATTGGCGTTGCTGTCGTGGGCTGACGTGAAGTTACTGACCACGCGGCAGGGGATGCCCAGCAGGCGCATCACTGCAACCAAAAACAAAGACTTGATTCAACACTGTGTAAAAAAACCCTGAAACCTTGACTTTAATTAAATGTATTATGTCAACAGATTTCCCATAACTGTATTTGGTTAGTTGAAAGCAATAATGTTGAGTTTAAATAAAAAATATTAGGTTAAACTTAATATTATTGCTTTAAATGAACCTAAAACCGTTATGGGAAATGTGTGTGTTTGTATTGAATGAGACATTTTGCCATCATTGTTGATGCGTCTCTTTATTGTCATTGCTAAGGAGCCATTTCATAGAGAAATGGCTTCAAACTCAGATTCAAATGCACACTAATCTGCAGGGGAGTTTAATTCAAAGGGAAAGTATTAAACAAACATATAGATTATTTTACCTTTTTAGGATATTTTAGTGACATTTTCTTTTTTTTATGTCTTATATTTGCTAGTTTTCAAATGTAGTATTCCTTATTTAAAGTGGACCTATCATGCTATATTTGAACAATATATTGTAGGGCCATACCTATATAAAGTATATAAATATAGTTTTTTTTCAAAATACCTAACAGATCCTGCATTTTAGCCATGCCTCATTTCGCTCTATTTGCTCTTTCCAGCCCTGTTTTTGCAGGAGGCTGATTCTGTGAAGTAGCTTTAATGCAAATGAGCTGCAGCTGACCACGCCCCCCTGCAGCTGACCACGCCCCCCGGCAGGAGAGGGGAGCGTGCTCTGAGATCAGCTGCTGGGCTGTCAGAGATCTCCGTCCTCCGTGTTTTATTCTTATATGATTATATAGAGTCATTATTCATTTGTTTTAAAGCTCAATAAATAACAAAGAAGACCTTGGACCGGCACCTTTCAAATTTTGTCCGGAAGATTTAAACTTTAACGGACATGTTGACCGGCTGAAACTCTGCTGCACGGTCCCCTCGTCCCTTGGAAGAGGCGGAGAGGTGGGTGTTTGTCATCTGCTGCTGGACGAACCGGAGAGAATTACAGTGCTTGCCTCGACGGGGAGGGAGAAAAAGAGCATATGTACTACAGCGTCTCCAGCGCTTTCGAGCGGCAATGGCCGGCTGTGGCCCAACCCCCCATTCCCCTGATAGGTGGAGAGTTGCCCATATAGGCGGATCTCATCGTTTCTGACGTCAGAGATATTTCAAATCTGTATCAGTCTGTATCAGATCCGTTGCAGCCCCGTTTTTAGAGATTTGGGTATGGAGGAAAAGAGAGAGGGTTGTGTTTTCTGACACTTGGTGAGTTCCCTGACACACCGGGGACACATATTCATGTATAAAAGACCTACAAAAGTGCATTTTTCATGATAGGTCCCCTTTAACTTATTCAAAGGATATACATACTTCTTCCATTCCAGTCAAACTATCTTGTTGACTTGTTGTCTTATGAGCATTTCAATAATTCAAATGTAATATTAAAACTGTTACCTGAGCACATCACTCCAGCAAACACCCAACACTGGCCATATTTGACGGGGTGTGCACCGATGTTGTACCAGCGACGCAGGATGGGGTAACTGCCACTCCAGTGAGAGGGGGAATACCCCCCAATATATGAAGTGCCCCAGTTCCCCTGCACGACCCCCCGGTCATCTTGAGAGTTTATCTGAAAGAAAATAAGCACACTCTTTTTAAATGGGACTTTTTCTCCTCAAAATTGAAACTTCAGATCTGACTCTTAAGACTGTGTCACTGAATAGACATTTGCCAACAATTCTTTTTTCCCTCTAAAAAGCCATTAAATCTGCAATTCCCATTTGGACCCACAATGAATGATGAAAAACTGTGAGGATCTCGATCAGTTGAAATAAATGGATGTTAATAAAAAAGCCAAGGTGTATTTTAAAATGCATGTTAAGTGTCACAGTCTGCTCCCTCACTCACCTATTTTCTGCATTAGCATTCCTTAGTCACCTGGTAGTCGCACCCTGTTTCTCTCTCTCACTGTTACACCCATCAGCTCCATTAGTATATAGGCCCCCTTCACTCTCACCTCAGTGCCAGATCGTACTTCGCAGCATGCCAGTCTTTCCCGCATTACCTTCCAGATTGCTCTCCCGGTTTCGACCTCGTCTGCCCCTGACCAGCCTGCTTCGCCTGTTTCCTGACCCTGCCTGTCCCTGGATTATTCTGCCTTGCCCGCTCCCTGACCCATTCTGTACCTGCGTCTCCCGTCTTGCTTACTCCTGGAACCCTCGCCTGTCCCCGACCAGCCCTTTGACTACTGTCTGCCGGTTTGTCCCCGACCAGCCCTTTGACTACTGTCTGCCGGTTTGTCCCCGACCAGCCCTTTGACTATAATAAAGCTGGTTACCCACTATCCCTGGTTTCCCGTGTGTTGCATTTTGGTTCTTAGCTCGTTTGTGACATTAAGGAAGTCTTAAGCACACGAGTGGATGAATTAGGACTTTAATATACAACACGTGTTGTCTGGGAGTTTGTAAACAGATGTTTTAACATATTTTGCTGTTGTAGCAAACTTCCATTGGTCCTCACTAACATTAATTCATCAAAACTACACCAAAAGGTTTAGCTTCTCCATTCACCATAGAAACATGCAAGATAAACTGAGTGTTCCTAAAGGGGCCCTTTTATGCTCTTTTCATTTGTGTATTGTCTCCATGCTTTAATGTTCAAAAAGGCCTTTTCTCATACTACATGTACTGCCGCACCTCTTTTCACCCTCTGTCTGAAACCAGAGCCCCTGTCCCCGTCTAAGTTTATGATGTTAGGACAATGTGTTGGTCGATGCGTTGTCGCGCTTATAAATATGTAGCGGTTGTTGCGAGTGTTTATTTGTGTGTGTTTGTCTGGTATTTGCCTGTTCTGTGTATGGCCCTGGGTGGTCGGAAAATAAAACGTAGTCGTGAGCGCGTCTGTCAACTCAAAGTTGATTGTTTTAAAAAATAGAAATCATTAACTCATGGTGGGGGTGTTACGTGCTCCCCTCCTTGCTTTCTTTCTGTCTGCGCAGGTGCACCTGGTCTGCCCCTGGCTCCGCCTCTGCCCAGGTGCACCTGGTCTGCCCCTGGCTCCGCCTCTGCCCAGGTGCACCTGGTCTGCCCCTGGCTCCGCCTCTGCCCAGGTGTTTCCAATTCCACTCAGGATGTATAAAGAGAAGCTGGAGGAGAAGGATGTCTCGCCCTTTTCTGATGCTGGGAGACACTCTGCTGTGAAGACCCTTGTTTATGTACTGGGGCTTGAGCTATACTGTGTGGTGTAGATGTCTGGCTCGGGCTCCCTCCTTCCTTTTGTTCTTTTTGGCCAGTCCTCCAGACCTTTTTCTTTTCCCATTTGGCTTTTGTAAGAAAACGGCTCTAATAATAAATGTGCGTTACTAAGTACTGTTGTTGCGTGTATTTTTTTCAAGTTGCGGGTCTTAGCGTGAGCCACTACAGTGGATTAGAGGCTGTGGCTGTAACACATGCTAACACTTACAATCCCGTCATTTAGCGATAGAACGTTTTTACTTTCTGCATTAAGTGGTATCACTGACTCGCATCATTTCTGGATTTTTGGTACACAACAGTCTGAACTGTCAATCAATCAATCAATCAAGGTTTAGCTGCTATAAAAAGGTTTAGAAAGCCGTGCGTAAGAAATAGAAATATATATCATACCATGGCGCTGACCACGCGGCTGACGTAGATGGGGTTACAGCGAGCGGAGACATCGTCAGCAGGGTCTTTCTCGTGTTTGAGGTTAAGGTCCAACATCAATAAACAAATTTCCACCATGTTGTCCTCAAACTGGAAGAAGGGAGAGAATTGAAATATATAATATATTTGAATTATTTAAACTTTAAAAGATACATCATTTGCAGTTTGCTTTACAGTAGATCATTCAAACTCAAACTTAAAGTTCAGCCACTAAAATGTCAGATCTACAATTTAAGACTTACATCTGTGATACTAAAAAAAAGAGTATTTTGTACTTGAATTCTAAAAAGTATATAAACAAATGTTTCAAAACACTGTGTGTGTGTGTGTGTGTGTGTGTGTGTACCTGTCCAAAATCCCAGGCAGCAGCGGAGATATATCTTGTACTACCTCTGTAGATTAATCCTTGTTCATTCATCACATACTCATTTATCTCCTTCTCATCCTTCAGATACACCCAGTCATCTACACACAGACAGACAGACAGACAGACAGACAGACACACACGGGAAGACAGACTTTTTATTTGTATTCAAATTATACGATAACATGTCCTGTATTCAACATCTTACTTTAGCAATCTTACTTAATGTCAAAAGAGGACAGATGTAACTGTAAAAACCCTTTTTTCCCCCTTTTATTATCTTAAGTCCTTCTGATATACTTTTACTTGAGAAACAATTTGTAAAGCAGGATTTATACATTCCACATTAGCCTACTGGTGGTACATTCTTTCTTGCATAGTGATTCAAGTATTATTTGATTCTTTTTTACGCAGTTGACAACTGATACAACAAACTATTTTTGTCACCAAAAATAAATAAATAATGTTTTGTTTGACTATTCCATCGACCAACCCCCTTTTTATTTAAGTTTAAAATAAAAATGTTTTGAGTGACTTTAGTTGAGTTAATTTGTAATAATTTATCAAATAAAATATACTATATATAATATACTATATATATATAGTATATTATATATAGTATTTTTTATTGATATAGATAGATATCATTTTTTTTAACCGGACTGTTTAAACTCCTTTTCACTCCAAAATAACTTTAATTATTTCGCCATAGGGTAGATATTCTCCACACTGCTGCAGTGTGTTTGAGATATTGAGTAACACAGTGTAAAAATGCTAAATAATAAATAAATACGCAATATCTGATAATTAATTTTATGTTATTGCCTGTTAATAATTGTTCAACTATTTGTTTTTTTAAATAGGCCTACTGTATACTGTATTATTACACAAAGTTAGTTGTTTACTCTATTCTGATTGGTCATTTGGACATTTCACAGGTTGTTAATACTCGATAGCACACAGCTGCTAAGCAAAATAATGACCGTTGCTAAGGAATATCAACGGAGAAAAGAAAAGACAGAGCTTTGAACGTCAGAAAAATATATAGAAGAAAAGATAGACGGGAAGTAAACACTAACGTGAACAGCAGAAGAAGACGGACGGGAAGTAAACACTGAAGGGAACAGCAGAAGAAGACAGACAGGAAGTAAACACTAACGTCAACAGCAGAAGAAGACAGACAGGAAGTAAACACTAACGGGAACAGCAGAAGAAGGAAGACAGGAAGTAAACATGAACAGGAACACGGTATGGGCTCTGGCGGTGTTTAAGGACTTAGCTAGGTTAGTGGTAAAGAAACTGTGAACAGACTTGGACAGTCACAGAACACCTCGTTCAGTGCTGCCGTCATTTTAGGTGGTTGCTGTTGCCGCTGTTCAGCAGTTGTTACGCAGTGGAGCAGACTATTTTTTATGCCGAAGCAATACCATCATTTTTAAATCAATTAAATTATTTTCAGTTTGTATTGTATTTTTGTACTAACTATAGTATGACTGTGGGCCTACTTGGTTACTTTTAAAAACTGGTATCTTTTAAAGATGTTAAAGTATCTTCCCATTGACCAGACAGATGAAGCACCTACCGGGACACCAGGGGTTGTAGAGCACCACCAGCTTCCCCAGCAGCATCTCCTCCCCCCCGAGTTTCACAGTCAGGATCCACTCCCCCACAGGGGTGACAGCCGGGGGGGTGAGGTTGAGGACCAGAGTTCGCAGGGAGGAGTCCTTGTGCAGATCCGCCTTCCATACTGCTATCGCTGACCAGGATCGGGTCACCACATCTGGGACACCGAAGAGTGAAAGCGTCCCCTGTTTCTCCGTTGGAATGTCTCCTGCAGAGGAGCCAATTAAGTTAACGTAATGGTGCACATGCTATGAAAAATACCCTATTTTGTGGCCATATGATTCGGCATTCTTATAAAGAAGGTCTTGCTCTGTTTGTTAATAAGTAGACGGGGTGTCATCAGCTACAGTGCAGAGGAGAATCCAAATCTTCTGAAAAAACAAGAATCTTACAATTCAATGCATAATTTCAGATTTCAAAAGTAGGCAAATGTGTGGGCATCACATAGATGTCTTCATGATATCAACTGGATTAAAAACATCTGGCCGAAAAGTTCCCTAAAACTCCGTACACCTGTCTAAAAAAACAACATTATAAATGTAGCGAGACTTTTCTGAAGCCCAGAAAGCCATTACACTTTGTGTGACCTGCTGCCATGGCCATCTTTGACACTACACACACAAAAATCACACTAAGGAGGAGCGCATTATCTATTGGACTTGCCCCAGCAACACAGCTGATTGACATTAGTGCAGACACACCCAAACACAAAAACACACAGTTAGGCCAAAGTACCTTTTCTTATCACACCCCTTATTATGGAATAACCTCCCGTATTATAGCGATCAGAGAGTCTCATTTTGTATCAATCCCACACCCCTTCTAAATACTGGACCCATGGAGTTACTGTATCATTAAGGAAGCTCAGGATGGGTCATGTTTCTTCAAAAAAAAGAGCCCATATAAAGCAACTGTATCCGTACTGGAAGCTCAGTAAGAGGCATGTTTTCAAAATGAAAGTGCCATTTTGGCTTTAGGCCTTTAAGCACAGACATATTTAAAACACATCATTTAAAGTAAGCCCAACCTGTCTTCGCAGTGATGTGCAGCTGGTGCAGTTTAGGGTCGAAAGACTGCGCCACATTCAGGGTCAGTTTGAAGGGCTGACCTCGCCTCACGATCAGCTGATCCACAGAGATCTCACTGGTGTGGTGGAGGAAGTTGTTGTTCTTAGGGTGGAGGTCCACTCCCTTAAAAACTGAGAGGAAAAATAAAACAAACATGAACAAGCTGAAAAAATAGCGACCGTCTTTATTCAGATTAAAAATGTAAGATTAGTGCAGTTTCTATGGTTGCTCATAGTGGTCCCAAAAGATGTTGGAAAAGTATTAAATAATAAATTCATAAAATACCTA
Source organism: Harpagifer antarcticus (assembly GCA_902827135.1). Taxonomy (NCBI): domain Eukaryota; kingdom Metazoa; phylum Chordata; class Actinopteri; order Perciformes; family Harpagiferidae; genus Harpagifer; species Harpagifer antarcticus. The sequence continues at coordinate 5,805,712 of CADEHL010001058.1, forward strand.
GAATAAGTTTTCCACACGATTGATGTGATTTATTATTGTAGGTTCAAACCATAGACCAGGGGTGGCCAACCCGCGGCTCTCGAGCCGCATGCGGCTCTTTGCCTAGTTTCATGCGGCTCTTCAGTTCATATCGATTGTATATGTGTGAGTTTGGGGGAGAGACACTGACTCCTGACTAGTGTTGCACGGTCTACCGATACTTGAAAGGTACCGCGATACCCTGCCGTTAAAAACGTTACAATTCCTCCGTTTCATTAGTATCGGTACTTTAAGAATGACGGGGGAAAGTACTCCGGTGAGAAAGCGCAGTTTTAATGTGTGTGTTCAGCGCTCTGCTTCCACTCCCTGCACTGCAGCCGTGCCTGCAGTCCCGCCCCACTCAAGCACGCTCTAAGTGCCTCCCCTCTCTCGTGCACGCTCTAGGTCCCTCCCCTCTCTCGTGCACGCGCTAGCTGCCAGAGCATGTGAGAAAACCAGAAGCATGGCTGCGAGTGGGAGTGCAACTGCCGCTGCGCCTCGGCTTGTTGACAGAAAAGACGCCAGAAGAGAAATGTGGAAGTATTTGAGCTATATCTCTGACAGTGAGGGCAAGACTACGGACACCACGAGGCCTGTCTGTAAGAAATGTTTTAATTTTATTTAACACTAATTCTTGTCATTTATTTTATTTATTGTTCTCATTGTTTAAAAGTTTGTGTTCTGGTTCTGGTGTGAAATAAAGCACAATAATTACATTTAAGACTGTTTCCCTTTTTTTAAGAAAAGTATCGAAAAAGAATCGGAATCGCAATTCTTGACTTGGTATCGAAACCAAAATGTTGGTATCGTAACAACACTAGCTACTCCTGACAGTTAAACCTGATATTTAGTCTGTTAAATACTGAATGCTGATCATTCTGACGTAATTTGGCCGGTCAAAGTTGTTTGGGCTCGGATAAAATCGCTCCGTTACTTTCGTCCCGTGTTACTTTCGTCCCGTGTTACTTTCGTCCCGGCTCTCCCGAAGTGTGTATGTGTGGTGTCAGTAGGAGAGGATGACAGCGCGTCTAATTTTGATGTGGCCAAAGAGCCAATCACAATAATACCTGCGATGCAATGAACTAATCACCTTTGAGGGGGGTGGGGAACCTATCGTTGATTAAACACTATCCAGTGTTTCCCCTACCATTGTGTTGGAGGGGCGCTGCGCCCCGCCAACGGAGCCCCGCGCCCCCCCTGAAATTCAAGGTGTTTAAAAAATATTTTAAACTATTAAAATATTTGGTGCTATATATTTTAAATATATATAGCACCAAATTGCAAATAATCTATAACTACTGTCACTTTTCACATTGAATATGTGCTCTGTTATTAAATAAACTAAACGCTTTCATTTGAAGTTGTGAGTTTAGTGTTTTTGACCCTAAGAAACGCTGATGCATTAATCAATAATCCACAGCTCCTCTCTCTGCTCCAGAGGATTTAATATTTATCCCAATGCCACAAAAATGGTTGAAATCTTGTCTCCAGAAAAAAAAAACTGAAACAAGCGGTATCAGTGACCGTGTGTTTGATGTGGCTCTTTGCTGTAACATAGAAAAAATGTGGCTCTTAACCTCTGACAGGTTGGCCACCCCTGCCATAGACTGTATATATAAATGGACGTAGTGTCCGTGACGTCACCCATAGGATTCTGCAGAGTTGCCGTGAAGCCCTTAGTGGGCGGAGTCGGCTACTAACGGCTCGACTGTGACGTCAGAGTCTAATCCCGCCTGCTCCAAATAAGGGCAAAGAGGCAGAGCCGAGGCGGGACCTGCTGCCTCCGAACTGGAAGTAAACAGAGCTAGCTCAGGCTAAGAAGCTAAGCTAACATGAAATACATGCATACCAAGTTACTGCTAACAGTGTAGTTCCCCTATATAAACGTTACATTCATAATCACATGAGACAATCTGCAAGAGAATTAGCTATATTTTGTTATTCTTAATGCTTGTCATTCACACGTTGAGAAAAGACGGACTCCACCGCCCGGACCTAACGGAGCCGCAGTGGGCTAGCTCCGGGACGCCGGCTGGAGCTAGCCCCCTGCGGCTCCGGCGGCCACCACTGGGATAATTGGGTCCCCTATTAACATTTGCTCCCGTTTAGCATTATGGGCGTCATAGCCATAGACTATAAAAGTCTTACCCAAGGCTGAATCATAAACTAAAATGTATATTATGTATAAAGGGTTACGTCCTTAGCTGAAGGGTCAAGTACAGTACTATGACTAACTAACGTTGTAGCCTCTATGGTTGTAGCCTAGCAGAGTGGACAAGTTGCTGTTAGCTGACAGTGAGGCATGTGCAAGTCCATCAAAGTGACCACGCCCTAATTTATGCAAAAAGCTTTAAGGCTTAATATTAATTAAACAGATGAGTTGAGAAAAAATGCACCCCCCACACAGTAGTCATGAAGGGGGAATCTAACTATACAGAGAATATGTTTTTTTGAACCACGATGTAAACATGTTTATTTCTGCTGTAAAGTTGGGCATTTTAACATGGGGGTCTATGGAAATTGCTCCCTTCTGCAGCCTGCTCCTACTGGCCACTAGATGAACTGCAGTGTGTGGCACTTCCGTATTGGCGTCCCGGCTCTTCCCCAGAGTTTGCCGCTTGGCTCAAACATTATAGGCAGTTACAGAGGGTCTTACTTGAACATGAAATGGATTTTCATTTTCTTTACCGACCCTCTTTGAAATTCTGTAGAATGTATTTTGATTTAATTCTGACTTGCTCTTCGAGAACGTTTTTTTCCTCCTGTGCTTTACTGCAGTTTACAAACTGTTTGTGTGTAGTTGATTTAAGACCTGATTTACTTCTTCAAATAATCTCAGACATAGTTTTAGTCATGTTTTGGCACCAACTCAAGCTCTTTGGGTGTGGTGCTTTATTAACAATTATCGGAGATGAACTGCTATAAAAAACATACCAAGCAGACACTAATATTTGAGACATCTTTTAATCCTGAAACGCCCTCATACATAGGAGTACTTTGTTTACTTCTGCGACATAGTGACATCACTCTGTAACACTCACGCTTCTATTGGCTAGTGTTCCAACACATTGTAAGTGATAGGTTAAGGGGCGGGACATCTCTAAGCGGTTGACCAATCACAACAGAGCCGACAAGCTAACCAATCAGAGCAGACTGGGCTCTGGTTTCAGACAGAGGGTGAAAAGAGGTGCTGCAGCACAGGCAGTATGAGAAAAATAAAGAGGTTTTTGAACATTAAAGGATGGAGACATGTCACTAAATATATATATGAACCTGAAAATTAGCATGATATAACTCTTTAAGTGGCATAAAGACAACTTCCCTCTCGGGTGGAAAATTAAGTAGTTGTATTGTGTCTGGACTGCACCTTTACCAATACAATACAAAAAAAGTTGTAGTACTTTAAATGTTTGCTTATTTTAAGTTTTTGTACATGAATGTGTATCCTCATGCTTGATTCTACTTATTGAGTCACTTTGAATAAAAGTGTCAGCTAAATTAAATGTCATGTGAAAAATTACTTTTCAACTGATGTTTATGTTTTTATTTTACATGCAAATGATTAAATCCATGTTTACTTGTTATTTAATTGCTGACATTATTACCGTACCAGTTTTCTGGTGCGGAGCCAAGGGAGGTTTTAGAAAGATTCCCCACAGTGAACCGGTTCTGCGTGTTGACAGAAACCAGGTTCAAGGCGGGGGTGGACAGGTGAAGAAATATGTTTGACAGAGATTATAAACTGATTGATGAGGGATCACAGAAAGCAGTGGAAAAGTATGTGTGCAACTGGGGCAGGAGTGTCACAGTCACTGATATGTAGTTTAAACTGCAGAATGCACATTTGCTCTAATACAATTCCTGTTAAAAAGGCATTTCAACAAGAGATCTTAAACTGAATTGGCCTGGAGTCAATATCTTAGCATGTGCAGAGAAAACAAGGTTTCAATTGTTTAATGAAAGAACCCTGAATTGTTGTCTGTTATTTGTTAGGCTTGTTGTACTCAGTTCTATAGACACTTTTACCCTCGGCTTATATTTTGTTATTGTATTTTAATTTTGAGTCTCATCGCCTAGTGTTAATTTCGTCAGCTATTTTTTAATTTAGTTGTAGTCTTAGTCCTGTGTTAAATTTCCTTTTTAGTTTTAATCATATTTAGTCACCTTCATCCTGTTTTTATTTAGTCAAGTTTTAGTCGACCAAAAGTCTGAGCATTTTAGTCTTATTTTAGTTAAAGAAAACTAATTATTTTAGTCTACTTTTTGTCAATGAAAACGGTTGAGTCTTTTTTTAGTCATCAGATTATATAGAACATTATTTCAGTCAAACTGGTCTAGCCAAAACCAATAATTTGTCATAATAGTCAAACGTATTTCACAATAAGATGATATCTTGTCCTTATTTGATGAAAAACACAGGTTGAATGATTAAGCAGCTTTGCAGAGAGTATCTGCTCAGGTTTGTGGTGTTTTTAGTTATGGCCACATTGCTTCCCTTCTGATAAAACAATGCATTCGCTTTTTTTCTCCGCCTCATTGTAGCGAAAATGGGCCTTTAGACTTTTTCGTTGTCAGTCATTGTGACGGACAGGATCGTAACATTTCCATCATAATCCATTATTATCCGTCGAGTGCACAATTTATCAATCACTCGCGCTGACGGGGGGTATTCGGTTAACGCGAGTGCGACCACTGCTCCCAAGCCCTGTTGTTGCCATTTTATTTTCTGTTAAATAAGGTTAGTTAGAGACCATGAGTTAGACCCGAGTCTTCCTGACAGTTCATATTGTGCTGCTGCCCGGTGTAATTCAAATCTACCGCCGCGCGCACCACAGACACACAGCTGCTGCCCAGAAGCAGCACCGGAAATGGAACTGCTGGAAGAAAAACTGACTATCAGAGATGTAACGTTATCTTTGATAATATTTTTATATTATATAATTATATTTCGTCTCCTCATTTTTCGTCAACGAAAGTAAAGAGAGATTTTGGCATAGTTTTTATTTAGTAAACTACATTTTCGTCTAGTCAATTTTCGTCAACGATATTGCATGATGATTTCGTTGCAGTTATTGTGTACTGCCGTCGGTGCCGTCTCGTTTTAGTCATGGAAAAAAGGTCGATGACGAACATATTTCCTCATAGTTTTAGTCAACGAAATGAACACTATCACCGTCATCATAAGGCTTTTGCAGGTTTCAACAAAACACAAGTCATTAAAGTAATTATTCATTTGTATTTTGTGGTCATACTTGCAGAATATTGAAGGACAACATGTGTGAGCATGTATACTACAATACAATAGTAAGCAACAAAAAAAACATTTCATTTTGAAGAACCCTTTTGTTTTGTTTTTAGTTAATATAATAGACAATAGACTTAAATAATCTTATTTAGGAACATTTTAGACAATAATATTTTAAGCCTGAATTGAAGACACTCAGAAAACCTGCATCATAAGCATATTTACAGCAGTGTGCAGCTGTTTTCACTAACAGACTGTGCATCGTCAGCGCATTCATGTAATGTGATTATCATCGTCAAATTAAGCATTGAGTCGCTAGTGAATTTCTCTAAGGTATTAAAAGATATGGCTGAACAGTTTCATTTGTTTTGTACAAAAAGCATCTTCTTTCTTAAAGAGCTTTGGGAAACTAGCTAAGTTGTTCATTCAATCATTACATTTACAGTTGGAAGTCCATATTAAGATTGTATACATAATTCCTCTTAATATGAGCTGATGCTAACAACAAGGAGGCGTGTGGCGCAGTGGGTAGAGCCTTGGTGTTGGGATCAGAGGGTCACAGGTTCAAACCCCACTGCAGTCAGCATGTCGTTGTGTCCCTGGGCAAGACACTTCACCCCAAATTGCTCCTCTGGGGATTGCCCACAGTATTGAGTATGTAAGTCGCTTTGGATAAAAGCGTCTAACAAGGAACATGTAATAAATAATAATGCTATTTTAGATGTTGACTGACTGTCAAACTGTTTTGCAACCAAACTCAATACCATTATTAAAAAAATCTAATAAATGCAAGTAACAGGAGACTCTAATGTTCTTACCAGATTCTGGAGCTGACATCTTTCCGAAAAGCTTCCTTCCTAGAATAGTTGATGTTCAGAAAAATGCGCGCTTGCAGGCAGTCAGCAGCACACTGGAGGCACAACTCGTTTGTGGAGATTTAAATACTTGAGAAGCCCAACCCCCTTTCTAATGAACCTGCAACAAGTAGCGCAACTTAAAGGCGTAGTTTCCATATACATGCTCTAAAGAGGTGGGACAGAAAGGGGCTGGCAGTGTTCGGATAACCCGGAGCACTGGGTCTCAGCAGGGGCAACTCTCCAGTTACCAGTCTAAACCCGGTCGGTTCCCAAGCCGAGTCCCTACAGACTGAGGTACTGCCGCCCCCAATTTAATATAACTTCTCTCACCTTTATGTAGTGTTTTATTTTCCATTTTGTATTTGCATTAATAATAATTGAAAGCACTTTGAATTGCCATTGTGTATTAAATTCAATGTGCTATATAAAAAAACGTACATGATGTTACTTTTGTTCCTGGTTTCATCTTTCATGGACTTCACAAAGAAGGAAAGGAAAGAGGCACATTTTATATAGTTTGATAGGTTGTGTTTTCGGCCACTTGGAAACAACATAGACACTGAGATTTGATGATAGGCAAGGCAAGTTTATTTATATAGCACCTTTCAACACAAGGCAATTCAAAGTGCTTTACAAAAAACGAAAGACATTAAGAAAATGGCATTTAAAATCAGTCATTAAAAAGAAAAGATAATAAAATAAACATTAAAAGAAAAAATACATGGATAAAAGTTACAGTGCAGTTTAATATGGGAATAGTTCAATTAAAAGCAGCGGCAAAAAGAAAAGTCTGTAGTCTGGATTTAAAAGTAGTGTTATTCAGTCGATTATTCATCTTTGACTCATTTTAAATAAAGAGTTAAGAGTATGAATACATGTGTGCAGTTTGTGTGTGTGTGTGTTCGATCGTCAAAGGTCATGATTTTCCCGAATGTCGAAACAAAGTGTGACTCAGAAAGCCAGTTTTACGTGAAAATCTGGGGAGCAGGAAATATAATTGCACACTAATGAATAATTATAAATAATTCATCTGGCATTTTAGTTTCAGATATAGTGTAACACACCTTAAAAGAAGCTTAGCTGGTTTCCATGTTAAACCTTTCTGACCTCCGTTGGCCATAGTGTGTAAAGAGTGAAGAAAAAAAAAAAAAAAAAAGTCAATGTATTCCCATCGGCGGCGGTATTTGACGCTCAGGGAAGCACCGCATCCGTTCATGTCAGCGGCAGTTAAAGAACATTCCCATTGGATAACGGAGAATTTTACACCCGGAAGTAAGTGTTCTACTTCCAAGCTAGCGGGGAACGTTCTCACAATTTTGGCTAACATTAACTACAGGTTCAAATAATGTTTTAAAGAAACGTTTTAATCTGATGTTCAAAGAAACTTTTTAGGATGTTTATTATTTCAAATAATGTTCCTATAAGGTTTAAGGTTAACTAAGACATAACGTTTTAACTGCAACATTCAGAGGATGTTTTGAGGATATTATTGAGGCCTGAGATGACAGAAAGTTTATTTATAAAATGTTCCTTTAATGTGATATGTTAACAAAGGTGGAACGTTTTGCCTGCAAAATTCTAAGGATGTGTTTTGGACGTTGTTGGGTAACACATTAAAGATGTTCTTTATAAAACATTCCCTCAATGTTACATGATAACAAATGAAGAATATTCTCCAAGCATTCTGAAAATGTTTTCAGGATGTTATTCTTTTTTTATAAAATGTTCCTGTTATGGCAAATATTAACACGGTCATGGTCAACGTCAGATTTATTTCTAGAGCGCTTTGTTTGAAAAGGACGTTTTAAAAAAAATCTGATGTCATCATATGTTCCTTTTGAAAAAAAACAACAAGCACATAATTCATGATAAGCTGTAAGCAGATATTGCATGTTTGCGGTGGCATGTGTGAGTTCCCAGCTAGAAATGTTTGTTACCATTCGTTGTTCTAGGAATGTTTTCAGCGGGACGTTTTATTTTGGTTCCCAGAATGTTCTTCTGAAAGGTAGGATAACGTTCTCTAAAAACATTCTTAACGGACCGACTGTCACTGCCCGTCCCTGAAACCCCTGTTAGTGTTTGTATGTGTTTGTTTCTACTGTGTGTCTCTGTCTCTGCCTGCTAGGCTGCTCCACACGGCTAGGAGAAATCTCCAATCAACCACACCTGCAACCTGCTCATCAGCCACACTATGAAAGCCTGCAGCCTGCACTCATCCTCTGCCGGATTTTTGCCGTGAACGGTTTGTTTCGTGCCGCTCTAGCTTTTTACCAGCATATTCTTTGACAACTTTGCCTGCTTTTGCTTCACACTCATTTTTATGTCTCTCCCAGGAGGAATCCAAGGCCTTCCACACTCCCAAGACCAACCAGGCCTCTCTACCCACCCTGGAACAACTGTTTCCCACTGCCGCCATAACCAACCTCCACTCCCAGCTCCCCTTTTCTAATAAACAAATGTTACTTTCACCAGCTGATTCCGAGTCTGATTCTGGGTCCCCTCCAGTACATGTGACACCGACAGTGACTTCTACTAGCTGCTGGTCGCATTTAAAAATAGAATGATAAATCGGAACGATAAAGCACGTTATCGTACTCTAAAATAATAACATTCTGGCAACATAAAAAAAATCTAACTTACAGCTGAAAACGTTTTAAGAATAGTAGGGCATAATGTTCTAACAAATGAGGTTAAATTGTTAACATAGGTTCAGGAGCATGGCCACGCGTAAAACTCCGCCTCAAACCACGGCCACCCCTATTTATATCTAGCAAAACTTCCGGCCACTGCTTGTCTCCATCCTCTCAAAGACCGACAGGCAGACCGTGATTCACGCCGCGCGTCGTCACGGTTCAAACAAGCTAAACGCTACCACGAGAACATTTGACTCACCATGAATCCCGAACTGCTGATCATCTTGCCAGAGTCAGATGAAGATCTCTTCGACATCGGCTACCCGCCATCCTCGGGTCAGCAGTCGGATCTAAGCCAAGCGTCCGAACGGAGCCGCGTGCGCTCGGCAATCGGTGTCCCACACACCAGCCGTCACCGCTCCCACTCAAGCTCCCCCAACGAGATACCTCCAACTCCAGACAGGTTCCAGGCTTCGTCTATTCCGCCAGCGAGGGCAAACAACCGGGGCCACAACAGGCACAGCCAGCTCCAATCTCCCCACCACCGGCAGCCTGCCTCATTCGCAGCCCCCAGCCGCTCGCAGCGGCGCTCTCGACACGCCTCTCGGACGGAGCCGCGCCAGCAGATTCTCCTGGGTAACTACGTAGACTTGGCTCAGCTACTCCAGCCATCAATCACCGACACTAGCCAGCCCAGGGAAATGCAGACCAACTTCGGTTTAGTCCAGCCGCGAAATCCATCACCTACGAGGTCCAAGGACATAACCCCCGCAGAGTTCGCCTTAGCTTTCTCCCTTTACCGCGACGTCATCTGCTCAGTCTATCCCACACGCAGAACCGAGTTAGACGAGTATCTCCTCATAGAGCTGGACATGGCCTTACGCTTCGGAGGCTCAGAGTTTTACACCTACCATGTCCACTTCGCTAGCCAAGCCGCCGGCCGCATCAAGCAGTTCAACCAGGGAACATACTGGGGTGCTCTGGACTCCGAGCTTTACTGCCGCATCTTTGCAGCACGCGCATCCCTCTCTTGCCAATTATGCGGAGCCCCCTCCCACCCGGCCTCAGCATGCTTAGTCAGCGCCCCACCACCCGAGCCACCCCGCTTACTCCCCTTTCCATCAAGCCTCAACCTTCAACCGCCTATCACCTGCCGCACCCCCACCTCCCATCATCCCCAGGCCCGCAAACAAACGACCATCAGCCAATGCCCCCGCTTCAAAGGGCGTCGACAGACGCAGAAGGCCAATACTCTACCAGGAAGGCAGGATGGTGTGTAACAATTTCAACAACCAAGGCTGCTCTCTTTTTAGCTGCCGCCTCATGCACATCTGCTCTTTCTGCGGCGGCGCTCATGCCAGGAGCACCTGCCCTCACAACCCAACTACACCAACAGATTGACTAGCACGGCACTTCAGCACACCCGTCAAGGTAAGCAACCTTGCTACCGCCTTAGTAAATCATCCAGATAGACAGTTTGTTTACTTTCTCACCAGTGGCTTCTCCCATGGTTTCCACCCAGGCATAGCAATACTGCTTGACACATCTCACATCTGCCGCAACCTTCAGTCCGCTTTAACAGAACCTCACACCGTCGACAACTTACTAGCCAAAGAAGTCAAAGAAGGGTTCATGATAGGCCCATTCGATAGTCCCCCCTTTCCAGTGTTTCGCATCAGTCCAATAGGCATAGCTACTAGGAACTACTCCGGGAAAAAGAGGCTCATAATAGACCTGTCTTCTCCACACGGCTTAGCCATCCCGAGCATTAACAGCGTCATTCCAAGCCCAGACTTTTCGATGCAATACGCAAACATCGACCACGCCATCACCCTCATCCGCTTAGCAGGCCGCGGAGCATGGCTCTCTAGGCAGACATCACCAGTGCATTCAAGATCTTGCCTATTCACCCAGATTTCTGGCGTTTCTTCGGAGTGTACTGGATGGGAGCCTATTACTTCTCAGTACGCCTCACATTTGGCTGCAGAAGCAGTCCCAAAATCTTCGATTCCCTTTCAGAAGCTCTGGGCTGGATCTTGACAAACAACCACAGACTCCTCTACGTGCTCCATCTCCTTGACGACTTTCTCATCGTCACTCCACCATCCTCACCCCCCTGCCACGGGCTGAGCAGACTCATACAAACATTTTCAGACCTTGGCATCCCTCTGTCTGAAGAGAAAACCTCGGGCCTAAAACCTCCATCGAGTTTCTAGGCATCACCCTGGACTCGATGTCTTTCCAGGCTTCTCTACCCTCAGAGAAAGTACAGCGCATCACTGTCCTCCTGTCAAATTACTTACAGGCAGACATATGCACGAAACGGCAGCTGTTAGCCCTCCTCGGCCACCTAAATTACGCCATCCGCATAATACCTCAAGCAAAACCCTTCTTGTCCAACCTGCTGAACAGAGCGGCGTCAGGTCCCTCCCATCCACGATCGACTAGTTCTCGACGACGCATGCAAAATGGAAATGCACCTTTGGCAGGACTTCCTGTCCTCGTGGAACGGCATCTCTTTCTTTTATGATGATTTCATTACCAAACCCGAGGATATCCAAGTCTTCACTGACGCAGCCCCCTCCATAGGCTTCGGTGGCTACTACGCAGGGAGATGGTTCTCATCCACCTGGCCCCCGGAGTTCACAGCTCTCAATTCACAGACGCTTTCTCCTTCATCCGCACTTCACGAACTATATCCCATCATCATAGCCGCCATTCTCTGGGGGCACGAATGGACTAGGAAAGCCATACTCATCCACACCGATAACAGCGCAGTCGTAGAGATCCTTAACAAAGGCCGATCTCGCTCCCTAGCCATCATGCAGTTCCTCCACAGACTCACCTTTATCTCTGCCCAACACCAGTTCATCCTCAAAGCAGCACACATCCCAGGTCATGAGAACGGCATCGCTGACTCTCTGTCTCGTTCCCAATTTCAGAAATTCAGAAACTTGGCACCAG